>OY970822.1:20701057-21301057 GCA_963853835.1 Calendula officinalis
GACACCATTTTCGACGATAAACCGAGATCTTTAGAGAACATCCTGATTTTTAACCCTTATCGTCTTGCGCCACCAGAGATGGAAGATTTGTATGAATAGTTGCGAGAGCTGGAAATATATTCTGATCGAGTAGGTCACCCTTAAGTGCTTCTTTTTATTCATAACCTTTTTCCGTGTCTCCCCATTTAAGAATATGTGTTGTTGGCGGACCTGAGTCTGAGATACGAGATCGCTACCCTAAGCTTCTTCCGAGCGATGACTTCGGGGACGAAGTCTATTTCAAGTGGAGTTGAGTTGTAACGCCCCGAAATTTTAGTAATTAAATAATATTGATTTAATGGTATATTCTCTTTTTGAAAGGAGTAATTGGTTAAGTAATTATACCGAAGTTAGACGGTTCATATTATTTAGGCGACCTGTAATTAGACGGTTCATATTAGTCACACGTTTATAATTCATTTATATGTCTCTCGAGTTTTAGACGTTATTTATTTTATGAGTTTTTGTGTGTCGGGCTAAAAAGAGAGAGATCGAGTTATTATTTTGTGCCGCGCCGGCTAAAAGCCAACGCCACTTAAAATTTGAAGTCGTGGCCAATCCCCAAGAAGAAAACAACAGCCATATAATTTTGAATCAAAAGGCTATTCGGTGGTGGTGGTTGTTACTAGTGAGTTGTGGATTGTGCAAATCATTATTTGAAAATAAGAAGCAAGTTTGGTCACGTGAGTAATTGTTGTGAATTCTTACTAGTAATTTGTAGAAAAATGAATCCACCAACTCGTCATATAATTTTTGGTGGTGACGTGATTTGTAGTTGGGCGCAAAAGAAAGGAAGGCCCGAACATAATGACCCATTCGGTGATAAGCCCAAAATCTCTTTCAACCTTAATTCAGTGATTACGATACTTAAACTCCAATTATAACCTAAACCCTATTCCAAATTCTATCGACCGTGAGCATCCCCCTTGCTCTTTCCGATTTCCTTTCTGCACAGCCGTGAAGTTGAGCACCTCCAATTGCGATTTCTATTATCACCTTATGCAGCCGACGCCAATCAGAATAGAAACCAAGTAGACGATCGATCAACCAATAAGCAATCTTGAACCAATTCGGTGTCGAAGTCGTGGGTTTGTTGGGACGGGAATAAAGGAATCAAGGTATTCCAGTTTTGTGTTAGGTAAGTTCGATTCTCAACTTTTGATTTTGATTCCCATTATTGTTCTTGACAATCTGCGTTGATGATTTCAGCAATCCCGAATTCCATCTGTAATAATCGCATCTCTGTTCGTAATAATCATCGCCGACCAGCATTAATACTTGAAGATTAAATTGATGGTGTTGGATTAATCACTGTTGTCTCTTTGGTAAGAATTCTTCTTTTCTCGATTTATACCTTGAAATCGGAAGTTGTTGTTTCGGGTCTAGCTATGATTCGTGAGGTATGCGGGTTGTGATTTGAGAGCAGAACAGGTCCAAGCTAAGTGACCGAGCCAGTAACAACCTTTTGTTCTTTTATTCATTCTTGCTCCTATTTCATACCGATCTTTTAATCTAGTGGCCTTGCAGTTTTTTTTGAGTAATCGGGTTTGCCCAAACCCGAGAGTATGTGCAATTGTCTAACCTGTTTGGGCGTCTTATTTCGTTTCGGGTCGTGCAGAATTTGGACAGCTTCTGTTAGACCTGTTCGGGTCAGTTTTTGACCTGCTCCGGGTCATATTTGGGGATCGGGGTTTTCTAGACTTCCGTAGCCCGTCTTTGTACCTTTCCGCCCATATTTTTAAATAATATATTGGACTTACGGTTTGTGAGTTACGGGCAGCTTTGCGAGAGGCTGCAGTGCTGAAATTCAGTATCGTACAACTCTGTTGCAGGCCTGTTTCGGGACTCTTCGGGGCAGTACCGAGCCGAACTTTTTGAATACAAATTCTAGCGTTAGGTGTCTTTTAATTGCTGTAAAAATTTGGGGATTTTCCGAATAACGGTTTGAGAGTTATAGCCGTTACGATAAGTGGTCTCGGGTTGGGCAGATTCTGATTTTGTTGGTATTTTGAGGTCGGCTTTTGACTAGGGTTTTATTGTATATGTGATATAGGCCCGGGAGTGTCTCGGTACTGATTTTTTTGGCTGTTGCGTGGATGTTTGGAAGCTAGCAAAGCTAAGGTGAGTATTCTCACCGTGTATTCAGTTTTAACATAGTACATGCATGACTTATGTGTTATATTAGTTGAACCGTATCTGTTATCTGAGTTGATATGTTATCTGAGTATCTGAGCATCTGTTGATTTATTTTGATCTGAGACATTGTGCCTGGGTAACCGAGCTCGGCACAGGGTCATTCTGTGCTACTATTTGCTAGGGCATCTGAGATAATTATGTTAAAGAGATAAAAACATAATAACACACATCTGAGTTTTTGGCTATATGCCTATCTTGGGATCACCTCCCGTCTGAGTTTTTGGGATCACTCCCGTCTGAGTTTTTGGCTTACGCCTATCTGAGGTGTGAGGAGGGGCGATCGACCCGAATCACACAAGCGCGCTATATAAATTAAAATCTGAGTAATAAAATCTGAGAAATAAATCTGAGTAATTAATTGAGTAGATTCTGAGTAGGAGTACACCGATGTGCCCTCATGTGTTGTATGTTATGATTGTATGCATTTTGAGATTATTCACTCAGCTTCCCAGCTGACCCAAACTTTCCCCCACTGTTTCAGGTACTAGCAAGGAAAAGAGAAGGTTGACGGTTGACCACTTTATTTTTCAAGAGTTGATGTGGAACAACATTTATTATTTTAAACTTAAATTTTATTTAAAACTTTTTCCGCAATAATTACGTTTTAAATGTTAAATATTTACATCTGAGATTTATTTATGGGACATTTTTATTTAAATCTTATACTTATTTTTTTTTTTAAAATTTAAAAATTTTGGGTGTTACAAAGATGTTAAACATCATTTTTATTAAACGACGTAATAGAGTATGTTAAATTGATAATATGTGATGAACAACAAAATGAGAATAAAAATTTAAAAATGTAAATAAAGTATATATTTACTTAGACAAACTAAAAGAGAAATGTTTTTATAAAGAGATGGGAAATCTTAAATGCATCAAAAAAAATTATTAATTTTTTTTATAAGTTTTAATTTATTTTAAAAAGAGTATTAGTGAAACAAGTTTAAGAACAATTGATAAAGTGGGTGGTTAATGAGAAGTAAACATGATGAGTTATATCATGAGCTAAAGAAGAGCTATTGAACATGGTTGTAAGATGAGTTATTAAGTTAAATACTAAACGAAATATTAACAATTGTGAATACGAGGAGCCATGAACTGTAATAATTGAGAATATTTTATGATGAAAAGTCGACAAATTGACAAATTATTTAAGAATCATTAAATTGAGATAAAATGAGTAACCATTTAAAGTATGTGAATTATTTAACTGAATGCAAAACTTCATGTGAATAACGAGTTCAGTGAGAGATTATTGAGTTAACGTAGAGATATTAAATAAACTAAATAAGTTATTATGTTAATTAATCAAGAATTTGTTGAGTCAAATTAATCCGAATTTGTTTTAGTTTATCTTAAAGAGAAATTATAAAAATGAATCAAGGGAAAACTATCATCATGTAGTTGGTGATGATCTATTTAAGAACGAGTTAAAAGAACCATAATTGAATCAAATTAACCGAGGAACACAATAACTGAGAACTCTGGTCGAAAAGGTATTAATCGACTCTCACAAATTACAATAAATTTAATATAATTGTGAAGAGGACGTAAATCATATTATGAGGAGTGATAAATGACACGTCAAAATGAAAAGGGTTAAAATGAGATTTGAATTGTGAAAGTAACAAAGTGGAAATATTTCTATGAATCTGAGTAATCCGAGTATCGCGTATCAGATTAAATATACGCATGATTTTCTGAGTAATACTTATGAGATTTTGAATACACACAGCTGAGTGGATATATGTATTTATCGGATGTCAAATGCTTTTGTAAAAAGATCTGCTAATTGATTGTCAGTCTGAATTTTCTCCACTTTACTTAATTTCTTTTCATTGCAATATCTTATAAAGTGAAATCTTATTTCAATATGTTTGGTTTTTGAGTGTTTTACTGGATTATTCACAATACTAATAGCACTTTGATTATCAATAAAAATAGGAGTTTTAAGAATAGAGATACCAAACTCTAGGAGTTGATTTTGAATCCACGGAACTTGAGCACATCAAGCAGATGCAGCTACATACTCTGCTTCAGCAGTTGATGTTGACACATTTGTTTGTTTCTTGCATTGCCATGACACCAGTCTTGATCCAAAGAATTGACATCTACCAATTTTATATCTTGACATTCACCACCATAGTCACTATCTGTGTAAGCTATGAGTTCAAATGGTGAGTCATGTGGATACCAAATACCAAGAGAAGGTTTTCCTTTCAAGTATCTGAAGATTCTTTTGACAGCCTGCAAGTGAAGCTCCTTAGGTCTTGCTTGATACATGGCACATACACAAACACTATACATAATGTCAGGTCTTGATGCAGTTAAATACATTAAGGAACCTATCATTGATCTATATAGATGTTCATCTACATCCTCCCCCTCAACGTCAGGATGTAGGTGTTTATGTGTTTCCATTGGTGTGCTTGCACTTTTGCAGTCTTTCATTGCAAACTTTTTTAAGATGTCTCTGACATATTTTGATTGATTAATCAAAATACCATCTGATCTTTGATTGATTTGGAGTCCAAGAAAGAAGTTCATTGGACCCATTGAACTCATCTTGAATTTAATCTGCATTAATTCTTCAAACTCTTTGCACAATTGATCATTTGTTGAACCAAAGATGATATCATCTACAAATATCTGGACCAGTAGTATATCATCTTTGACTTTTCTTGTGAACAGAGTTTTATCAATTGCACCTCTTTTGAAATTGTTCTTCAATAAATATGATGACAATGTATCATACCAAGCTCTTGGTGCCTGATGAAGGCCATATAAAGCTTTGTCTAATTTGTACACATAATCATCATGTTCAGGATCTTCAAATCCTGGATGTTGACAAACATAGACTTCTTCTTCAATTTTCCCATATAGAAATGCACTTTTAACATCCATCTGATAGACTTTAATTTTCTTGAATGAAGCATATGCCAGAAAGATCCTTATTGCTTCAATTCTTGCAACAGGGGCATATACCTCATCATAGTCTATTCCTTCTTCTTGAGTGTATCCTTGGGCTACAAGTCTGGCTTTATTTTTTTATCACTATACCTCTTTCATCTTTCTTGTTTCTAAAGATCCATCTTGTACCAATGGCTCTTTTACCTTTTGGTAGAGGTACAAGTGTCCAGACAGCTTGTAATTTGAATTGGAGAAATTCTTCTTGCATTGCTATAATCCAGTTTGAATCTTTCATTGCTTGTTAAATCTTTTTAGGTCCCTCCTGCGATAGAAAACATTCAAACATACATTCATTAGAGATTAGACTTATATTACAAATGTTTGTATTTAAAGATGAATTGAATTTTCTTCTTGTCTGCATATTTGAGTTGACATCACTTAGGACTTGGTCCAAAGGATGATTCTTTTCAGTGATGGTGCTGGGAACTTTGTCAACAATTAATTGACTATCAAGGTTTGACTCATTGGATTCAGAGATTTGAGCATCTGTCCATGTTTCTTCTTGATTTTCTGGATTTTGTTGAGATTCTTCATTGCTGCTGGTATTAGTAGTAACATGATTTTCATTTAGTTCATGTGGTTCATTGTTAGTACTGACATCATTATTGTTTGGTTCATCAACATTTGTTTGAGTTTCTGAATTACTACTGGGATCAATAGTATCGTGTGAGTTTGAGTTGTTACTGGTATCAAGATTGCTAGGGTTATTGGAGTTACTACTGTCCTTAGTATTAACTATGGTATTAGTTTTAACTAGGATATATTTCATTGTGTCTTGACTATTATTGAATGATGATGATCCTCCTTGTTGACTTTGATTGTTTGACACTCCTGCATTACAGTCATAATTAACATCAAAGGATTTGGTTAGATTATCAATGTTGAATAACCAATCTGGACCATTTCCCTGTTCATTCATTAGATTTTCATTAAAGGATACGTTCACACTTTCTTCAATGATCCTTAGCCGTTTGTCAAACACTCTATATGATTTGCTTTGAGTTGAGTATCTTACAAAGATCCCATCATCTGATTTGCAGTCAAACTTACCAATTTGTTCTCTTGTAATTAAAATTGTACAAGGGCAACCAAATGATTTTAGAAAACTTATTGAATGTTTTCTTTTATTAAAAAGTTCATAAGGTGTTTTAAAATGGGGCTTAACTATTAATACTCTGTTTTGAACATAACAAGCAGTATTAACAGCTTCAGCCTAAAAAGTTATTGGTAATTTTGAATCTGCAAGCATGGATCTGGCTGTTTCAATGACTGTTCTATTTCTTCTTTCAGCTACACCATTTTTTTGTGGATTTCTTGGTGAGCTGTACTGTCTGACAATACCCTTAAGATCACAAAAAGTAATTAAATTAGCATTTTTAAACTCTGTGCCATTATCACATCTAATGGGCTTTCACTTTGAGATCTCTTGTGTTTTCCATTTTGACTATCAGATTCTTTATTATTTCACTTGTTTCATCTTTGGTCCTAAGAAAGAAAACCCAAGTATACCTGGAAAAATCATCAGTAATAACAAGACAATATTGTTTCTTTCCAATACTCATTACATTTGTAGGTCCAAATAGGTCCATATGTAAGAGCTGCAAAGGGTTAGAAATAGAATTAATTGCTTCGGACTTATGAGAAGTTTTGTGTTGTTTACCTTTCAGGCATGCAACACAATGATGATCACACATGAATTCTTTTTGTGGTAAGCCAACTACCAAATTCTTTTTGACTAAGTTATTCATATTTTTGAAATTTGTGTGACACATCCTTCTATGCCAGAGTTCTGATTCATTTGTGTTTGCCTTAGATATAAAGCAGTTGATCTCATTTGAAGAAATGAGTTCTCCCCCCTATATCCAGGCAATACACATTATTTCTCCTTGGAGTTCTTAAAACAACAAATTTTTCATTTAAAATAAAGTCAGGAGAAAGAATGATGCACTCTGTATCTGTAAAAAGAATTTTGTTCTTTTTATCACATACTTGTGAGACACTAACCATATTATATTTAAGCTCAGCAACATAAAATACATCATCAAACGTAATCTTACCATTTGATATTGTACCTTTACCTATAATCCTACCACCTCTTGAATTTTCTCCAAAAGCAACATATCCACCTTCAAAGGACTTGAAATCTCTAAGAATTTGAAGATTTCCAGTCATGTGCCTAAAGCATCCACTATCAATCTGCCATGTTCTTCCTTCTTCAGGGATCTGAATGCTCTGCACACAACATAAATGGATTAGTTAATTTTGGGAACCCAAGCTTGTTTTGTCTTGGGTTCATCCTTTGAAGAGTAAGATTTACGAAATGTATGAGCTTTAAATGCAGTTTTGGTTTTCATTTGTTGTTTATTACGGTTGTTTTGTTTTACTACTGACCTAGATTTATACCCATAGTTTTTGACGTTAGTATTTTACTACTGATGGACCAGTAGTATTTGGGTAATATGAGTTTTTAGCATCATCAGTAGTATTATGGTAATTGTATCCGACAGCATTGTAATTAGGGTTTTTACCAGTAGTAAACCTGTAATAGTTCCTACTAATGTTTGAAAAGTTTGAGTATTTTGGAAATTGATTTTTCTTTCCATTATTTTTGAAATAATTACTCTTTTTAGGACTTCCATGCCTGATATTTTGCACAAATCTTTGTGCAGTTCTTCCAAATTTAGGAACTTCAACATGTGGATTTTTAATTTGTTTAACTTCTGCAGTTTGTTTTAATTTCAATTCTTTTAATTTTTCTTTGTTTTCTTTGAATTCCTTAAATTCTTTGCAGTTAATTGGATTGAAGTGACAATACTTTGCTAAGTGATTAACTTTGTTGCAAATTAAACAGGTTAGTTTTGTTGTTTTAGCACTTTCAGGCTTTCTTTGTTCTTTTAACTGATTTAGATTTCTTTGATTTCCCCTTCTTAAAATAGTTGGTATGTTTTCTGAATTATATTTAGGGGATTCAGTTTGGCTTTGTGTGGTATGAAAACTTGTATCAGTTGATTTAATTGTTTGTTCATCATCAGATGGATCATTACTTGTTTCGGTTTGAGTTTCTAATTTTAATTCATCTAAGATTCTTTCTGAACTAGATTTGAGTGGATGAATAAAATTAGTTGGGGGTGGGACTGCATGATATCCAATCTCATGAACAATTTTCTCAGTGGTTTGATTGCTGGTTAATTCATCAATTATTTTAGAACTTCTTTCAAACTTTTTAATAGTTAATTTACTTTGTTCTAATTCCAACTGACATTCTTATAATTTGATTAAAGTTTCTTTTAATTTTAGCTCAGCATGTTCTTTATCATAAGTTGTTTGTAATAAATCATCTTTTATCTTTTGATCTGTTATTTTATAAATTTTGATTTGATTTTCAAGATCAGCAATACAACCATTAAATTCAATTTTTCTATTTCTATTTAAAATCATCTCATCAAGAGTTTCTTTGTTAAGTTTTTCTAATTCTTTATATGCTTTAATGCATTCAGGAGTGCAAAAATTTAGAATGTACCTCAGTAGTAGATTCAGTAAAAGCCATGAGAGCTTGGTTTTGAGCATGTTCCTCTGCTTGAAAGCTCTAGTCATAACCTTGACCCTCTTGAGATACCAATGCAGTTGAGTTTGAAGTGCTGTTTTTGTTATAATTTGATCTTTGATCTTTGCTAGGACACTCTCTAGCAAAGTGACCAAAATTATTGCAGTTGTAGCATTTGACTTTGGTTTTGTCAAATCCAGCACGATCACTTTTATTGAAGCTCAGATTTTGTATACCAGTTCTTTTGAGAAATCTTTTAGTCCTCAAACTCAGCATTGCCATCTGCCATTTGATGTCCATCTCTTCCAGATCATCAGGATTGAGTTGTTCTAAATCTTCACTAATCAATGCAGTGTGTACATGACTAGTAAAGAAGGATTCTCTTGCTACATCTTCAATTTCTACATTCTTTCCAGTTGCAGCATCATGACTTGTACTTGTACTAGACACAAAAGCAGCATTGTTT
The DNA here is from genome assembly GCA_963853835.1 of Calendula officinalis. NCBI lineage: Eukaryota > Viridiplantae > Streptophyta > Magnoliopsida > Asterales > Asteraceae > Calendula > Calendula officinalis. The sequence continues at coordinate 20,710,276 of OY970822.1, forward strand.
GAAGGTAAAGTAGGAGTTTTATTACTTACCTCAGATTCAAATACTCTTAGTTCATTGTACAGTTCATCAAGCTCCTTCTCTTCCATAGCATCTTCTTGTCTGTATATAACAGTATACATAGACCATTCTTCACCAAGAGATCTGAGGAACTTCCTGTTGACATCATCATTGTCTGGTTTAACACCAACTTGATTGAGTTCACCAATAAGTTTATTGAATCGATCAAAAACTTGTGACAATGATTCATTCTTCTGTCATTTGAAGTTTTCAAAGTCTTGCTTCAAAACAGACTTCATGTTTCTTTTAGTACTTTTGGTGCCAACAAACCTTTTTTCCAATGCCTGCCACAGCTTCTTTGCATCATCATGTTCAACAAATAAATGTTGATAGTCATTAGGAATAACAAGCAAAAGAGTGCTTAAGGCTTTTAGTTCGATTCCTATGTCTTTCTTTTCTTTGTCACTCTTGAGTTTGTCAGATTCGGTTGATGAGCTTGTGAGTTGAGTCTGAATGGTTTTGTTGCCTTTAAGAACAACTTCCCACATGGAATAACCAGTAATAAGCATATACTGCTTGATTCTGTTTTTCCACATCCCAAAGTTGTTGGGAGTGAGAATTGGGATTTTGTTTGTCTGCGTGCTTTCATTGTTATCAGATATGATTAACAATTTTTGTTTCGAAAGTATGAAACTTTTTGATGTTCTTAATTCGTAGATCTAGAACCTTATATCTCTGATACCACTTGTCAGGATCGAATAACTCAAACAAGTTATTGAATCACAGATCTACTAACAAAGAGAAGTTACAGCGGATTAACACTCTTGTTATTAGATTAAGAACAATGTAAACTGTAATCGAATAAGAATAAGAATGATCAAGAACACAGTTTATCACAAAAAGCTTCAATGTATATTAATTTTCGATCAATACACGCATACGTTTACAATTCGTAAGGAACTATATATAATAGTCCTTGAAGCCTAACACTTTAACCTAGTTATTCTAGGAAACGATTACAATTGAATTACAAAAAGATATACAATCTATAACTAATTCTACTAGAATCTCGGACACGATCAGCACCATATATAGACATCAGTAGTATTCGCCATCGTCAGTAGAATATCCAAGATCAGTAGTGTTTCTCTTTTAAGCACCATCAGTAGTAATTCATTAGATATTACATGCAGCATCAGTAATAACTTGATTATTTCCCAACAGTCTTTACCAAAAAAAGATTGATGTGTCTTTAATGAAAACGTTACATCTAATTTGTTTTATGTAGAAAATATATAAATAGCTAAAAAGAATTGGTATACACTTTTTTATAGTGAGCATAGAAAAGGCACAAACATTTTCCTATCAAGTGATGTGGTGGGACCCTAGGCTAGTCTTAGGTTAGGAAGGTATGATGTATGTGGGACCCAAACCACCTGTCGTGTTATTCTAGGGTCCTACTAAAAGCACTCCTTCAAATAATAAAGTTGTCTTGTTTTCCGTGAGAAATAAATTACTGCAGCCACTTTTTACAATTCCCATTTTCACTAAAATTCTTTACTTTCTATTTTATTCTTTTTATTTAATAAATTAAATAGAAAATTTAAGGAATCTAATACTACAAAGTTTTAAGAGGATGGCGGTGGTTGGTCTAAATTTTAATATTTGTATTTTATTTTAAAATTTTCAACATTTTATGTAAAAATATTTAATATGTTGTAAATCATTTAACTCAACTTTTTTTTAACGGTAAACACACACTTCCTAATCTATATTATTTTATTCACACCGGGACTTGGACTCATAACTTAGTAGACACCTAATCACGTCATGTGGTCAATCACGTCCTATGGTCAATCACGTCCTATATTAATTATGATACAAGTGGTTGATGTAAAAAAATTAGTTAATTGTAAATATTTAACATATATTTTACTTTGTGAGAGATTGTAAATTGTAAACATAATTTATGACTTTGAAAAGCTCAAAACTAAATTTGATGGAGACTATCCAGAATTATTTATTTTTCTTTTATCTTTAAAGTAAAAAAAACTTTGAACACTTAATTTACCTCTATTTGATTACGATTAAACTTGAACTCATAACATATATATTACGAGCCATTTAGATTTAATTTATTATTATAAATATTTAAGTTTGATTAAATAATAAATCGAACTAGTTACAAATTACGTATAGTCTAGATCTTTTTTATTTAAGTATTCCAAAATTTTCTATTATAAGTATGTAGAAGATTTATAGTGGTAAATTTTCATTTAAATTTAACTTAGTAAAATAAATCGAAAAAACAGAAAGAAAATGAAATGGAAAAGAAAAAAAAAACATATAAGTGTGAGAAATGTAAAATTGAAAAAGTAAAAAGTAAATGCAATATAAAAGAAAAAAGAAAAATGGTATGAAAATTTGTAATCATTTCTACTAACAATCATTTTTCTCCAATCATTCTAATAATTATTTCATAATTATTTTTCCACTAAGGAGTGGATTTAGAGGGACCCGTTGTTCTATTGTGAAATCAGATGGTCACTCAAATCTTATGTGATAAAGCTATTTTTCTGAAGTTTAACAAAAAAAAAATATTAAATTAAAAAGTCTTTCATCGGTAAGCTTGTCTCATTGCATAATACACACCTACGACTAACTCGTTTATTTACTCATGTTAATTTAAATAAATCAAAATAAGAGAATGAAAGGTATTGATATTTAGAATTTTAGATCCTTCTATGTCTAATTTTTATGACTAATTTTCCCTTATTTTTGTTTTGTTTTTTCTATTTTCACCTATTAAATAAAATCATTCATTTTATTAATTAATAGAATTTCTTGTTTTTTCTAATTTGTATCTTTTATAATTATTTATATATTATAAAGTATTTATTTATTTAAACTAATTTATAAATAAACTAAATCGTTTATTTAGTTGTCCAGCTTCAACTTCAAATGTAGTGGAGAGACCAGATTCGCCTTAAAAGAATGTGGTAAAGGTAAGAAAAAATTTGGAAACGTGAGAGGGAAAGAACATAAGTACAAGTGAAGTTGAGTTCAAACTCAAGGTTAAAGGGGTCCCCATATAAACCTAGTAATTGTTGTACAACTAAAGCTTATTATCTGTTAATAAATCTTATACATAATTGATTTAAACTAATTTAAATTAAACATATATACAACCAATCACTACAACAATGCATCCAAGCTAAATACTAATGAACTCTAGATTATTTGAATTATATCTTTGCTGAATATGTAAATTTTATTAAAAAATATAATTTTGTTGTATAGAACTATTTGCAAAAGACAATTCTTAATTCATATTCCGACGACAAAAAGTTGCATGCTTGAAAAGTGGATAATCTGAAATCAAAAGCTTTGCTTTTTAATCTTTAATTTGATGGATTATTTTCTTGACCAATTTCTTTCACTTTCAACGCCAACTCAAGATTTCAACAAATGAATGAACATATAATTGACTAAATATGATGCTGACACTAATTTATGAAAACCACTTAGGTCGCCCCTCAATGCATATGTTAATCTCTATTAAGAGAATCAATTAGAACATTTTAGCATTTTTAATTAACATATTAAGAGAGTGAAAAGGTCATTTATTTTAATAAATAATAATATAAAATTGAGGTGGATGGTGGTGGTGTGTGATTGGGGACTAAAAAAGCTGTCCTTTTTCTTTCTCTTCCAAAACTTGTGTTCAAGGCATCTTTGCAGACACAAACAGAAACAGAAAACAGGATGCAAACTAGTTTCTGTCCTCCATTCAGTTCTTCCTCCTACAAATCACTAAAACAAAACAAAAAAACAAAAACTTTTTCCCCCAAAAAATCAACCTGCAGTTGGACAGAAGAAGAAAGTTACAAAATAGCTACAAATTATAGGGCAGGAATCAAGAAAAGTTTACAACTTTTAATGCATGTGTTACAAGTCATAATACCATCATTAATTAAAAGAAGAAAAAAAAAGAGGACTAGTTAAGCATCATCATCATCTAATTAAGCAGGCCTAATCCTCTTGTGCAAAGCTTTAGCATCTAATCTTGAGTCACCTTCTGATGAATTAACATCCATCGGTTTAGAGAAATTAGATGAAAGGTCAGAGTACAGATCAACCACTTTTCTTATATTGTTGTTAAGTTCTCTAATCAAACCCACATTTCTACTGAGATTAACAGCAATATTTGACTCTTGATTTTGATTAATTTCATTAATCAACATTGTGTTTTGTTCCAATATGTTTTGAACTTGAACAAAACTCTTTTGAAACGTTTGCAATGCTTTCCCGTCTAATTGAATCCCGCCATTTCCCATAACCGGATATGCATCACCCTCCATTAATCTACTCACTAAATCACTTGCAATTATCCTGCATGCAAATTACAAACACAATTCATACTTTGACTTTTGAAAGTCAAAATGATAAAAAAAACAAATACGAAGTAATTGAATTTCAAACATATGTATTGAATTTTATGTAGGGGTGTAAATGAGCTGAGCTGTTCATGAGCTACTCGAGCTCGGCTCGTTACAAGATCGATAAAAACTCGAGTTAAACGAGTTCGAGCCGAGCTCGAGCTTAACTTAGAGCTCGTTTAATAAACGAGCCCGAGCCCGAGCTTCATACTAAGAGCTCATTTAGACTCGCGAGCCTAAACGAGCTAAAATAGTAAATTATTATAAAAAAATATAAATACATATTACGTATTTATCTAATTATGTGTATATATATATTATACATATACATATATAAAATAATATATAGAAAAAAAAGATTTACATCATATATTAAATATTATGATTAATTAAAAGAAGTATATATTTCGTATATATGGAAGCTTAAATGAGTTTAATCGAGCCGAGCCCGAGCCTGGAAAAACCTAAACAAGCCGAGCTCGAGCTTTACACATAAAGCTCGAAACGAGCCGAGCTCGAGTTCGAGCTCGGTAAAATTAAACGAGCCGAGCTCGAACCTAGTCGAGCTCGAGCTCGGCTCATTTACAGCCCTAATTTTATGCAACAAAAACTCATGTTAAAAAGTTAATCAAAGGTGTTGAAAAAAGTTTGACCTTAGAGTCAAAAGAGAATAATTAGAGATGGAATATAACAGGCAGACAAGAAACATGAAAGATTTACACTTTAAGCAATGAAAATAATTTGTAGGATATGGGGATTTGATTTTGTTTCTAATTAAATGGAGCGACACAATAAGGTTTAATTTTTTTTCAGAGAATTTGGTTATAATTATTAATCATTAAACTCCTTTTGGGCTAATAATTCAGTATTATTGAATTTATAATTTTGGGTATGATGAGGTGTAAAAAGCAGATTTTTTTTTTCCATAAAAGGGAAAACCTTTTTACCAAAATGTACCCATAAACAAATACCCACCTAAAGGGTTAAAGCTCATAGTTCTTCAAAAAGCAGAATCTCAATAACTAAAACTGTAAAACACACACACAGAAATATACGAACATAAACACCAAATGTGCACTGTTTCAAACACCAAAAGACATCGTTATTTACAAGAAACATGCATATTCCTATATTTTACACATAGTGGATGTGACTTAAGAAATTGAAATTGGGTTTACTTGAAGTTCTGGGAAAGTAGAAGAAAGGACAAAATTGTGAAGTAAATGTAGAAAATAAAACCAATAAATTAAAAAAGAAAGAAATAAAGAAACCGTACATGAAAGCTTCGGTTTTGCAGAGACATAAATTCCTAAAATATCAAATAAGCTTCAAAAAACAACCATGTAATCATCACTAATTTGAAACCCAGAAAAAGAAAACGCATTAAAATCATAATTAAAGGATACCCGCTTGAAGATGTTAAACAGAGCTTATTCTTTTAAATCTTGATAATAAATAAAATTAAAATTATGTAGATACAGCTATAACAACGTTTAAACAAATAATTAAAGAATTTGAGTAATTTATTATGAGATATAAACGGAACCCATTAACTAGGGAGCTCACAAAAGTTTTAAAAAATCATAAATTTCTTTAATTTGAGTCATCACACTGTGTCCATACACGCAAATAAAAATAAGATTTAATTATAAACTATAAAATAAAATTGATTTCATACAGAAAACGTACCTTGAAAATCTGGGAGCATTATAATCAGCAAAAGCCGAAATTGAACAATGAAAATATGAAGGATTGAATGAATCTGTGTGTGTATGAGAGAGAGAGAGAGAGAGAGAGAATATGTAGATTTGACAGTCACAGGCCCGACCCACCCTGTGTCTAAATCTATATATCTCTCTCCACATGTATATACTCTGTCCAAAAATATAGATTTAAAGCATTTTTTATTAAAATTTAAATTTAAACACTAAAAACTCAAAATAACGTTTATAATCTCATTTTTTTTAATAGTCGCGTCCTACTAAAAAAATTCTTATTTTCTTTCTACATTTGTGTACCACAAATTTTTTTTATCAGTTTGCTTAATAACATAAATGTAACTTTAACTTTTTTAGTTTCAAACTTAATATAATTATATTACATTCACAGTCTTTTAACCGAAAAAATACCAAAATTTCAATATTTGGTTAGTCAAATGACTATTATGAAATAGAAATATCTGTATAATAAAATGGTAAATAAATGACTGGTTTTAAAATATTGAGAAAAAAAAAAGAAAAACTAAAATTGTAGTCAGTAAAAATATTATGAGTTTTTCTAACATGTGCCCCAAGGCACATGTTAGGTGTATTAATTGATTGAAAAGTTTCCTAATAATGTGTAATTAAATATTAATGAAGTGCATAAGTTATATTTTAAAGGGATATATTAAATGCATTTTGAAGTTATAATGAAAAAATGATGTTATTTAATGCACTCTAACATGTGCCCCCAAGGCACATGTTAGAAAAACCCAAATATTATTTGTAAAGTTAGGTTTTGTATCTACTTCTCAAATTTTCAGTATAAATTAAGTAGTCACAGTTAATTATTTGACTACCGGTAAACTTATGGTAGGTTACGTCATCTTGTATTATTTATTACGGAGTATTAATTACCTATATGTACTTCAACTTTATTCTTTTCACACAAAAATGTGATTATATTGTATTATATATTGGATAAATCACGGATTTATTGTAAATCAGAATTATATTTTTTATTTTTTTAGAAAAAAAAAATTATAAAGGGAAAATCAGCAGTGTTAAATATCATCACGAAACATGCAGTAGAACTGTAGAAGTGATAGAATCGTAGAAGTTTAGTCTTTACGTACCACTAAAGGCCTAATGGTTTAGCGGTAAAGGTGTTTGCCCTTAACCTTGAGGTTGAGGGTTTGAGTCCCATAGTGAACATATGTGGATTTATGAGTAAATTAGGTTGCCGTTAAAAAAAAAACAAAAAAGTCTTTACGTACCAGAAAAAGTTATGGTAGTATATTTGGGATATTTATTGTATGGTATATCTACAGGCTGTTACACGTGGCATGTGCACATACTAAATATTGGCGTGAGATTCATATGGTATGAACTCCTACGTAGGGGTGTGTATAAAAATCGGAAAATCGGAATCGAACCGGGACCGAACCGGAACCCGCACCGAACCGAACCAGAACCGGCTTAACCGGTCCGGTTCCCGGTTCTTAGATTTGATAAAAATTAACAAACCGGGTTTACCGGTCCCGGTCCCGGTTCGGTTCCGGTTTTTTCAGGTTTGGAACCGGCATTTAAATAGGTATATAGACTTATGAGTTTTCATATATATATGTCGAAATAATAGGTATATAGGCTTTTAATAGAAACATATTTTACTTGAAACAGCACGTGAACCCCCGCAAACATCAAACTTTTATTAAAAGTACGCTAAAATATTTAAGTTATATATTTTAAGATGAAAATATGCACCGAAAATGTAAAATCGGATGACAAACACAAAAACCGGGTTTACCGGTTCTAAACCCGCTTGAAGACCGAACCGACCCGGAACCGGACCGGGCCCGGAACCGGTTTAACCGGTCCGGTTCTCGGTCCTTGAAATTTCCTTTTTTCGGTAACCGGGTTTACCGGTTCCGGTCCGGTTCCGGAACCGAACACATCCCTACTCCTACGTATTCCAAAATTTTATTCAAAGTGCGCTTTGCATTTCTTTTCATTTATAATTTCCTGTCCTTGTTACAAAAGTGAAAAAATTATTATAATATAAAATATCATTTTTCCTATAACACAAATAATCAAGAGATAACACACTTTCCTTAATCCTTACCATATACATATGAAAATAACCGGATTGGCGTTTTCGTCATGAGTAGTTTGTGATGTTAGCAATAACATTGAGAGCTATCGGTAACGAGAATCAGGGATGTTTTTGAGGAGGTGCAGGAGGTGCGGTCGCACAGGGCCCCTATTTTATAGGGGCCCAATTTTTATATATGTCTAATATATATAATATTAAAATTTAAGCCAACTTAATAATTTAATAGAAAAAAAATTAGAAAGTCCAAATTTTTATAAAAGTCTTGCATTCAGGGGGGTCATTTTCGTGTTTTCGCACAGGGCACTTCAGATCTCGGAGACACCCCTGACGAGAATGGTGTGATGTTACACGCATATAATGTGTCGTGTATCATGAGTAGATACTACATATATAAAGGCATATATGTAAATGTGTAATAACTTTACAAATATCATCTTTATCTTGAATTTCATGAGTTCAATCAATTATTCACGTAAATATTTACAAGATGGTTAGGTAAAAGTTCGGAAATAATCAAGACACTGGTTAGATCCGTACATCGAGAGCAAAGTTTGACCATTCTGAAAAAGCCCATAATAAACAGGAATACTCCTTTAAAAAACATTATTACCTTTGAATGAGTGGTTGTTTTCTTCTTATTATCATTTTATTTTAGGGTTTTGATAATAACAGTACTAAGAGCCGTTAATAAATGGGGAATATATTCAGTTTTGAAAAACTTGTTTTAATATAAACCCAAATGATATAGATAAGAAAAAAAATTAAGCCCATGGAATGGAAAAAGCCCATATACTGGTACCAACCACAAATAAAACAAAACTATAGGATGGATGCTCAATTGCTTTTTGCGAAGGATCACCATTTTACAAACTCTATATAAAATAGGAAAACAAAAATAAAAAATAAAAAATAAAAACCAAGATAGAAGTTATTCACAAGAGACAGTGCCAACCTCACGTCAAAGTGAGGTGGAAGTATTAATTGGCGGTGCCTACTGGCGGCATGATAGCGCGAGCTATGTGCGCGGTATCCAAGTGCGGGAGAGAGGAATTCTTTGGGTGGTATTTGGTGTATACAGTGAGTGAAAGATATTTTAATAAAAGGAGTGTAACGACTTGCCTTATGAGTAAAATGCATATTTTTTGTTTGTGAAAAAGAATAACTTTGAGGTGAAAAGAAAATCGACAATGGTTGTGTAGAAGGCCATCTTCAAAAGAATCGAGTTTAGCATTTCTTACATGTCGATCTAAAGAACAATACCGCCTAGAAAACGATATTATAATGCTTAAAGAAAATAACCAATTAATACTAAGCAATATAACTTATATCATCAAACCCAAACAATAATAAGAGGATTATGATAACAAAGGCTACAAAAGTTCAACCACAAAACAAATAACCAATTGATGTTATGAGTTATATGACAAGTATCTTATAAATACTAGCATTGTAGTCGCTCAAAGTACCAGATAGGCTTATTGTACAGATGCTTAGTGATTATATATGGACATGTTACAAGTTTTCTGGTGTGGGTTGTTGCATGTAGGGATGACAACGGGGCGGGTTCGTGGTGGGTTTTGGCATACCCGAACCTGAAATAAAAAACCGCCCCCGACTCCAACCCACATCAGGTTTATTTCGGGTTTCCCCATTGGGGATTTTATAAACCCCGAACCCACCCCAACCCCGAATTTTGCCCCAAACTCCGACCCGAAATACCTTGCCCCGATAAGACCCGAAAACAGTCGATTTCGGTGTTCCCTGTGATTTTTGCCATCGCTAGTTGCACGTGCTTTCCCAACAATTATGATTAAGATATTACTGTATTATGCATGTAATTAATTAAGTAAAAGATGATTAAGATACATAAGTTTTTAATTAATTATACTGAAATTAAACATTCATACACAGACAGAGGAATCACAAGAAATACAAAATTAAAAAAGGATTACACAAACCATTAGCCATCTTAACCACGTTTAACAGGATCGAAATTAGAAACACCAATGATAGCTCCCAAAATACCGGCAAGCACAACACCACCAGCCACAATACTGTACAAGAAATTGTTCAGCGACGGAGTAACACTAGACGCCGCCTGAGCTACATCCGGGACCACCATGGAAGCTGTTAAAGCCGCCGCCGTCATACCTGTCACAACGTTCTCCTTCAACGAGCTCTTAACCACCAACCGTTTTGATGGTGCACCAGTGGTTTTTGATGATGAAACTTTGAGTGCCAATGGGTTAAAGAACGCGTTTGTAGCTGGAAGAACAGTCTTGTGAGTCAATGGCGCCATAGCCGTGGATACTGCACAAGCGGAAGCCATTGATCCCGATGATGGAGCTTGCTTGTGTGTGTGTGGGTGATTGTATGAGAAAACAAGAAGGGGATGATGGTGGTTAAGTTAAAGGAAGGTTGTAAGGTGTGTATTTGTGATCACAATCTCTTGGAGTATGACGTGGCTGCTTCTCCATTTCTTATTCGTGGATAGCCTTATCCATCATCCATCCATCTATCCCTCAGCATTGAGTTTTTTATATCAAAAGTAAATTAATTTCCTAAATACCAATATTTGTGTGGAGACACTTTTTGTTATCGGTTCTTTAGAAAACTAGTCTATTTTTTTCTCAAATAATAACCAGTAGGGTTTCCCCGCGCGGAGGATTTTTAGATAATACCTAAACTAATGTTTACATATATTTGTACAACTATAAATTCTTATTTACAATAATTTTCATGTGATAATCAAACAAATGTTTATAGGTATTCGTACAACTATAAATTCATATTTTTAATAACTTGGATACTATAAATAATTTAACCTGTAAAGTTAAGTTGGTAATGTTTTATGACTAATTTGTATAAATATGGTTAAAATATAAGTATTTAAAACCTTAAACGTCAAAAATTTTAAAAGGTTAAAATTAAAAAAAGAAGTCAAAGTTGAATAAAAAGTTACCTTAAATATAAAAATGTTAAAAAGGTAAAAATTTAAAAACAAAAAAAAAAAAATCAAAGTAGACGTTTGTAAAAGCAAAAATAAAAAATTGAGAGATGCTTCAATCATTCTATAGAACCAAAGTTTAGGAATTATTTTGTATTTTGAAAAAACATAAAAATAAAAGGCAAGAAAATATTTGATCCACTAAAGTGTAGGGGTTATTTTGTAGTTTAAGGATAGTTAAAAACAAAACTTATTAAAGTGTAGGGGTTATTTTGTAGTTTAAGGATAGTTTAAAACAAATTTTATTAAAGTGTAGCGGTTATTTTGTAGTTTAAGGATGAAGGGTTTCACTTGACACTGATCGACCCATAGGACCGACCACCTAGTTTGCTTGGCTCGAAACCTTGCTGATCAAGAAAATGAACTTGTTCTTGACCGGTTAAAACCAACTAGCTGATTTGATCCGTAAAAGCGGAAGTGAGATTAAACCTAATCCTTAAACCCTAAAGGATTGGGATGTTAGAAATCTAGATTAGATTAACAAGAAAGAAACCTTGTACGAAGAACTCGAACACACACATTGCTTGTGTGGTTCGTTCGACCATCAACCAAAGAACCGTAGGGTTCTTTGGTCGAACTCGTCCAAGACGGGAGAAGAGAGAAAAGGGTTTCCCAAAACATACCTTGTTGTTTGCTTAAGATAGATCCACTGATGATGAACAAATCGAGCGACCTTCTAGTTGATCTAAGCAATGAACTTGTTCTTCAATACTTGAAGAACACGAAGAACACGAAGAACACAAACTTGTGTCTTGTGTAGTTTCGGCCGAAGCCAAGAGGGAGGAGGAGGAAGTTTTCGTGAGGTGCTACAAGAGGTTTTAGGGTTACCCTAAGCATCTTATTTATATAAAAAAAAGTTACGCTTAGAACCCTTCTAGTTTAATTAATATTAGATCACTAATTAAACTTCCTTTTAACATTCCCATCCCTTATAGTTTAACTAGTTTATTATTGTTGCACTTAACTATTAAATGTCTAGTATTAATACACTAATAATTCGGTACCCATATACACAAATTATACACTTGTATTTATACTTTTAATAATTTATTATATAATAACCTTTATATAATTTATTCAACAATGTTATCCAATTACTATATGATTCAATAGCTTTAAATCATATTATGGATAATCTATAATTAACACACTGTATATTTACTCAACTAGTAAATGTACAAATAATTGTATTAATTAGTTAATTAAACTAATCTAGTAATAAGTTAAACTTAACTTAATACTTAACTGATTCATAATGACTATTATGAATCATTCCTCTTCGTAGTATCATTGCTTATCTTGCTCGTATTACATGCACTCACCGGTGTGACCCTTAAGTGTTTCGTAGGCATGAATGTATCATCATAGGTTGACTAACTGTGCACATAAATCCTTCAGACTCCCACTTGTGCAAGTTTGTAACCTTTGTCTTAATGATACGAGCTACAGTGGCCTTCTAGATGGGCATGTAGGTAACCAACCCCATAAAAACATCTTATGTAACCCAGGTATAGTTTATGAAAAACTCGTTAATAGCGTCTCCTAGTAAAGAACACTCTGTCTCTACTTCTTGGGCAACTATGTTAGGCTTATCCCTTGCAGCACGATATTTGTGATAACGAATACGAGCATGGTAGAAATTATCAACTCCTGTATTCGAAATCATTTCATGACTTCTTGATTCAAACTGTTGTGATAAACGACAAAGAACAAATCAGTTCGTTTGGGCATGGCCATGCACTTTCCAGTTATCTCATCATGTCAAAGGACCCATAAATATCTCTCCTAAAGAGGAGGTGCAATTACCATCTTGTTATATTTCGATTTAAAATACAACTTCCTATGTACCCTGTAAGGCCTCGTATGACAAACATATTTCAGAATTGTCTAAGACGAACCAAAGTACATTAGTCATTGTATCCTAAACCAAATACCTCAGGCTTAAGGACAGTCCTAGTGAACAATACTTTTGAACTTTTCAACCACGAAGTATTGTCACGGTGGTCAATCCAATATTCGTTGAGCTCTAACAGAATATCACCGATATTTGGTTTACACAAAACTTGTGTAGCTATCTTCGAAGAACTTTGAATCTACCACCAAATACCGCGATGACGTTAACGTCCCATCGAGGTTCCCACCAAGACGAGTAGTCACGGATTTATATCTTTTTGAATAAAGAGACTATTATTCATGGATATTGTAAAACATACAAAGTCTGAATAATAATGATACTAACTCATGTATTATTCCTCACTGGACATAGAAACCGAATTATTACTGGATCATTACTTATTCCTTTTGTTCGTGTTGATTACTCAATGACTTTTACAACTTTAATTGTAACTTTATCACTAAACCAGTCATTTCTATTAAACTAAAGACATAAGACAAGTATTTGAAAAATACTATTTCTTTTGCCTTTGCTAGATTTTGTTCTTGCAACAATCTAGAACATATTCCAGTCTTGCCTTTTATGCAATTCGGTAAACATAGGAGGATTGGAAATTAACTCCTTAGTTTCTTGAATTCATAAAATTCTCCTTGTAACTAAAGCCTCTTTTAGTTACTTAATTTGTAGATATATCATAATAGTTAAAGAAATTTCCTTAAATGATTATGTTATTCACTGGAGTGTGAACAACCTATTAGATATGCAATAATTAATCACAAGACTTGTGATCACGCTATTAGGTTTGCAATAGTCTAATTAACGATCATTTATTATTTCTCTTAACTCTTTGGCTAACGACTTGGTAAAAACTTGTCGTTAATGTCTTACTAACTTACTAAATTCATTAATATCTTTAATGAATTATGTTAGTCATAGCTCCCACTATCTTTTATGGAAATTAAGCATTATTTAAACTACTACTTTGACCTAGTCAATAACTTGTAGTTTAATCTTTTAAGAATTCTATCAATAATTAAGATCATCCTTTGGATTTGCGAATATCCACTATTCCTGTTTAGGGAATCATGACCTTTATTGATTACTGTATCTAACAAGTATAAGACACTTGAAACGATACTTCCAATTCTTAAATGTATTAGTATTCTTTAAGAACTTTATTTAATGCCAAAGTCATTTCTTGGATTTCTCAAATATCCATTATTCCTATAAGGGAATTATGACTTGATTAAATAATGTATTTATTACAAGTATAGAAGATTTGCAATAATACATTTTAATTCTTAAATACTTTAATATAGTTTGTCCCTTTTAAGAGTTAAGCCATTTTACTTGATTTTACGAATATCCAATAATTCCTATTAGGGAATTATGACTTCATTAAATTCTTTATTACAAGTATGAAAGACTTGTAATAATACTCTTAAAGTCTATCTTGATTATATCCAATATAATCATACTATATTAATACTAATACTTTAAAACGTACTATCATAAGTAATGACTATTACTTAAGATGTTTTAACTAAGTTCAATAACTTTTGAACCTTATGCTTCCATAAAACTCTTAAATACTTTCATTAGAAAAACTTTGTAATTACTAGTATCTAAGTACCTTGAGCTATCAAGACATTATTCATTCATACAACAATCAAACAACTATAAAACATGAAATATAAAGTAAATCAAAAACTTGACATACAATCTAGTCATAAGCCTTGACTAGTGTAATTATCACACATGCACACAATATAATTCAACCATGGATTCTAATTTATTAAAACAAAAAAAAACTTGTTTTAACATAAGATAAAATTATCCAAAACAATAAAATGAAATTGTTTTTACTGAATCCATAAAACTACTGAATCATAAAATCTTGGTGCTCGTGGGATCATCACCATCTCATGCCGGTCACCATCACTTTCCATCTCCTCCTTCAATAAACGATTGCAAAAGTTAGATTACTCGTAATGTGCTTTACAAGTATCTTAAAGTGATTAAGAAGTGTGGTTGTGTTACCTGAGGAACTTGCGTTTCCTCCACTACCACTTGCACCCTTTGGACAATTCTTTTTCCAGTGCCCAGCCTCGCCACACCTGAAGCACTGATTCTCGGCCTCGCTGTGTTAGGCTTTACCTTCTTGACCTTTTGTTTGACACCTTTACCATTTGGCACTCCTTGGCTAGGATAAGTTTTTGTAGAAAAACCTTGTAGTATTCACATGGCGGAACTTGAATACCACATTACTGGATCTCTACTAATCAATGAGATCACGAGAAAGAGAAGATGATGAACATTACCTTTAGATAGCTAAAGAAGTGATCCACCTCTACTGCACCACCTGGACACGCTGCAAGACCACATTGTAACAACAAAGCAACACACAGAGACTTGTGTGTGTGTGTGTGTGTGTGTGTGAGCTCGGTCGAACTCGAACCCGAAAAACCGAAGAACCCTATAGGGTTCTTCCTTCGTTCGTACGGCCGAAAGAGAGAGAGGGAGAGGTTTAGGGTTTTAGGTGATGTGAAAAGTGTAACCCTTAAACCCTCACATAAGCCTTCTATTTATAAGGCTAGATGTTACGGTTTAGTCCTTGGAGTTTAATTATGATTAATCTCATAACTAAACTTCCTATTAACACTTTAAACCCTTGGACTTTTACTAGTTAATTAATTAACTATTAATTAACTGTCCGTTAAATACTTAACCTAATATTTAACCATCCTCGATAATAATTAACTTATTATTATTTATTCTCTTATTTATAATTAACTTCACTAGTTAATTATTCCACACAACTTACTTTATTCGGTTGTCCATTATTGGGTGTGTAGTGGTGTGACCCTTTAGTGTCTTATAACATTGGACACGGTGACACGTGTACTTATCTGTGCACATAAATCCTTCAGTTTTACCCTTTCCTTTACCACCATGCCCTTTTCTCTTCTTCCCACCGCCACTGCCATTACCGATCATAAGAACATCTTTAGATTTGGTCCCCAAACTCAACTCAGTTGTCTTGAGCATAGAATGTAGTTCAGAAATGGATTTCTCCATGTTATGCATGTTGTAGTTGACCACAAAAGACTTGTAGTCATCAGACAACGAATTGAGTATGGTATCTGTTTCCATTTGCAACAGAATGGGGTGACCAAGTCTAGCAAGGTGATCCATGTGCCCTTTCATTTTCATGACGTGGGCACTCACCGGCGTTCCTTTGACCATCTTGCAAGAGTTGAAGGCTCGATTGATGTCGAACCTCTCAGTGCGAGCTTGCTCTTGAAATGAATCCCTAAGTTGCTGGATCATCTCAAATGCAGGCACATCCATAAGTCCCGCTTGTAACTCAGGACTCATAGTGGCGAGCATTAGACAGCTCACATCGAGTGCATCACTGACATTCTTATCATAAGCTTGCCTCGTTTCAGCTCTAGCATTAACGGCATGGGCATTTGGTACTGCTCTTTCCAAGACATACCACTTTTTCTCATGCCTGAGCACAATGCGAAGATTGCGCTCCCAATTGAGAAAGTTTGACCCAGTCAACTTGTCGTTTTTGAGGATTGAGCGAAGTGAGAGATTGTTGGTACTTGTCGTCGTGGTTGTTGCTTCCATCTACAAATCAAACCCAGTTTAATTAGTAATCATAATAAACATTCTCTAAAATATATTATAAACCCATAATTAATATTTTAGGCCTAGGATCCATATATCACATTCTCGCCGCAAGGTTTGGGCACTTCCCGACGAAACATGCTGTTTCTGGTAGGTAACATCCTTACTGATCGTTAGGGATGCAAATTTAACCCGCGGGTACCTGAGTTTTACGGGGCGGGTATTACCCGTCTAAATGGGTAACGGGTCGGGGACGGGTATAAATTTCGTACCCGCGAGCGGGGACGGGTCGGGTACGGGTTTTATAATACCCGACCCGAATATATATATTAATATATAATTTTTTTAATACCAGCTTAGCCCACTAGGGCATTAGCCCAAACTTAGCCCAAACAGATTAATGTGAACGAAATAAGCCACCACTGGTGGCCCACCAGTTGTTTCTTCCCTTATTGCGTCTCCAATTAATATTCCATCGACCATCGGTCGTCGAGTAATTGAGTAGTCGACTCTTCAAATTGAAGATCAACCGTCGACTCTTCAACTCTCGTTTCTACTTCTATAAAATGAAATCGAGCACCACCAGTCGATTTTTCAGAACCTCCTACATTCTTACTCGATGATTTGCTCATGGATTTCGATGTGGACGAAAATTTTCAGGATAATCAAGGCAACGAAGCTCAACCTTCATCCCACAATCCAAAGCCTTGGTAACGAAACTTTTCTGATTTATGATTTATGTTTCCGATTTAGTATGGCTACTTCTAATCGATTTATAATTTTCTGTATAATTTCTAAAATATACTAATCTGCTGGGATTTAGCCTGTTAATCTGCTTTTTTATAATTTTAATCGATTAATATGTTGTTAATCTGTATAATTTATGTATATTTCTAATCTGTTTTTAATCTGATGTTAATCTATTTTAATCTATAATCTGTATATCTTTTGTTAATCTATTGTTAATCTATAATCTTTATAGATGTTGTTATCTTCTATTAATCTATTGTTAATCTGTATATCTAATTATTAATCTGCTGTTATTAATTATGCTACTATTTCATACTGTTTTTTAATAATTAGGATGCTATTAATCTGCCATTAGGCTGCTGTTAATCTGATGTTTTTTTATTTTGTAGTCATGAGGCTGCTGGAGCAGAAGTTCACGAAGTTAACGAGGTTGCTGGAAAAAAAAATGATGAGGCTGATGAAACAAAAAATGACGAGGCTGTAAATGGAAAAGTTGACGGGGATGGTAAAACATCCAACAGAATCAAATCTGTAGTTTGGAATCACTTCAAAAAGGAAAAAATTGATGGTCTTGATAAGGCGATATGTAATTATTGTGGGAAGAAATTAAGTGGAGGAAGTAGAAGTGGGACCAATCACTTGCATGAACATATTAAAAGATGCATACAAAGAAAGAATCACGACATAAGACAATCAATCTTGAATGTACGCCAAGTAAAAAAAGGTGGACCTGTTTCTGTTGATGCACATACGTTTGATCAAAACGTTTCAAGAAATGAACTTGCAAAGATGATTGTTCTTCACGAGTATCCACTTAACATGGTGCAACATGTCGGATTTAGAAGTTTTGTTAACTCGGTTAACCCGTTATTCAAGCCAGTGTCACGAACTACCATTACTAATGATATAAAGGGCATTTTTGTGAGTGAAAAAAGGAAACTAAAAAAGATTTTGAACTCTAACCAAGGTAGAGTTGCTGTGACAACTGATATGTGGACAGCTTCTAACCAAAAAAGAGGTTATATGGTTGTTACTGCACATTATATTAACGATTCATGGAATTTATGCAACAATATCTTGAGGTATTAACTAACTTCTTTTTTCTTTTATATTGGAATTATTTGTGTAATAATTATTTTTTATGATTTATAAATTGCAGTTTTATGTATGTTCCGGCTCCTCATAACGCTAAAACACTTACCAAAGAATTAATGGGGTGCTTGGCTGCTTGGTCCATTGATTGTAAGCTATCTACCCTAACTTTGGATAATTGTAGTGTTAATATTTCCATGATCGATAAAATGAAAGAAAAGTTGAGACCAGATAATCTTCTTTTGAAAGGTGAATTAATTCACATGAAATGTTGTGCACATATCTTGAATTTAATTGTTCAACAAGGATTAGGTGCAATTCAAAGTGGGGTAGACTCTTTTCGCGAAAGTGTTGTTTATTGGACTGCAACTCCAAAAAGAGTGGAAAATTTTGAAGATGCTAAAGATGGTTTGCCTCTTACAAGTAAGAGAAAGTTAGTTTTAGATTGTAAAACTAGGTGGAATTCTACTTATTTGATGCTTATAAGCGCGATTCCGTATAAGGAAGTCTTTAATCGCCTTGTACATAAAGAAAAAAACTACAAGCAAGCACCTAGTGATCAAGATTGGGATTTAGCAAAAAATATGTGTGATAAACTCAAGGTGTTTTATAGCGTGACTGAAATGTTTTCTGGGGTCAATTACCCGACTGCTAATCTGTTTTTCCCGAAGATTTGTGAGATTCGCTTATCGCTTAATGAGTGCCTTATATCACCTTATGAGGAGATCAAGATGATGGCTGCCAAAATGGTTGACAAGTTTGACCAATATTGGTCTATTATACATGGAATATTAGCCATTGCCACTATTTTGGACCCAAGATTTAAAATGAAGTTGATTGAGTTTTATTTCCCTAAAATATACGGTAAAGAGTCTGACCCAGAAATATATCGAATTAGGAAGTTAATTTATGATTTGGTAAAAGAATACAAGACATATGATGCCAAAGAAATCCATTCTTCGTTGAATATTTCTGATTGTGGAATGGATATTGATGATTGTGGAGATCCTTTGGCTGGTTTTGATCTATTTGTGAGTACCACTTCAACTGTTGATACCAAAGCTGAGTTAGATTATTATTTAGAGGAAAATGTTTTGCCAAGGAATGGAGTTTTTGATATTTTAGCATGGTGGAAGGCTAATGGTCTTAAATATCCTACTTTGCAAAGAGTTGTTAAAGATGTTTTGGCTATACCGGTGTCCACCGTTGCTTCCGAATCAGCATTTAGTACCGGTGGTAGACATGTCACTCCTCACCGTAATAAGCTTCATCCGGATACATTGGAAGCTCTAATTTGTGTACAAGATTGGCTATGGGATGAGAAATTAGGTATATTTATTTTATTTAACATTAATTGTTTTGTAACAATATTTATATATGTTTTTTTGTTGGTAGGTGCACATTCAAATATCGAAAAACATATTGCGAAGTTTGAAATTGTAAAAGATGAAGAGGCGGGCCCGAGCTTTGTGGATTTTGATATTTAGTTTATGTAAAATTGTTGCGTTATTTTGGTATTTGTAATGAACATTGAAATGTCGTGCTTATTGTTTTTGCTATCTCACGTTTTGGTTTTTCGTGTATGAGAATGAATTAAAAGAAGAGTATTAAATGTTTTAGGTTTCTTGTTTAATTTTTTTTATTGAATGGGTACCCGTCGGGTTCCCCGTACCCGGCGGGGATTTATCTACCCGAACCCGGCGGGGATTTGAGCGGGCACGGGGCGGGTAAGGGTACGTGAATAGGGGTTCGGGTACGGGTACGGGTTCTGCTGTACCCGCTATTACCCGTACCCGTTTGCATCCCTACTGATCGTATCAAGACTTGACATGATTCCTAGGGGTCGTAGAATCTTTAGACTTATAACTTATTACAACTTTGTACAATCTAATTGTACATTTCTAAGTTAGTAATAAAGTCTAGTATGTTTATTCTACTCAAGTACTTTTTGAAGGGTTTCATATAACCTGATCGACCACTTGGGCCAACCTCCTACAATGCTTGGTTCGGCCATACTGACCAAGAACATGAACTTGTTCTTGACCGGTTGAAACCAACTAGCTGATTTAATCCCTAAAAGCGGAAGTGGGATTAAACCTAATCCTTAAACCCTAAAGGATCGGGATGTTGGAAATCTAGATTAGATTGACAAGAAAGAAACCTTGTATGAAAAACTCGAACGCACACACATACTTATGTGTGTTCGTCGAACACTCACCAAGAACCCTAGGGTTCTTGGTGTTCTCGTTCGATCGAACAAGAGAAGAGGAAGAAAGTGTGTTCCATGAAACATACCTTAGGTTAATGCTTAAGATAGATCCACTGATGATGAACACGACGAGCGATCTTCTAGTTGATCACTTGCAACGATCTTG
This sequence comes from Calendula officinalis, assembly GCA_963853835.1. Taxonomy (NCBI): domain Eukaryota; kingdom Viridiplantae; phylum Streptophyta; class Magnoliopsida; order Asterales; family Asteraceae; genus Calendula; species Calendula officinalis. The sequence continues at coordinate 20,731,279 of OY970822.1, forward strand.
TTCTTCAATACTTGAAGAACACGAAGAACGAACGAAGAACACAAACTTGTATTGCAAGTTTCGGCCGAATGGAGGAGAGTGGGGCTAGGGATTTCGTGATTTAGGTGTAAGGAATCAACATCTAGGGTTAAGTCATAAGCCTCCTATTTATAATAGAAGATCTTACACTTAAAACCCTTCTAGTTTAATTAAGATTAATTTCTTAATTAAACATCCTATATACACTTCCATCCCTTATAGTTTTAACTAGTTTATTATTGTTGCACTTAACTATTAAATGTCTAGTATTAATACACTAATAATTCGGTACCCATATACACGAATTATATATACTTGTATTTATACTTTTAACAATTAATTATATAATAACCTTTATATAATTTATACAACAATATTATCCAATTACTATATGATTTAATAGCTTTAAATCATATCATGAATAACCTTTAATTAACACATTGTATATTTACTCAACTAATAAATATACAAACACTTGTATTAATTAGTTAGTCAAACTAATCAAGTAATAAGTTAAACTTAACTTAATACTTCAACTGATTCATAATGGCTATGATGAATCATTCCTCTTCGTAGTATCATTGCATAACTTGCTCGTATTACATGCACTCACCGGTGTGACCCTTAAGTGTTTCGTAGGCATGGATGTATCATCATAGGTTGACTAACTGTGCACATAAATCCTTCAGACTCCCACTTGTGCAAGTTCGTAACCTTTGTCTTAATGATACGAGCTACAGTGGCCTTCTAGATGGGCATGTAGGTAACCAACCCCATAAAAACAACTTATGTAACCCTGGTATAGTTTTGTGAAAAACTCTTAATAGCGTCTCCTAGTAAAGAACACTCTGTCTTTACTTCTTGGGTAACGTTGTTAGGTTTATCCCTTGCAGCACGATATTTGTGATAACGAATACGAGCATGGTAGAAATTATCAACTCCTGTATTCGAAATCATTTCATGACTTCTTGATTCAAATTGTTGTGATAAACGACAAAGAACAAATCAGCTCGTTTGGGCATGGCCATGCACTTTCTAGTTATCTCATCATGTCAAAGGACCCATAAATATCTCTCCTAAAGAGGAAGTGCAATTGCCATCTTGTTATATTTCGATTTAAAATACAACTTCCTTTGTACCCAGTATCGCCTCGTATGACAAACATTTTTCAGAATTGTCTAAGACGAACCAAAGCACATTAGTCATTGTATCCTATACCAAATACCTCAGGCTTAAGGACAATCTTAGTGAATAATACTTTTGAACTTTTCAACCACGAAGTATTGTCACGGTGGTCAATCCAATATTCGTTGAGCTCCAACAGAATATCACCGACATTTGGTTTACACAAAACTTGTGTAGCTATCTTCGAAGAACTTCGAATCTACCACCAAATATCGCGATGACGTTAACATCCCATCGAGGTTCCCATCAAGACGAGTAGTCACAGATTTATACCTTTTTGAATAAAAGACTTTTATTCATGGATATTGTAAAACATACAAAATCTGAATAAAAATGATACTAACTCAAGTATTATTCCTCACTGGACATAGATACTGAATTATTGCTGGATCATTACTTATTCCTTTTGTTCGTGTTGATTACTTAATGATTCTTACAACCTTAATTGCAACTTTATCACTAAACCAATCATTCCTATTAAACTAAAGACATAAGACGAGTATTTTAGGAATACTATTACTTTTGTCTTTGCTAGATATTGTTCATGCAACATTTAGAACATTTTCTAGTCTTGCCTTTTATGCAATTCGGTAAACATAGGAGGATTGGAAATTAACTCCTTAGTTTCTTGAATTCATAAAATTCTCCTTGTAACTAAAGCCTCTTTTAGTTACTTGATTTGTAGATATATCTTCACTAGTTAAAGAAATTTCCTTAAATGATTATGTTATCCACTAGAGTGTGAACAACCTATTAGATGTGCAATAATTAATCACAAGACTTGTGATCACGCTATTAGGATTGCAATAATCTAATCAGTGATCATTTATTTCTCTTAACTCTTTGGCTAACGACTTGGTAAAAACCTTGTTGTTAATGTCTTAATAATTCATTAACATCTTTAATGAATTATGTTAGTCTTAGCTCCCACTTACTTTCATGGAATTTAAGCATCTCTTTAACTACTTTGACCTAGTCAACAACTTGTAGTTTAATCTTTTAAGAATTCTATCAATAATTAAGATCATCCTTTGGATTTGCGAATATCCAACATTCCTGTTTAGGGAATCATGACCTTTATTGATTACTGTATCTAACAAGTATGAAACACTTGAAACGATACTTTCAATTCTTAAACATATTAGTATTCTTTTAAGAACTTTATGTAATGCCAAAGTCATTTCTTGGATTTCTCAAATATCCATTATTCATATAAGGGAATTATGACTTGATCAAATAATGTATTTATTACAAGTATAAAAGACTTGCAATAATACCTTTTAATTCTTAAATACTTTAATATAGTTTTTCCATTTTAAGAGTTCATTTAATGTCTAAGTCATTTCACTTGGATTTTACGAATATCCAATTATTCCTATTAGGGAATTATGACTTCATCAAATTTTTTATTACAAGTATAAGAGACTTGCAATAATACTCTTAAAGTCTATCTTGATTATATCCAATATAATCATACTATATTAACACTAATACTTTAAAACTTACTATCATAAGTAATGACTATTACTTAAGATGTTTTAACTAAGTTCAATAACTTTTGAACCTTATGCTTCCATAAAACTCTTAAATACTTTCATTTGAAAAACTTTCTAATTACTAGTATCTAAGTACCTTGAGCTATCAAGACATTATTCATTCATACAACAATCAAACAAGTATAAAACATGAAATATTAAGTAAATCAAAACTTGACTTACAATCTAGTCATAAACCTTGACTAGTGTAATTATCACACATGCACACAATATAATTCAACCATGGATTCGAATTTATTAAAATGTGTGACTTGTGAATTTAGGAATTCTACAAGACACCTTTTTAAAGTTTAAGAACTTTTCTTTAAAACTTATAGTTTTAAAAGTTACGCGACTTACATGTATACCTAAAACGAGGTGTACATAACGTTTTACTAGGTTTTGTGAAAAACCTTATCTATAATAAAACTTACTTGTTTTATCTTACTTGAAAAACTTAAAACTTATGTTAAACTTTTAATTCTTTTATGGTTCATAAACTTGAAACATAAATCTAGTTTAGCACACACCTAGTTTTTCATATGTCTAATAATAAAGTTAAACATTTGTTTTGACTTATTAGATTCTACCAAAACTTATGTCTTAGCGACACACTTATAAACTTTGTGATTTTTCTTGTGTAGCTTCCACTAGCTCCAACAACCATGATGGAACTTAAGCAACCACAATCACCGGTATATACTTGGTGAAACTAATAAACTTATTATATAAAGACTATATATAATAATTCTTAGTTTGTTTTAAACCTTTCTTACATTTAACTTGAACTAGTTAAATATAGGTTATAAAGTTTTCTTGTTATTTATCACTTGATCATTAATCTTAGTATATTACATGACTTGTAAAATACTTACATTATACTTGTATAATTATCTATTTATAATAACTTATAACTTTATACACCTTATAATAATAATACATAACTTGTATATTTCTAGTTAATCATATAATTTCAACTTGTACAATTTCTAGTTATAATGAAATCATAACTTTGTACTTTCTAGTCTTAATTATATAATAACTTTATACAATAACTAGTTATAATATTATCCTTTAAGATCAAAATAACATTATCCTTTTTAATTTATTCCATTTAATCTTGTATTTAATATATTCGTATATATATATTATTTATAATAAACTTGTAACATTCTAATAAGAATATTACATCTAATTTATACGTATGTATTTTAACTTAATCAAATTAAAATACGTACAATTTTATTTATATCTTTTAAAAATTCATTTTCTCTAAATATTTAAAATTCCGAAAAATATTATATATACATAAATAAATAAATAAATAAATAAATACACCTTGTTAATTTTAGGACTTAAAATTAACACTTCTTTTAATCTTATTAATTCCCTAAATGAATTAGATAAACCCTACTCTTGTTCTTGATCAATCAAAACTATGGTTTTGACTTTCTTGATCAAAGACATTATTTTATTAAAAGGTTAATTGTAATCAATCCTATCTAAACAATAAACTTTGTTTAAATTCTAAGATAGATTTTAACTTTAATAAATTTATTTAAACTTTTTAATTTAAACCTTATAGACAATAGAACTTTGTCTAAATTTCTAGGTTTAAAGAACTAGTCTTAATAAATCTATCAAAATAATAATTAAGCCTATTAAACATGAACTTGTTTAATTATCTAGGTTTTAGATTATTATCCTAATTAACTCTTTTAACTAATTAAACTATACTAGTTTAAATTTCTTGATCCTAGATTACATCTAGGGTTTCGAAAATATGCCTTAAGCCTAGGAAACTTTTCCACCAATTAAACTAAGCTAGTTTAACAAACTTGGTGTCCAAGCATCCTCCTTGATTTCAAAATCTTTGAGAAAAAGGAAAGGATCATTTTTGACCAATTAAACCAAAACTTGGTTTAACACACTTGGTCCTAGATTTTGAAGATCAAACAATAAGGAAAGAATCCTCTTGATCAAGAACTTTGATATTCTTGATCCTAGGGTTCTTCCTCTTTATTGAAATTCTAGGGTTAGGGAAAGAAGCCTTTTGACCAATTAAACTAAAGTAGTTTAATGTTCTTGGTCCTAGGGTTCTTTCTTGCTTTTTCAAAAAATCTAGGATTTTTTTAGAAACCTCTTAACCAACTAAACTAAACTAGTTTAACATTCTTGGTCTTAGGGTTCTTACCCTTTTCGAAAACTAAGAAGAAGAAGAAGAAGAAGAAGAAGAAGAAGAAAAATTGGAACAAAAAGAAAAAACTTCAATAAAAATAAACAAACAAACTTTGTTAATCTAGTTTAAATTTCTAAACCAACGCTCTGATACCACTGAAGGGTTTCACTTAACACTGATCGACCCATAGGACCGACCACCTAATATGCTTGGTTCGAAACCTTACTGACCAAGAACATGAACTTGTTCTTGACCGGTTAAAACCAACTAGCTGATTTAATCCGTAAAAGCGGAAGTGAGATTAAACCTAATCCTTAAACCCTAAAGGATTGGGATGTTGAAAATATAGATTAGATTAACAAGAAAGAAACCTTGTACGAAGAAATTGAACACACACATTGCTTGCGTGTTTCGTTCGACCATCAACCAAAGAACCCTAGGGTTCTTTGGTCGAACTCGTCCAAGAGGGGAGAAGGGAGAAAAGGGTTTTCCAAAACATACCTTATTGTTTGCTTAAGATAGATCCACTGCTGATGAACAAATCAAGCGATCTTCTAGTTGATCTAAGCAATGAACTTGTTCTTCAATACTTGAAGAACACGAAGAACACAAACTTGTGTCTTGTGTAGTTTCGGCCGAAGCCAAGAGGGAGGAGGAGGAAGTTTTCGTGAGGTGCTACAAGGGGTTTTAGGGTTACCCTGAGCCTCTTATTTATATACAAATAAGTTACGTTTAGAACCCTTCTAGTTTAATTAATATTAGATCACTAATTAAACTTCCTTTTAACATTCTCATCCCTTATAGTTTAACTAGTTTATTATTGTTGCACTTAACTATTAAATGTCTAGTATTAATACACTAATAATTCGTTACCCATATACATGAATTATACACTTGTATTTATACTTTTAATAATTAATTATATAATAACCTTTATATAATTTATACAACAATATTATGCAATTAATATATGATTTAATAGCTTTAAATCATATTATGGATAGTCTATAATTAACACATTGTATATATACTCAACTAGTAAATGTACAAATACTTGTATTAATTAGTTAGTTAAACTAATCTGGTAATAAGTTAAACTTAACTTAATACTTAACTGATTCATAATGACTATTATGAATCATTCCTCATCGTAGTATCATTGCTTATCTTGCTCGTATTACATGCACTCACCGGTGTGACCCTTAAGTGTTTCGTAGGCATGAATGTATCATCATAGGTTGACTAACTGTGCACATAAATCCTTCAAAGGATAGTTAAAAACAAATTTTATTGAAAAACTGGCACCTAGAATCGAACCCTGGTTACTGGGATCAAACATGGAAGTTGTTACCACTAAGACACGGCCAAAGTTTCTGAAATAAATCAGCTTCTAAATATATAATATATTCCGTATTTTCGCTACAGGATACAACATTTTTCATCCATTCTTAAATGTATTATTACTAATAACTAAATTTCATTATTTTTTAAAGGAATTTTGATATAAAATAGTACTACATTCGTCCCACAATTATTGTCCACGACAAAAAAACACATGTTTAATAAAAGTGCATCTATTGTGCAACCAGTAAAATTTTATCTTTGTCACCTAATTGGTTTTTAATAGGTGAAAATTTCAAATTACCAATATTTTGGAACATATTAAAAAGGAAATGTGGATAATAAAATTGGGACAAATATACTTTTCTTTATGATCTAGTGAAGTGCAATATTTCGAGTTTGAGGAAAAAGTAATCTATTACTTCCTCCGTTTCAAAATAAGTGATACAAATTAGAGTGCACGGTTTTTGAGGCAAAATATGATAATGAAAGTTAATTATATTAAATTTGATAGTTAGTGGAGGATGTGTCCCACATATATTGATTAAAGTGAATTTAATGATGTTTAAAAGTAAAAAGAAGGTGTAACATCCCAAAAAACAGAGAAATTTAAAAAAAATTAATCAATAAAATATTACGTTTTCCCCCAAAAGTACAAGTAACTCAAAGGTCCCAACTCATAAATAAAAATGTAAAACCGTCTCGTGGTTTAAATGCGGAATAATTAACGGGTTTAAAACAAAACATGTTTGACTCGAAATAAATGTTTTAATCCATAAATATAAAAAAAATAGAAACGCGGCTCATCAACCATTGACCTTCTCTTTGCCCTTGTTGGTACCTGCAAAATGGGAGGGAGTGTTTGGGGTCAGCCACCGCTGAGTGAATAATCAACACAATAAACATACACATACAAACAATCCACACCACATAAGTGTTCCCTAAAGACTCTACTCATTTCTCGTTATTAGGCTTTTTTTAATTCTCTTTAGGTTCGCCGTGGGTTGTGATGATACTCAACGTACGCCCACCGACATACGCTCGTCACAACACCCTCTTCCAACACCCGTCCTCTAGGTGCCCCGCAGTACCACGCTGACAGTCGTGTAGTGTACCTTGGCAACTCAAACGGGAAGAGTTGGCTCTCACCGTCGCCTCTTGCGATCGGTAATTAAAATCTCATAGTTATTAGGTTAGTTTTATTAACGTGTTGGCTCATACAACATGTACTCATATAAAACAAACCATATCATACTCAACACATATCATCTCAACAAATATGTAATCAACTAGCACATCTCACATGCATATAACTCATAACATAACTCATGTACACATATCAACACATAATGATATGGTACCCAGCTCGGTTACTCAGTATCCATATCTCAGTTCAGGATGTATTTAAAATAAACAACACTTAGCACATCATCAACTAAACAAGCTTATCTCAAAGCAATAGCAATTAATGACACATAGCACATAATCATGAAATGAAAGTAAATGCAAGTTTATAGTGAGATCACCCACCTCGAGTGAACGTAAGCTCCTAGAAGTATTCTCGGCACGCACAAGTCACAACTCAGTTCCTAGAAGGTCCTACATCACAAAATAGGGCTAGGATTAAAACTTGACTCAAAACTCAACTCATAGTAATCTGCCGGAACCCGACACCCCCGCGGGAACTGCTATAACTCCCAAACTGCTGGCTAGAATATAATCAAATTTTTAGAGTAGCTACATGGCTCAGAGGACTACAATTAGTCAGAAGACATCAGGACTCGAATCCGAACAGAAGGGGCTCAAAATAGACCCACAAGACAGAATAGCTGAACCGAAAACTATTATGCAACGGTTTACAAAAACAGCGATATCTTTCAAACGACAACTCAGATTAACGAGTCGCCAACGACATTGGAAAAAGGACTCAGAAAACTAGTGACCAACACGGGCCAAAATCGAAAAACATATTTTAATTATGTTAAAAACAGACTCGAATAGAATGGATAGATGCTGCCCAAAAATCAATTTGTGTTTAAAACCCGTTTTAACAAACCCGACATCAAAACCGTATAACCCGAGACACCCGACAGTCCTGAGACTCATTTTAAACTTCAGAAATCTGTTTATCTTATATTTAGTCTTTTAATAGAAATCTATTCCATTTAGGAAACCAAGAACCTAAAGGTTCGGTTTCCAGGTTTTTCGATAGATTAAAAACGTTTAGCCAACTAATGCGGTTTTACCCAACCCATCCCGACACTTATAAATCAGTGATTAAACCAATAATAACCCGAGATAAAATAGTTCCTACAGCAGACTTGTTTTTAGTTTGAAACGAAATGGAACGCAACAATGATTACCACGACAAGGAAACGGGTTAACAATTCACCGTATAATCAACATCAACTCGAGCCCTGAATGGCTAGGTACTTGCCATGTCGCAACTTATACTATAGCATACAATTAACAACCAGAACTACAAGAAACAATGTTAACCGAATATAATTGGAATTCGAATAAAACAGGAAGAATTAACTACCGCGTGGTTCACAACGTCGGCTCAGGAAAACTGTGGCTCGAAAGAACTATCTTGCTCGACTTAATCTCTGCTCGGGAATCCCTGTTGCGATCTGCTCGATGTCCAGCCCCCATAAAACGATCACAAAATCCCTTGGACAACTATAATGTCCAGCACCACCGTCCATTGTTCTCTTCGTTTAAACTTCCCCCGCCTTAAATTGGTGACCACGGGAAGCTATAAAAACAATTCCCAAGTGAGCTGGTTAGGAAAGTCAAATGTTCACACCATGTATCCAAACAACCTCCACGTGAGCTGCTTACTCCCTTTCTATTCCAATCACCGGCGACAATAATAAATTGGAGGTGCATGGCTGCCGCAAAGCAAAAATAAAAGAACTACAAAATGAACTAAATGGAGCTGCTCAATCTTCCGCTGGTCTCGTTTGATCGTTGGAGACACTCAACCGAAGGAAGATGCTCTAAATGCTGATGAAAAGAAACGAAGGGGATGGAGGAGAAACGGCTGAGATGAGGAGTAGGTGTTTAGGGAAATATTGACAGGTTTAGGGGAAGCAATGTCGGCAAGTAGGGATCGATTAGAAGGTCACGGTAGAAAGCTGGCAATGAAAATCTTCGGCCTCAAGTCTACTGATCACAATTTTCAGCCCAAGACAATTAATCAAATGATAATTAAAAATGGCCCAAAAACCCTCCAAGGCTCACCATTGAGCCGGAATAGAAGAAAACGGACTGGCTCGGCCCGGGCCTTCAGCCCGCCTCACCATAAACTCGAGTTCGGAACATAATTAACTCACTAGCTCGGGATTTAATCGTCGCGTAACTTAAACGTTATAACACTTAATATAAACATACTCATATTCAATAAACGGTCAAATGTCACGTATAATTACTAGTTAATTATTTATATTCGAAACGTCACTTAAAATAAGACGTACACCTTAATTATACAACCACATAAATGCATAACTTAGGATACGGACAACTCGTAGTCCACAAAACGTAATTTAAAAATTAATTTAAAATTATTATTTAATCATCTGAAATTTCAGGGCGTTATATAAGGGTACATGTGTCTTTTCATTTTATTAAAGGAGATAGTTAGTGAGTGTGGTCTCCACTACCTTTTTGCAAATATGGTAAGTTTTCAAAGTGTATCACTTATTTTGAAATGCCACAAAATGAAAAGGGTATCACTTATTTTGAAACAGAGGAAGTATATTGAATTCTTTATAATATGCAATAATGTTAGTAAAGTTACTGGTAGGGTTTTTCCTACTTATATTTGCATATATTTATATATGACAATGTGCAGCTAAGAACATTATTTGTTTCCTGTTTAGAGTGGCTAACGCCCAGACAAAGCTTCTCAATCCTTAAACATTTTCTTCAAATACTTGGTTCTTTCCCAACCTTTCTTGTCTATACTCGTCTTTTCCCATCACTTCGGTTTGTGCGGTTCTTATACTTTCAATAAAGCTAGATACTACATCAATCCGCATCAATTTAGCCTTAACCGGCTTTTCATAAACTTTTCTACTCAAGGCGTCGGCTACTACATTAACCTTTCCCTCGTGATAAACGATTTCACAATCGTAGTCACTAATCAACTCAATCCACCTTCTTTGCTTCATATTCAAGTCTTTTTGTGTAAACACATACTTGAGACTTTTGTGATCCGTGTACAATATACATCTCGTTCCATACAAGTAATGTCTCCAAATCTTCAAGGCAAAAATAATCGCCGTCAACTCTAAATCATGTGTTGTGTACCTTTCTTCCGCATTCTTTAATTGTCTTGAAGCATAAGCTATCACTTTACCTCTTTGCATCAAGACACAACCGAGACCTCTATTCGAGGCGTCACTATACACCACGAAATCTTCCATACCGTCGGGTAAAGTGAGGATCGGTGCATTGCACAACTTCTCTTTCAACAAGGCAAAAGCATCCTCTTGCCTTTTCCCCCAATCAAACTTCACATCTTTTCTCGTTAGTCTAGTGAGTGGAACCGCCACTCGGGAAAAATCTTCAATAAATCTTCGGTAATAACCGGCTAACCCAAGAAAACTTCTAACTTCGGTTGGAGTCTTCGGTGCTTCCCAATTCTTTACTGCTTCAATGTAAGACGGGTCAACTTTTATCCCGCTTCGGGATACTACATGACCAAGAAATTGAACTTCCCGCAACCAAAATTCACACTTTGAGAATTTAGCATACAATTTTTCTCGTTTCAAGACTTCCAAAGTTTGCCTCAAATGTTCTTCATGTTCTTCTTCGGTTTTGGAGAAAATAAGTATATCATCGATGAACACGATGAGAAATTTATCGAGGAATGGTTTACAAACCCTATTCATGAGATCCATGAAAATAGTCGGGGCATTCATCAAACCGAATGGCATAACCAAAAATTCATAATGACCATAACGAGTTCTAAAGGCCGTCTTTTCGGTATCACCTTCCTTAACACGAACTTGATGGTAACCCGATCTCAAATCAATCTTGGAGAAAAAATCGGCTCCTTGAAGTTGATCAAACAAATCATCTATCCTTGGCAAAGGATACCGGTTCTTAACCGTCATCTTGTTAAGCTCTCGGTAATCAATACACATTCTCAACGAACCATCTTTCTTCTTCACAAATAAAACCGGTGCACCCCATGGTGACGAACTAGGACGGATAAAACCTTTATCAAGTAAATCTTCGAGTTGAGCCATCAACTCTCTCATTTCGGTTGGAGCTAAACGATACGGGGCTCGGGCAATCAGCGTCGCCCCCGGGACTAAATCAATTCAAAACTCGACTTGTCTCTCCGATGGCAAACTGGGTAAGTCATTGAGAAAAACTTCGGGAAAATCATGAATAATCTTCACATTCTCAACCGTCTTCTTCTCTTTTCTTCCATCTAGGACATAAGCTATAAATGATGAACATCCTTTCGATAAACACTTTCTTGCTTTAATGGCGGTTAACAAGTTTGACATATGATGCCTCTTTTCCCCATAGATGTACACCTTCTCATTTTCGGGAGACTTAATCGATACTAACATCTTCCCACATAAAATCTTGGCTTGGTGGATTCCCAACCAATCCATTCCAATAATTACATCAAAAGCCTTAATTCCCATAGGCATCAAATCAACCTTAAACTTCTTGCTATTGATTTCTAACTCACAATCTCTATAGACATGTTGAACCGTAGAGATTTTCCCATCGGCTACTTCTATCTCATACAAATCATCAAGTAACTCTAGTGGAACCTTAAACTTAGCACCAAATTCATGAGACACGAAAGAATAGGTAGAACACGAATTAATTAATACATAAGTGGGTATGGAGTTTATGAATAAGGTACCTGAGACAACATCATGAGTCTCCTTGGCTTCTTCACGCGTGAGTTAGAAGGCACGCCCCTTGTCTTTCATCGGCTCCGGTTTCTTGTGAGCGGTTGACACCAACGTTTCGGTTCCCTTCTTTGGGCAAACATTACTATAATTAGGGGTGTTCACTATTCGGATATAACCGGATTGTCCAATTGGACATTTTGGATCGGACTATTTGGATTGGTTATTTGGTTTTTTGGATCGGTTTGGACTCGAACCAAATTAATAGTTTGGATTTCGGATTGGATTTGGTTTCCATTGTGAAAACCGGATTGTCCAAAAAATCCGAATAGTAATATATAGTAAATTGATTTATATACTAACACTTGTTGGTTTCCATTGTAAGTAGGGGTGAGCAGAAAAAAAGGGTAACCGGAATCGGAGCCGGAACCGTCTCGGAACCGGAGGTTCCGGACCCGGAACCTGCTAAGAGGTTCCGGTTCCGGTTCCCAAAATCATGGAACCGCCTTAAGAGGTTCCGGTTCCGGTTCTCAAAATTAAGGAACCTGGAACCTGTGGATACCCTGGATCCGGCGGTTAAACGGTATATTTTTATTAAAATATATAATATATAATATATTACACATGATTAAATTATATAGATTTTTGATTTATCTAAATGTAAAATACTAGTCCAAATAAAAATATAAATTGACCTTACTCGTTATAATTGAGTCAGAAATTAAGTGATAGTGAGACATTCACTCGTCGTGAGCGTATCTTTGTGACTGACTTTTACATGAATCACACATTTACTATCTTTTTTTCATTCTTATTCACTTATTTATATTTTGAACAATATTCGTAATCGTTGAAATATATATAAAATCGTTAAACGATATTTGTAATCGTTAGTTTGTGTGATTTATTGTCTTGTTTATTCAGTAAGTAATGTTAAATTTTTATGAATTTAGATACAGGGTAACCGGAACCTGCCCTGGAACCGGTGGTTCCGGTTCCGGTTCCGAAAATTTAGGAACCTGTCTTCCAGGTTCCGGTTCCGGTTCCTATATCTCAGGAACCTGCGGTTCCGGTTCTGGTTCCGGTTCCAGTCGGAACCGGCGGGTACCCTGTTATGCTCACCCCTAATTGTAAGCAATTATGGTACTCCTTTTCTTTACATTTCTTATAGTAAATTGATTTATATAGTAACACTTGTTCCATTTTATATTGTATTAGTTGGCGAGCTACCAATATTTTTGGAGTTTTTGATAAAGTTGATGTCAAGATTTTTATATATATAATTATAAATGTCTCAAGCTATGAATTATACTTGTTTCTATGTATAAAGTAGTTTATCATTTTAGAATTTTACATATCGAACCTAATATTATTTTTGTTATATACTTTTGTAGTATTTTGAAAATTTTAAGGAAAAACCAAACGGATATAACCAAACCAACCAAATTGTTATTTGGTTCGGATCGGTTTGGTTTTTGAATTAGTTTGGACGGTTTGGTTTGAACTTTTGAAAACCGGATTTTATTTGGTTTCACCTATTTGGTTCGGATAAAACCAAACCGTCCAAACGAACACCCCTAACTATAATGCCCTTTCTCGTGAAACGAGAAACACCCCACCTCATCAAGGCTTTTAAACTTGCAATCTTTAGCTTTGTGGCCAAAACGATCACACTTGAAACAACCGTTGGAGTCCGCCTTGTATTCACCTTTGTGGTCCCTACCACACTTCCTACATCCACCAACACTTCCTTGTTTTGACCCGCTCGGGGCAAACTTGCTTTTCTTGGATGGTCCCGAAAAACTTTCAAACTTTCTCTTCTCATTACCAACCGACCTCTCTTGAATTCTTCTCTTGCTCACCTTCTCAACACTTCGGGCGACATTGATCGCCTCATCAAGGGTAGTTGCCCTTTTCACCTCTAGTTCATACTCCCATGGCAACCCATTAACAAACCGAACCACACGACTACGTTCGGTTGGGTAGGTACTTGACACAAACGGGAGATATCCCGTGAACTTCTTTGTATACTCATCCAAGGTCAAATTGCCTTTCTTGAAGTGCAAGAACTCTTCCAACAACTCTTCCAACTCCCTCTCGGGACAAAACTTCTCTTTGAGCCTTCTAGTGAACTCATCCCACGACATCTTGTAAACGGCTTTCTTTCCCAAGGTTTCATACACGATGTCCACCATGTAAGAGCATCATCTTTCAACAAACGTGAGGCATAAGTCACCATGTCTTCTTCCTTGCACTTGCTACTTTCAAGCACATGTTCCGTCTCTCGAATCCAACGAACCGTCACCTTCGGTTCCGTACTCCCGAAATAGGTGTCGGGTCGGCATGCAAGGAATATTTTGTAAGAACATCCTTCACGTTCAATCTTTCTTTCTTCACCACTTTCCTCATGAGAGGACTTCTCGGTCGGGACACTAGCATCCGTTGACTTAGTCTTTGTGGGAGGTGGGGAATCTTCACTTTCCTCCCTCTCCTCGTCATCACGACGTTCCTCTTCTTCCCTTTCATCATCACCAATGTTCAACCGATCATTTATGATCCGGTTAACATCTTGTTGCATCACATTTCTCATATTAGTGAGCATGGATTGAATTGCCTCCATTGTTACCGGGGTATGGTTATTCCCAATACCCGAATTGGCCAATCCATTACCATCTTGATTCACATTCGAAGCTTGTTCTCCGTCCAACAATCGACCACTTCTCGTTCTAGCCATCTTACTATAATAAGATGTCAACCCAATTAGAATCCAATAAGTTGACTAAATAGTCAAAATAAAATATAAGAAAAGCTCGATTCAATACAATTCCCTTTATGGTCAGCCCTAACTCTTAAAGGTCAACCTAACTTCCTATAGAACATAATGTCCCAAAAGCAAAGTCTAAGTCTAGGGTGGGTAAACCAACCTAATTCACTTAGACTAAAGCTCTGATACCAAGTTGTAACACACCGATTTTTCAACCCAAATTAAAACTTTTAAATAAAAATATAAGTCTTTACAAAGCGAGTATCTAAAAATATGGTTTAACTAAAACATTTGGATTAATTAGAAAGTACCAAAACCGGTGTTACAAATATATCAAAAACTATAGTCTAAGAAATTAAATAAGTACACCGAGCTAATCACTTCTAAATGCTAACTACGGGCTGCCTAATCTTTAGCTCCCGAACCTGAGTACATAGTCAAAATAAACGTAGTACGTGAGACAAGATTGTCTCGTGAGAAACATGGGTTTTAGACCCGGTTAGAAAAATAATTGCAATAAAATAATAATTAAATAATTATCAAATTACACATAGTCAAACATACTCTAAGGCTTGCCATAAGCCAATCACATACGTAACGGGTCTCCCCGAAACAACTCCCCCGATATGGGTTATCTAGGTAAACTCCCCTGTTTCCGGGTTATCTATTTGCTCCCCCGATTTCCGGGTTATCTCAAACTCCCCCGCTTTCCGGGTTAACTATTTCTCGACACACTACCCTTGCGCAGGGTGGTACCGCCCCAAGTAGGTGTCACTAACTCCCCCAACTTGTGTGGGTTATCTAGGATCCAATTGATTAGCTACCACATAACAATCATCAACTTGGGCCAAAGCCCCATATCACAACTCAATCATACTAGTGGTAACTAAACAAATCAATTTACAATACAATTCAATTCACTTCAATTATGTTCATACTCTATCAATTCAATCTTTTCTTTATTAAAAATATTTATCTAATAAAGACTCTAAAATCATTTCAATTCATAAAACATGATTTACTATGTACTCAGAAAAGATCACATGTACTCACCTTAGTAATGCTATCCAATACTTGTGTAAATCAACACAATCTCTACTTCTCAACCAAAGAAGTACTTCCAATCTCAACTCCTTCTTGACTTATTATCAATATCATCACAAAATCTAGTTATAATCCATAACTAGCTACTAGTTAACCCATCTTAACACTCCCAATCACCAAGTTCATACCACTTGGTGGAAATCTCAAACCCTAGTTCAAGATTTCTATCCATAAACCCAATTCTAGCTTGTACACATTGATCACAAGCTTACCATGAGTGTTTTACACTCATGATAGATCATCTTCCCCAAAGATGATGTGGTTGGTTCCAAAAACCACCATTGATACCCATGAAAAGCTTGAAACTAGGATAGGTAAGCAAGATAATTAAGAATCCTTACCTTTGATGTTAAAATCTCCAAGATTGATGAAGATTCAAGCCCAAGAACACCAAGAATGAGCTCTCTCTCTAAAAACGGCTGGTAGGGTTTTAGGGGTGTAGGTGTCTAAACCCTAGCCCAAAACCCGTTTTTATTCAGAACCAACAAGTTCACGATCGCGAACTCAAGTTCGCGCCGTGAACTTTGCATGTCGTGAATAGTTAGCGATCGGTAGCCAGTCGGGAACTCTATCTCTGAAAAACCCCCAAGTCTCGGTATGAAGTTCATGATCGCGAACAATAGTTCGCGCCGTGAACTTCCCCAAGCAGCTAGGCTGCACTTTTTGGTCGTCCGATTCAGCCCGGTTTCGACCCTAACTATATCACACGGTGTCCAAATGACATGAAACCGATTCCTACGGTTCTGAAATGAATTATCCATAATTATCATATTTTTGTACAATTTATTTATTTACAAAATCTCGGTCGTTATAACTATCTACCCCTTAAGAGGATTCCGTCCTCGGAATCGCATCATAATCTACAAAGTTCGGTTAGCGTTTCTTAATCTCATCCTTGACTTCCCAAGTCAAATTTGGCCCAAGGGAATGCTTCCATTTGACCAACACCAACTCAGTCTTTTTGTTCCTTAATTTCTTTGTTTAGGCCTCCAATATGGCCTCGGGCTCCTCAATTAAACGGTTGGGTGCATCGACCCGCAAATCTTGTAGTGGGATAATATTCTCCACTTCACCCAAGAACTTCTTCAAATTACTAACATGGAAGGTGTCATGGACACCTTGCAACTCGTGTGGAAGTTCCAACTTAAATGCTTGTAGACCGACGCGTTTCAAAATCTTAAATGCGCCAACATACCTTGGGCTCAATTTGCCCTTCTTACCAAATCTCATCACGCCTTTCCAAGACGACACCTTTAACATCACCATATCACCCGCCTTGTTTCATGTTTAGAGTGGCTAACGCCCAGACAAAGCTTCTAGGCCACCCAGTGTTCGAGACCTTCCAACGATTTTTTAGTAGATTGCCACATATAGTATTTTTGAATGTTTACATTGAACTTTTATATTATTTCAATTCAATTTTAAAAAGATATTTTATGAGAATGTATTTACATAAAAAAATTCTTGTTATAATGCATATATTAAATTATATATAATTAACTAACTTAAGAGTATACAACAAAACAATATAATTGTTTTACCTTAAGTAATTATTTGATATTGTTCGACAAATGATTTAAAAATATAGATTTTGAGGTTACTAGAAAAAATGGTGATTATAGGAAAGTGGTGTTTGCCTATTTCCTTCATCTCTCGCTAATTTAATTAGTATGATTCTTTAATTTTAGGGTTAATAATTGTTCTATTCTTAAACTTTAATTACTTTACGTTTTAATCCGTAAAACAATTTGCAGTATTTATAATATTAATTTTGGTTGACCTTTTAAAATAGTTAGCATAACCGGTTTATCAGGTTAAATGTTCATGTAAACCTCACATATTTGATTAGGGGTGTCAAATTTGTATCGATTAAAACCAACCAACATGCTACCAGCCATGCCAAGAATAGTTGGTAGCCAATATGTTGGTAGCCAATATGTTTGGTTGGTAGTACCATACCAATCAAGTAATCATGGTACGGTAATGATACAAAAATTTAAATACCATGATAGTACCGTACCAACCAATAGTTTATATACTCATGTATATATACATTATTTGGAAGAATTCAAGAAAAGTAAACTACGTATATATTATTTTTTAATAAAAGTTATGATATCATAACATGAAAACATTCAAGTTACAACTTCTTAGCCTAACCGATCAATATATTATATTTTTGTTAATTTGTGTTTGTATATATTGTTAATAATTAAGCGTGTGAAGTAGACGAGAGTGGTACAAGCTAGTGTATTATGACAAGAATACTACATAATTTGTACTTTATCGTAGATAGTGTTTATATAACATTTAACGTATACCATTACCAAATATAATAGTATAGAAAAATGACTTATCTTAGTAATAATTCCAAATAAGTTTGAGATCTTGGTATATACCATTACCAATTTGTACCAACCACGATTGTTGGTAGCCAAACAAATTAGTACCAAGTACAGTTGATACGGTACTGGTAGCTAGATTAGTGTACCAATTATAGTTGGTACGGTACATGGTATGAGGAAAATATGTGTGATATCGTACTATGTTCACCCCTATATTTGATGATTTGGCATATGGTTAATGTATTATTATTATTATTATTATCATTATTTTTAAAAAGTTAATTTAATAATTATAATGACTAGCCCATCACATTTGTTATAACGAGCATTGTGATATTCGCATATTGTTGCGAGTTTTAAAACGTGTTTTTTTCGATTGAGATTAAAATTTGCTTTTAATAAGCCAAACATCTTCATAAGCATCAGTGATTTCATGAATTAATTTTTTGTTTGATGAAATTGCCAACTAATTAAGTTCTTAAAAAATTCTTTCTGATTATTTTATCTATGGTTTTTGTTTGCCATATTTAAAAATTATGTTGCCCTTTAAAGATAATTAAGGTGGTCTAACCATTGATCCACATATATTTGTATGTTCAGAAGATATAATAATCTTACCATGCCTTGGGTTAGTCTTTGAAGATATATGACAGGTTGATCAATTTGAAGACCAACAGAACTACCTCTCAATGTTTACATGTACATATGCCGATACACGTGTCTTGAGCTTATCCAATAAGAACCTATAGAGGAAACCTTATAATCAATATTATAATAATATTTTTATTAACAATGATTTTAACTGATAATTGTATTATAAGGATAATAATTTCCGTCGCCAAACTTCAAAATTTAACTATAAAACATATTCTCCAAATGGAACACCTACCTCCAACAATGAAAGATTCCAAAATCATTATTAACCCAAATTAAAGTTATTACTATAAGTAAATAATATATGATAAAAATAAAATAAAAATTATATAGGATCTTGAAAAAGAAAATAATATCAAATATCAATTTAAGTTTAAAAACAAGCATAATAGTATTGTTATTATAAGGACAATTTATATGAGTCTTTACCAATTTTTTGTTCACATATACAAGATAAAGAATTTAAATTCAATTAGAACGGAATATTAATCTCAAACTATTAAAAAAACATATTATTTAAACCCCGTAACATCACGTGGATTAATACAATTCTTGTTTTATACAAAGGTTGTTTTACCTGAATAAACTAAAAGAAGTTATTATTTTATAATGTGATGCTTAAAATCAACAAATCAACTCATAAAAAATAAAATCTTAATGATTCTTGAAACAAAAGCAAATAACTTCTCAAGTACATATTTTTGGTGTTCTACGTTCAAAGTGAAAAAAGTAAAATGAAAAGAATTATATACAGTTGACAAGTTGATTTTAAAGTTTTATAATCGAGAGATATACAATTTATGTAAATCTCATCTTATAAGGTTAATGTTTTTAAGGCATTTATAAAATCTGAAAGTAATAAATGGTATTTGAGAGATACACAATCACATGTTATTTAAAGCGGCTAATACCTGACAATGGCGGGGGGTTGCCCGCAATGGAGACGTTGGCCGGCAGAGGTTGGATGTGGTGGTGTTTGTCGATGATGTGAAATCACATGTGATTTAATACATAATCACATATGGTGATTGTCAGGATCGATTAACCCAGACAGATTAATTAATCACAGATCTACAAACTATGAGAAGTTGCAGCGGATCAACACTCTAGTTTGATTGATTAAGAACAATGAATACTGTTAATGAATACGAATGCGAATAAGAACACAGTAATTAGAAAAAGCTTCAATGTATATTAATGTTATCGATCAATACACACGTATGTTTACAATTCATAAGGAACTATATATACTAGTCCTTGAAGCCTAAATTGTTAACCTCGTTATTTTAGGATTCGATTACAATTGAATTACATAAAGATATACATTCCTTAACTAACTATGCTAGAATCTCGAATACGATCAGCACCAAAAATAGACGTCAGTAGTATTTGCCATCGTCAGTAGTAAACTTGAGATCAGTAGCATCAGTAGTATATGCATTTCTACCCCATCGGTACTATTCTTCAGTATTTCATTAATCAGTACTAACTGCAGCATCAGTAATAGAGTGTTATATCTGATCTATATCCCAACAATCTCCCCCTAAACTTATTAATTCTCTTTGAATTAATCAAGTTTCTTTTGTTCTTCATTCTTCTTATTCTGTTCTTCTAACAATTTAGCTCTTTTTAGTCTGCCTTCAATAGTTCTTTGATTTTGCAGCTTTCTTTGAGCTATAATGTACTTGCTGTTTTTCTTTATAAAATAATTAAGTTTTTCTTGAAACAAAACAGCATCATAGGGTTTCATCATTGTGTTTGTGTATAACTGATACATTGTTTCTTCAGAATGTGGATATTCTTTTTCATATAAGTACAATTCACAGTTTTTGCTTGATCTTTCAAAGAAGTACATGTTTACTGTGGGAAGCACATTCCAAGCATAAACATTTTCTTTACTTGTGAATATTTCAGGATATTTGTCTGGATAAAATGCAGCATCAATCATTTTAGTTAAGTATCCAGGTCCTGAATTCTTCCATGACTTCTTGGTCATTCTTGGTTTGCCTATGATCAGGACTTTAATAATATTAGCTCTACTACAAGACATAACCATTGGTTTCCATCCAGTGAATCTTTGAATTGATTTGTCTTGTCTTATAGTTTCAATAGCATCACCAACCAACCTCCAATTTATGATTGGATTATCTTCAATAGGAGCAACAGGAGTATCAAAGACCTGTATTTCTTGTTCTCTTTTCTTTCTTTGTTCAGTTTCAGGTTCAGCTCCTTTCCTTTTCTTAGGAGGTATTGAAGGTTCACCAGTTGTTGGTGTTCTAGAGAGGATTATTGTGGGATCTATTTCAACTAACACCTTTTCCTTTTCTGCTTCAACTTCCATTTCTGCTAATTCTTTCTTTTTGGCAGTACAATATTTGTCTACTATTGTCATCATTTTCATCCTGCCAAAAGATTTAGCACTGTGCCCTTTTGTCTTTAAAAAGTCAATCATCTTCTTCTTCTGTTCAAATACATCATCTGGTAGATCAGCCTTTTCTCTTTTACATTCGGCTACAAGGTCTTCAAGACAATTTAAGTGTTCTTCTTCTATCTTTCTTTGTCTTTCAAATTCTGCCTTTTGACCTTCTACCAGGACTCCTTCTATTTGTGGAATTTGTACCTCAGCTTCTTGAGTTTCAGGATTGTTTAATTTTTCTTTTTCAGCCTTTTTCTTGTCCTCGAGAGCTTGAGTCTTAGCCACTTTTCTCAAGTACCTTATCCAATTCACCTTCCATTTATCTTGTTTAGCAGGTCTGACATGGTTCATTTTGTTTACCATGTAGTGACCTAAGGCTCTGTTTGGATAATCATCATCAAACTTCTCTTTTCCTTTTCCAATACAAGCTGCTAGTGGAGGTGGAGTGTACTTCATATCAAGAACAAGAGTGAATACAATTGATGGAGAGAATAGATGAATTTTATTTTCTGGAAGTATTTTGGGGTGTGGTGGAAGTTCACACTCATCAGCTTCATACCAATTTACATTGTCATCAATGTCAGGTATGACAAGTGGTTGTTCTGGTGTTTTAGGTTTTGTAACAATTATGATCTGTTCTCGTTCAAGAACCTCTGGTATTTCTTCATCTTCTTCTTCAGTAGTAACCAAGGTGGTTGCTACTGGTATACTTTCTGGTTCAAATACCACAATTTGTTGATTTTCATTTACTACTGGTGAGGTTGCTATTGGAGTTACTACTGCTAGGGCATCAATAGTATCCATAAATTCTTCTTCTGGTGCATTCACTACTGGAGTTTCTTTTTCTTCAATAGGGTCAGTAGTAACAACCTCTTGATCCTTATTTTCCTCAATTTCCATTGGATCAGTAGTCTCAATAACTTCAGTAGCAACTGGTGAATTTATTTGTTCTGCAGTTTGCTACTGATTTGCAGACACAAATACATCCTCATCCAGGTTTTCCATTTCTTTTTACAGGTTCTCACCAACACTTTGACCTGTTTCACCATGGGCCTCTTTTAAGTTTAGAAGGGATGCTGCTGCTATGGATTGATCAATCATCCCTTGAATTTGATCTTTCTCCCCCTTGGTGATCTCAACCTGTTGAGCCTCACTACTTGCAATCTTCCTATGTAATTTTCTGATCAAATTGGATTGCTTTTGAATCCTATACTCGAACCTCTTCTGCCTTCTGTTCAAAGTATTAATATAGTGCTTCATGAAGGTCATGGTTTTCCCTTGATTGTTCAGTAAATTCAGATAATTTTGTACAGTGGTTTTAAGGTTTTCCTTCCTATCCGTCAATTTTGTTTGTTTAATACTGCCCTCAGCCCATTTGGATGGATCATTGGGCTCATTTGGTACATTGGTGTGAAGGTTTTCCATCCTATCCGTCAATTCAGGTTGGTCAGTTCTACCCTTATCACTTCTTGGTAATAAATTGGGTTGTTTGGACACTCTCTTCTTCCTAGAAGAAGCAGTAGTGCCTGGCACCGGGGTCCTCTTAGTAATTCCTCAAATTCTGAGTCATCAGTTAGAGTTGCCGAGTTCTGGGTCCTATTGATGTTCTCACTATCCTGTGCACCCACCTTTGGGGGCATCAGTAGTGAGAGCCCTTTCCTCATGCCCTCTTTCCTCCTTGGAGGACAACTCTTGGAGTCTGGGGTTTGACTCAATTTGTCCCCTGGTGTCCTTTAAGGAAGATTTCTTCCTTTTATAAGTTTTAGAAATTTGTTTGGCAATGGTCTGGTCTTCCTCAGAGTGAAGAGTAGCACTCTGGGGATTAATATCATGTACCTGGGACACATTCAGGACATCTGTTGGTTCATTCGTTTGAGTGGACTGAATGGGTGGTGTTTGGGCTGTATTTTGTGGTGGAGTTGGTTGGGGTTCAATGGGGTGACTTGAACCTTCTCCAGTAGGGGGTTGATCATAGATCATGTTTTGGAATAAAGGAGTATCTTTTCCAGAAAATTTAAATTGTTTCCTCATATTTGCATACACCTTTTTATTTAGTTCTGGTGTAACAAAGATGTTTTTAGGAATAGAAAGATTTTGGATTTCACAGTTTATTATGTAAGTGAGGAATCTTGGATACATTAAAAATTTTGAGGATGATAAATTGCCAAGCATTCCTTCAAAAATCATATTTGAAAAATTGAAGACTTGTCCTGTGCTCAGACAAACAACAGCAGAAGCTATTGATTTGTTGAACTCATTCCAAGTACTTCATTTTGGAGAGATGCAGTGTTGAATGGTATGAACTAAATATTTCCATTGGGGTGAAAGAAGACCCTTTTGAAATGTGACAATGTCTAGTCTTCCTTCATATCCCATTTTTTGTAAAACATCAACAAGATCCTCCTTTGGTAAAGAAAACATACCTGACTCATCATTGAGTTGAAGATGATGTCTGATTGTTTGTTCAGTGATAGACTTTCCATCTACAGTTGATTTGATCTTGGACATGTTTGAATCTTCAGTTCTTTCAGCATTTGTCCAGAAATCAATGAGATGTTTTTCATAAGCCGTGGGATTGATGGTTAAAGCAAACTTTATTGGAGAGTTTTTCAGAAACATGACTATAGGACGAAAGTCCTTTGTGCCATCAGGGTTTCTTAGGAAAGCACACATGTTATGAAATTCCGAGAATTTAAGATCGGTTTTGACTGTAAGTGATTTTAGGGTTGCCATTTGGATTGATTTTGATCTTTGGTGATGAAACTTTCACAGAGAGTTGAGTCGTTTGTGTAGGAATTTCAGATTTGTGGAAGGAATTGAGTTGTTACTGATGCAGGATTTTGATCGGAATTTGCAGAGATTAGGGTTTAGCGTAGGGTTTATCGAATCAAGGAGAAGATAATGCTAAACTAATCTCAATCTGCTATTTATATTTTTTCGATTTTACTTAAAAAATGACCAAAATATCCTTAGAATAATAACCCAATGGCTATTTTCATGAGGGTCAGTATTGTAATATATGTATTTTCCAGATAACGGTCTATCAGTAGTTACTAAGAGTCAGTATAAAAACATCAGTAGTAACCATTGTTTCTATACTTAACCTAATTCTACTGAGAAACCCTATCTGTACTAACTTATAGTGGTCACATACGATCAATAGTAGTAAATAACCAGTAGTAAAATAAAGAAAATTGTACAACACACTTTAGAAATGGTTTTCTTTTGAAATTTAACTTATTAAAATCATTCCAATACTGCTAACCAAGAAGCTGAATCTTCCTACATCAAATGCTTTTGTAAAAAGATCTGCCAATTGATTGTCAGTATGAATTTCCTCTACTTTAATTAATTTATTTTCATTGCAATCCCTTATAAAGTGAAATCGTATTTCAATGTGTTTTGTTTTAAATGTTTTACTGGATTATTCACAATACTGATAGCACTTTGATTATCTATAAAAATAGGAGTTTTAAGGATAGAGATACCAAAGTCTAGAAGTTGATTTTGAATCCATAGTACTTGAGCACAGCAAGCAGATGCAGCTACATATTCTGGTTCAGCAGTTGATGTTGAAACATTGGTTTGTTTCTTGCATTGCCATGACACCAATCTTGATCCAAAGAACTGACATCCACCAGTAGTAGATTTCCTATCTTGACATTCACCACCATAATCACTATCAGTGTAGGCTACTAGTTCAAATGGTGATGCATGTGGATACCAAAGACCAAGAGAGGGTTTTCCCTTCAAGTATCTAAAAATTATTTTGACAGCTTGCAAGTGTAATTCCTTAGGTCTTGCTTGATACCTGGCACATGCACAAACACTATACATAATTTCAGGTCTTGATGAAGTTAAATACATTAGTGAACCTATCATAGATATGTAAAGGTGTTCATCTACATCCTCCCCCTCAACATCAGGATGTAGGTGTTTGTGAGTTTCCATTGGAGTGCTTGCACTTTTGCTATCTTTCATTGCAAATTTCTCTAAAATGTCTCTGACATATTTAGATTGATTGATCAAGATACCATCTGATCTTTGATTGATTTGGAGTCCAAGAAAGAAGTTCATTGGACCCATTGAGCTCATCTTGAACTTGATCTGCATTAACTCTTCAAATTCTTTGCATAGTTGATCATTTATTGATCCAAAAATGATATCATCTACATATATTTGGACCAGTAGTATATCATCTTTGACCTTTCTTGTGAACAGTGTTTTGTCAATTGCGCCTCTCTTGAAGTTGTTCTTCAGTAAGTATGAGGACAATGTGTCATACCAAGCTCTTGGTGCCTGATGAAGGCCATATAGAGCTTTGACTAGTTTGTACACATAGTCATCATGTTCTGGATCTTCAAAGCCTGGAGGTTGACATACATACACTTCTTCTTCAATTTTCCCATAAAGGAATGCACTTTTCACATCCATTTGGTAGACTTTAAATTTCTTGAATGAAGCATATGCCAGAAATATTCTTATTACTTCAATTCTGGAAACAGGAGCATATACTTCATCATAATCAATGCCTTCTTCTTGTGTGTATCATTGGGCTACAAGTCTTGCTTTGTTTTTGATCACTGTACCCCTTTCATCTTTCTTATTTCTGAAGATCCATCTTGTGCCAATGGCTCTTTTTCCCTTTGGTAGAGGTACAAGAGTCCATACAGCTTGCAATTTGAACTGAAGAAGTTTTTCTTGCATTGCTATGATCCAGTTTGAATCTTTCAGAGCTTGTTGAATCTTCTTAGGTTCTTCCTGTGACAGAAAACATTCATACATGCATTCATTAGATATTAAACTTATGTTACAAACATTTGAATTTAATGAAAAATTAAATTTGCTTCTTGTCTGCATGTTAGAATTGACATCACTTAGGACTAGGTCCAAAGGATGATTCTTTTTAGTTCTGGTTCCAAGGACTTTGTCAACAGTGATTTGAGAATCTAGATTTGACTCATTGGATTCAGGAATTTGTGCATCTGTCCGTGTTTCTTCTTGATCGTTTGCATTTTGTGGAGTTTCATCATTGCTACTGGTGTCAGTAGTAACATTTTCTTCATTGACCTCAGGAGGGTCATTGTTGTTACTGACATCAGTATTGTGTAGATCACCATCACAACTCTGAGGTTCAGAGTTACTACTGGGATCAGTATTATCTTCAGAATTGGTGTTATTACTGGTATCAATGAAATTAGGGTTATCAGAGTTACTACTGTCCTCAGTATCAACTGTGATATATTTCATGATTTCTTGTCTTCCACTTGATGATGGTCCTACTTGTTGGCTTCGATTGTTTGAATCTCCTGTATTAAGCTCATAATTAACATCAAAAGATTTCGTTAGATTATCAATGTTAAACAACCAATCTGGACCATTTCCTTGTTCATTCATCATATTTTTATTAAAGGATACATTTACACTTTATTCAATGATCCTTAGCCTTTTGTTGAACACTCTGTAAGATTTGCTTTGAGTTGAGAATCCTACAAATATTCCATCATCTGCTTTGCAGTCAAATTTACCAATTTGTTCTCTTGTAATTAAAATAGTACAAGGACAACCAAATGATTTTAAGAAACTTATTGATGTTTTTCTTTTATTGAAAAGTTCATAAGGTGTTTTAAAGTGAGACTTAACTATTAATACTCTGTTCTGAACATAACAAGCAGTATTAACAGCTTCAGCCAAAAAGTTATTGGTAATTTTGAATCTGCAAGCATAGATCTGGCTGCTTCAATGATGGTTCTATTTCTTCTTTCAGCTACACCATTTTGTTGTGGAGTTCTTGGTGAGCTGTACTGCCTGTCAATGCCCTTAAGATCATAAAAATCAATTAGGTTAGTATTTTTAAATTCAGTTCCATTATCACATCTCATTTCTTTCACTTTGAGATCTCTTGTATTTTCCAGCTTTACAATCAGATTCTTAATTATTTCACTTGTTTCATCTTTGGTCCTAAGAAAGAAGACCCAAGTATATCTGGAAAAATCATCAGTAATAACAAGGCAGTATTGTTTCTTTCCAATACTCATTACATTTGTAGGTCCAAAAAGGTCCATATGTAAGAGCTGCAAAGGTTTAGAAATAGAGTTGATTGCTTTGGTCTTATGAGAAGTCTTGTGTTGTTTACCCTTTAGGCAGGCAACACAATGATGATCACACATAAATTCTTTTTGTGGTAGACCAACTACCAAATTCTTTTTAACTAAATTGTTCATATTTTTAATATTTGTGTGACACATCCTTCTATGCCAAAGTTCTGATTCATTTGTGTTTGCCTTAGATATAAAACAGTTGATCTCATTTGAAGAAATGAGTTCTCCCCCTATATCCAGGCAATATACATTGTTTCTCCTTGGTGTTCTTAAAACAACAAATTTTTCATCTAAAATAAAATCAGGAGAAAGAATGATGCACTCAACATCTGTAAAAAGAACTTTGTTCTTCTTATCACAGACTTGTGAGACACTAACCAGATTATATTTTAGCTCAGCAACATAAAATACATCATCAAAAGTGATTTTACCATTTAATACTGTACCTTTACCAGTAATCTTACCACCTCTTGGATTTTCTCCAAAAGCAACATATCCTCCTTCAAAAGACTTGAAATCTCTAAGTATTTGAAGATTTCCAGTCATGTGTCTAGAGCATCCACTATCAATATGTCATGTTCTACCTTCTTTAGGGATCTGGATACTCTGCACATAAAGTAAAAGGATTAGTTAATTTTGGGAACCCAAGCTTATTTTGTCTTGGGTTCATCCTTTGAAGAGTAAGTCTTTCTAACTGAATGAGCCTTGTATGCAGTTTTGTGCTTTGATGTTTGATTAGTACTGGTGTTCTTAGTTGTTACTGATCTAGGTTTATACCCGTAGTTTTTGGCTTTTGAAAATTTTACTACTGATGGACCAGTAGTGTTTGGGTAATATGAGTTATGAGCATAGTCAGTAGTGTTTTTGTAATTATACCAGACAGCATTGTAATTAGGGTTTTTACCAGTAGTAAACCTGGAATAGTTTCTACTGATGTTTGAAAATTTTGAATATTTAGGAAAGTGATTTTTTTTTCCATTATTTTTGAAATAATTACTTCTGTTTAATCTTTTATACCTGATATTTTGCACAAATCTTTGTGCAGTTCTTCCAAATTTGGGAGTTTCAACACCTGGTTTTTTAAATTCATTTTCTTTTGTTTCTTCAATTTGTTTTAATTTTAAGGCTTTTTCCTTTTCTTTGTTTATTTTAAATTCTTTAAATTCTTGACTGTTAATAGGATCGAAGTGACAATTTTTAGCTATGTGGTTAACCTTGTTACAAATTAAACATGATAATTTTGTTGACTTAGTACTTTCAGGTTTTCTTTGTTCTTTTAGCTGATTTAAGTTTCTTTGATTTCCCCTTCTTAGAATTGTAGGTATATTTTCTGAATTGTATTTTGGGGATTCAGTTTGACTTTGTGTTGTGTGAAAACTTGTATCAGTTGATTCAGTTGTTTGATCATCATCAGAAGACTCATTTGATTCATTACTGGTTTCAGTTTCAGTTTGACTTTCAATTTTTAAATCATTTAAAATTCTTTATGTGCTTGATTTAAGAGGAGGGATAAAATTTGTTGGAGGTGGAACTGCATGATATCCCACTCCATGAACAACTTTTTCAGTGGTTTGATTACATGTTAATTCATTGACAATTTTAGAACTTCTTTCAAATTTTTTAATAGTTAATTTATTTTGTTCTAATTCCATTTGACATTCTTCTAATTTGATCAAAGTTTCTTTTAGTTTTAGTTCAATATGTTCTTTTTCATAAGTGGTTTGTAACAATTCATCTTTTATTTTTTGATCAGTTATTTTATAAATTTTAATTTGGTTTTCTAAATCAGCTATACAACCATTATATTCAATTCTTCTATTCCTGTTAAGAATCATCTCTTCAAGTGTTTCTTTACTAAGTTTTTCTAATTCTTTATATGCCTTAATACATTCAGGAGTACAAGATTTAGAATGTACCTCAGTAGTAGCAGGATCAGTAGTAAAGGCCATGAGAGCTTGGTTCTGTGCATGTTCTTCCGCTTGAAAGCTCCAGTCATATCCTTGTCCTTCTTGAGATACTAAGACCGTTGAATTGGAAGTGTTGTTTTTGTTGTAGCTTGATCTTTGATCTTTATTTGGACATTCTCTGGCAAAGTGACCTAGATTGCTACAGTTGTAGCATTTAACCTTGGTTTTGTCAAATCCAGCACGATCACCTTTGTTGTAAGACAGATTTTGTCTTCCAGTTCTTTTAAGAAACCTTTTTGTTCTTAAGCTCAGCATTGCCATCTGCCACTTGATGTCCATCTCTTCTAAATCATCAGGATTGAGTTGTTCTAAATCCTCACTAATCAATGCAGTATGCACATGACTAGTGAAGAAAGATTCTCTAGCTATATCTTCAATGCCTGCAATCTGTGCATTGTCCTTCCATGTTCATGTACTAGACACAAAAGCAGCATTATTTGAAGGTAAATTAGGAGTTTTATTACTTACCTCAGATTCAAACACTCTTAGTTCATTGTAGAGTTCATCTAGCTCTTTCTCTTCCAGTGCATCTCCTTGTCTATATATCACAGTGTACATAGACCATTCTTCACCTAGAGATCTGAGGAACTTCCTGTTGACATCATCATTGTCTGGTTTGTATCCAACTTGATTTAGTTCACCAATGAGTTTGTTGAACCTATCAAAGACTTGAGACAATGATTCATTCTTCTGTCCTTTGAAGTTTTCAAAGTCTTGCTTCAGAACAGACTTCATGTTTCTTTTTGTGCTCTTTGTACCAACAAACCTCTTTTCCAGAGCTTGCCATAGCTTCTTAGCATCATCATATTCAACAAAGAGATGTTGATAATCATTGGGAATGGCAAGCAAAAGAGTGCTTAAGGCTTTGAGTTCGATTCCTCTGTCCTTCTTTTCTTTCTCACACTTGAGTTTATCAACTTCAGTTGAGGTAGTGGCTATTTGAGTTTGAATAGTCTTGTTTCCTTCAAGAACCACTTCCCACATGGAATAATCAGTAACCAGCATGTATTTCTTGATTCTATTTTTCCACATCCCAAAGTTGTTGGGAGTGAGAATTGGAATCTTGTTCGCCTGAGTACTTTCATTGTTATCAGACATGATTAACAATTTTGAGATCGAAAGTATGAAACTTTTTGTTGTTCTTAATTCGTAGATCTAGAACCGTAAGGCTCTGATACCACTTGTCAGGATCGATTAACCCAGACAGATTAATTAATCACAGATCTACAAACTATGAGAAGTTGCAGCGGATCAACACTCTAGTTTGATTGATTAAGAACAATGAATACTCTTAATGAATACGAATGCGAATAAGAACACAGTAATTACAAAAAGTTTCAATGTATATTAATGTTATCGATCAGTACACACGTATGTTTACAATTCATAAGGAACTATATATACTAGTCCTTGAAGCCTAAATTGTTAACCTAGTTATTCTAGGATTCGATTACAATTGAATTACATAAAGATATACATTCCTTAACTAACTATGCTAGAATCTCGAATACGATCAGCACCAAAAATAGACGTCAGTAGTATTTGCCATCGTTAGTAGTAAACTTGAGATCAGTAGCATCAGTAATATATGCATTTCTGCCCCATCAGTACTATTCTTCAGTATTTCATTAATCAGTACTAACTGCAGCATCAGTAATAGAATGTTATATCTGATCTATATCCCAACAATCTCCCCCCTAAACTTATTAATTCTCTTTGAATTAATCAAGTTTCTTCTGTTCTTCATTCTTCTTATTCTGTTCTTCTAACAATTTAGCTCTTCTTAGTCTGCCTTCAATAGTTCTTTGATTTTGCAGCTTTCTTTGAGCTATAATGTACTTGTTGTTTTTCTTTATAAAATAATTAAGTTTTTCTTGAAACAAAATAGCATCATAGGGTTTCATCATTGTGTTTGTGTATAACTGATACATTGTTTCTTCAGAATGTGGATATTCTTTTTCATATAAGTACAATTCACAGTTTTTGCTTGATCTTTCAAAGAAGTACATGTTTACTGTGGGAAGCACATTCCAAGCATAAACATTTTCTTTACTTGTGAATTTTTCAGGATATTTGTCTGGATAAAATGCAGCATCAATCATTTTAGTTAAGTATCCAGGTCCTGAATTCTTCCATGACTTCTTGGTCATTCTTGGTTTGCCTATGATCAGGACTTTAATAATATCAGCTCTACTACAAGACATAACCATTGGTTTCCATCTAGTGAATCTTTGAATTGATTTGTCTTGTCTTATAATTTCAATAGCATCACCAACCAACCTCCAATTTATGATTGGATTATCTTCAATAGGAGCAACAGGAGTATCAAAGACCTGTATTTCTTGTTCTCTTTTCTTTCTTTGTTCAGTTTCAGGTTCAGCTCCTTTCCTTTTCTTATGAGGTATTGAAGGTTCACCAGTTGTTGGTGTTCTAGAGAGGATTATTGTGGGATCTATTTCAACTAACACCTTTTCCTTTTCTGCTTCAACTTCCATTTCTGCTAATTCTTTCTTTTTGGCAGTACAATATTTGTCTACTATTGTCATCATTTTCATCCTGCCAAAAGATTTAGCACTGTTGCCTTTTGTCATTAAAAAGTCAATCATCTTCTTCTTCTGTTCAAATACATCATCTGGTAGATCAGCCTTTTCTCTTTTACATTCGGCTACAAGGTCTTCAAGGCAATTTAAGTGTTCTTCTTCTATCTTTCTTTGTCTTTCAAATTCTGCCTTTTGACCTTCTATCAGGACTCCTTCTATTTGTGGAATTTGTACCTCAGCTTCTTGAGTTTCAGGATTGTTTAATTTGAGGTCTGGAGTTCGAGTCCCGTCGTGGACTTAGGTGGTAATTAGGAGTAGATTAGATTTGCCGTTTCAAAAAAAGATTAACTACAATTAATGGTCAAAATTAATCACATATTTTATAAATATAGGAGTATTTTAGTCATTTTTACAAAATTAATTATTATTATTTTAAAATCATTGTTTTTATTATTTGATTTTTATTATTTTTAAAAAAATATATTTATTTTTGTTAATAACACGTAGTGATTATATGTAAATTTAATCACATGTGATTAAATACACACATAATTATCAAAATAATAATTGTTTTTTAATAGAAAAAATAACTAAAAAAATTAAAAAAAAAATTTGATTTTTTTTAAATGTCAAATGACCAAAATACTCTTTCATGTATAAAATATGTGATTAATCTTCACCATTATATTTTATTGATCATTGGTTAAGATTTATCTCTTAGGAGTACATAAAAATTAAAAATTGCCTTAAACTTTTCAGTATAAATATAATACTCACATTAATTTATTACTAATTATGTCAAACCTCTTTATACTATTTCATATATATAAGTTTATTACTCAAATTTATCTACTATTAATTATGTCAAAAACTTTGGTGTGAAGTTTTCGATAGACTTCTTTATTTTATTACTTGTTATGCATCAATATTGAAATTAGAAAGCTTCTCACTTTTCTTTATCTTTTATAAGATTATCCTATTATGATTAATTAAAGTTTTTATATTTTGTTCAACAATATTAATAATCATGTAAAAAACGTTTGTCTTATAATTCGGTTGATACCTGAAATTTTATTATATATTTTTAAATGAATTTATTATTATGTCAAAATTCTTAATTATAATATTTGGTGAACTTTTAAGCACATTTAGTCACAGTAGTTTTGTATGCTTGAGTTATTTTAAATTTATTTTACTACTAATTAATTATAGTTTACTCGGTTTCTTAGTTATAATTTACTTTTTAAACATAAATTTATTACTTGATTTATTACAAAACTCGATAATATAGATTCCATTGTAAGATGTCACATGTTGATTGCAACCAAATGGTTGTAGTCTTTTTTTGCCAATTATTATGTGGTAATGAGTTCGAATCTCATTATAAATAATATAATTTAAATTTATAATTAATTTAGAGGGTATGTGAGGGCACATGTTAGAGCGCATTAACTCATTCAAAGTTTCCTAATAGAATGTTATTAACCATCAATGAAGTTTATAAGTTACATTTTGAAAAGATGTATTAAATGTATTTTTGAATTGGGTAAATTACAGTTTTTGTCTCTGACCTATGGTTCGTGGTTTTTATCCCTAATCTTTTTTCTTCCGATTTTTTGTCCCTTGAGTTTTTAAAATTCTGCATATTTGTCCTTCCGTCTATTTTTGGCTGTTAACTGACGGGTTTTTTGTCCATTTTACCAAATTACCCTTGCATCATCTTCCTCATTTATGTGTTCTTCCCCAATTAAACCCTAATTCTAAAATTGTTAAACATTCAATTGAACCCCCAACTGATGAACCCTAATCTAAATCAAAATCAAAACTTACACTCCACAGATTCATAAATCCACCGCCTTCAAATCAAAACTCAATTTGTAGGTGGTCAAAATCTCCATTAGAAAACAAAAGAGTAAATTACAATCAACTTTCAATGTTCATTCAAACATCTCGAAATCACAGTTGCAACAAACCGTCCAAATCTTAAACAAAGACTTCTCCAAATAAAATCACAGTTGCCCCCATCTCATTTCTTCATCTGCTACAACCACCAAATTCCGGCGATGTACACAAACACAAACCCTAATTCGCCATTTTAATGATGTAATCTCTTCATCATGTTCGTATAATATCAGTTAATTCATCGGGTAAGAATCCCACCTGCAATCGCCGATGTACACAAACACAAACCCTAGTTCGCCATTTTATGTGTTCCCTTCGTAATCTGCAATCGCCCCCCACATGGGTATTTTTGAACGCTCGATGCAGCCATTGGATCACTTATGCGCCGTAATTCTGTCTACGTACGTCACCTTCGTCATCGCCGGTGCTCTCGTCGGTGAAAGGGTTAGTGATCTGATTCGATTTATTCTAATTTACATCCTGTTATGGAAACACGAACACATGTATATATTTATGGATTCATGTTCTGTTGATTAATCAGGTTATTAGGTTTGTAGTTTTGAGATAGCATGTGAGATTTTAGAGAAGGAGGAGGTCAGATCTGGGTTTCTTGAAAAACATGAAGAATGAGGAAAAAAGACGAAAATACCCTTATTGTTTTTGCATTTTTAGTCACTTAACGGCCAAAAATAGACGGAAGGACAAATTTCCAGAATTTGAAAAACTTAAGGGACAAAAAAACGGAAGAAAAAAGATTAGGGACAAAAACCCCGAATCGGCCATAGGTCAGGGACAAAAACTGTAATTTACCCTTTTAAATTTTAATAGAAAGTTTGAGGTATTTAATGCACTCTAACATGTGCCTTGGGGGCACATGTTAGAAAAACCCATATGATATTAATTGCAACATGCATTTGCAAAGTGTGAAGCACATATTTACCAATTGTCACTATTTCTAACTATTGATGGTAATTTGAAGGGAAAAAATTATAAAAGAGGAGGGTTTTAACGAAAAAACTTAAATGCTGACATGCTTCTATATATATTACTAGCTTCATAGGATCATCGGTAAAAATCTTTTTCACCCTCACGTCTATTGCACATGGGGTGAGTTAACATAATAAATTAACGTCGGTTAGTATAAAGGACCATCAGTGAAAAACCTTTCAGAATTAAGGACCATCAGTGTAATTTTTAAAACTAAATGACCATTGGTGAAATTCGCTATAAAACTTAAAGAACCATCCATGTAATTTACTCTAACTGTTTTATACATACGGGTGTATGTATGTCAGTATATATATATATATATATATATATATATATATATATATATATATATATATATATATATATATATATATATATATATATATATATATATATATATATACTAAGGATACAAATTAGATTATAAATAACTTGGCCATGCTTAGATATATATATTTACAAATAGGATAACATCGCTTCAGCTTGCCGTAGGGATCACATTCGATGTTGAATACAAATAAAAATTTATTATATTAAGGGAAATGGTTAAGAATGATCAAAATGATTAATGTACGTACAACAAAAAAAGCGTATTGGTTTCGGGGTGGACCCTTTCACTCTATTAACCTTCGTTTATAAACTCTCTCCCCTCGCTCTGACTCTTCCCATACTGAGACTTTTGTTGATCTACCTTAGAGGCAATCCCAGTTCGATAGTGAGTTTGGATGGGTGTTTACCCCAAAGTGTTCCTATTAATTAAAGTTGGTTAATAAAATACACGGGGTGATTTTTTATTAGGTAGTTTACAATTAATTTAAGCCAACAATTTTTTTTAATTATTACCCTTAGAACACTTGTTAGCATTTCCCTTATATTAAAATAACAAAGTTAAGGACTCAAAATGAAACTTTGCTTTAAAAAATGAACGTAACAGTTAACAGAATCAGTCTCCATATTATCTTAAGATAATCTACATAATCTCCCTTTTTTATACTAAAAAGAGTTTATAGTTCAGTTGTATATAATGTTTAGGTGGTGTTGTTGATTTAAGTAATGTTCAAAATAATAATAATATAGATTTAGAAAGAGAATTAATCTTTATACCGTATTTTTTAGTTCAGACATTACAATATACAATTATCACTATAAACTGTATAAATATATTAAACATTGATTGTGATGTATTGATTACATTACAATATATGATTATCACTATAAACTGTATAAACATATTAAGATGTATTGATCAAAATATGTGATATATAAATCAAGAAATCTTATTTTTAAATAGTTGTTTCGTACACAAAAACTATAAAAGTCTATTTGCGTTGTATTTAATATAAATAATAAATAAATTATACGAAGTATATAAACAAACAGAAAAAGGATAATCATAAATAAATAAATGATAATGATATATATATAAGCTTGGCACTCTACTTGCAAAACCTTCTTACCACCACAAAAATACAAAGACCAAATGGGAGACGATCTAAATCTTCCAAAATCTCTAACTCAATTAGAATCATCATCGCCACCGCCACCTCCGGAACCACATCGATCAAACATGCCCATGTTATACTACGGTCTAGTCGTATTAGCCACCGCCGCTATCGTCCTTGCTATCTACAACCTCATAATCGTACGGTGGTGCGCCAATCAATACCGCCGTTCACGTGAATCCGACCAGCTCATCCGCCGCCGGAGAAACGCTAACACCGGAAACAACACCTTATCGCCATCACCTTCTACCCTCTCCCGCGGCAGCTCCACCATCGGTTTGACGTCGAGTTTTACATACAAAAAAGGAATTGAAGGTGTCAATAAAAATCAATCGGATTACGGGATTGAATGCTCCGTTTGCTTATCGATTTTCGAAGATGGTGAAGAAGTGAGAAAATTACCGAGATGCAACCACTCGTTTCATGCTTCATGTATAGATATGTGGTTATATTCTCATTCCGACTGTCCACTATGTCGTGCTCCGGTGGCGGATCCACAACCACCGCCGCAACACCGGCATACGGACTCTGCTGTGCAGGAGCATTCACGGGATGGATTGTTATATGGATCAGCTAGTTCCTCTAATTTGTAATTGGTCAATTTTTTATTTTTTTAATGATATTAAGTAAGTATGCACCCAAATTAAATTCTTATTACGATAAAACAATGAAATTAAGATGAAAGGGGAGAACTTAAGAACAATGAATGTTGTTGAAAGGTTGGCGGGCGTGGGTCCTTCTCTAGCTAAGAAGAAGATGCTACAGTTTTGGATTTTACTAGAATACATTTTATTTAATGCTAGAATAAACATTTAATATTTAAAATGGTATATTATCTAATCATAATTGTAACTATTTTTAAATATTATATGGCCTCATCATCATGTAAATATTTAATCAGAAAGAGATTAAACTCAATTTCTAGTAACTCATTCGAGAGCCGTTACCAATTAAGTTACCACTTATAAGTCATCACTAAGTGATTAATTTTAATTAAATATTTTAGTTTATTTTATATCTTTTGTCAAAATTATTATGGTTAGTATAACGTTAAAGTATGAGGACAAAAGGGGCGTCGACCAAACATGCATGCAGTCCAACACAACCACCGGAATTTGTCCTTGTTGGTAGATTAGTTATCTCCACACAAATTTCCATCTAATTCCAAGTATAATTTATATTTTCTTCTCTATTAAGACTTGCGCTGATACATTAGCTTTAACGTAATGGGTGGTCGCTTGGTAACCGCAACCCCCTCTAATGACGCGCCCCACCCGTTACGCTAATGGTTAGTGACAAGGTGATAAGTTCGAACTATACAATATTAATAATACAAGTTTGAAACCCCTCTAATGATGCGTACCACCACTTGCCTTTCGTCCTGGATCCACCACTACACGTAATGGGTGGGACGCATCGTTGGAGAGGGTTATGTGTAATTAAATACAAGTTCGAAACTACCCAAATCCCACATACGAAATTAAATACCAAAAGTCTTCTAAATTAATAATCACTTCGAGATCTATCTAGTTTCGGCTTAATCCTTTCTTAAAAAAGTAATCCACTAAAATGTTAAATTACAACGAGCTTAGTGAGTTCATAAAGTACGGGAGAAAACGCTGCTATAATTTGCTAATATACTGTACCCCTCTCACGCTACGACGAGCTACGCTCACACCGCGAGGGTTCCTTGCCCATTAGCCAGCGTCGTGAATGAACCAAATGCTGCAGATTTGACTTTTTCCTTTATTGACCAATACCAAAATCAACACCAACACCAACATAATTTTTACCATTACAAACCTGTCTCAAGTAGTCTTACAATACATAAAGCAAATTCACCTAAGCTTAACAACACACAATACAAGAGAACAGAAACACGTATGTTACTTACCATTAATAACACAATTTATAACTATATATTTCTATTCACATTTTCTGTTAAAAAAATATAATAAAAAAAATATTCGATAGTATTTTATTCTTATTTAAAAAAGAATGCACCTTTCTAATATTTAGAAGTGTGGATGTGTTATAAAAAATAACTTTAATGTTATAAAAGGCAAAATAGTTTAAGGGAAAACAAATAAAAAGGTAGACCTACATTTCTTTAGTTAAATTCAGCCCGAATCGAGTATTCTAATTCCAGCTTACGAGTTAACTCTCCCAAAAACTATAAATGCAGTGATTTTTCACGGCACATTTATGATTTATGTTGTCACAAATGACGCGGCGGAGAAGGGGCGGGGGAGGGAAATCAACAGCTTCCGATCAGCAATCTCAGCCTCAGACCGGCAAAAACTCCGAAGAAAAAGAGGAAAAACCTAAGGATATAACCGATAATGATCATGATGGTGATAATGTTAAGAAATTAAGAAAGGAGAAGAAGAATTGGTCGTGTTTAGACAGTTGCTGTTGGTTAATTGGATGTATATGTTCGATTTGGTGGTTTTTATTGTTCATATACAACGCGATGCCGGCGTCATTCCCGTTGTACGTGACGAATGCTATAACGGGTTATATACCCGACCCGCCCGGTGTGAAATTGCATAAAGAAGGGTTGAAGGCTAAACATCCGGTTGTTTTCGTACCCGGTATTGTCACCGGTGGGCTTGAATTGTGGGAAGGCCATCCGTGTATGGATGGCTTGTTCAGGAAGAGGCTTTGGGGCGGCACATTTGGGGAACTTTATAGAAGGTAAAAAATCCTAATTACTACTTTTCAAATTGCACTTAATATTTTACATCCTGAACCTTCAATCAAGTGTATTATTGAGTTCTTATTGCAGTTTCTTATTTTCCTATACTTACTGTCTAATTGTAACATGGTAGTGATTATGTTTGATCCATGAACCAAATGCACAATTTCTGTAACTAATACAAGTGTTTGAGAATAAGTTAGTGTTAAGTTGTTAAACATGGTTAGATTCAAGCAGTAAAATGTTCCTTTTCTTTCTGCAGACCCTTATGTTGGGTGGAGCACATGTCACTGGATAATGAAACCGGGCTTGATCCACCGGGTATTCGGATCCGGCCCGTTTCTGGACTTGTGGCAGCTGATTACTTTGCTGCAGGCTACTTCGTATGGGCCGTTTTGATTGAAAATTTAGCTAGCATTGGTTACGAGGAGAAAAACATGTATATGGCAGCTTATGATTGGAGGCTTTCATTTCAAAACACCGAGGTTAGGTATACTTGTGCTTGATTAATCAATTATTTTAATCATATTAAAAGTTATGGTCATTTAGGTACGAGATCAAACACTAAGCCGGATGAAAAGCAATATAGAACTTATGGTAGCCACAAGTGGTGAAAAAGTGGTTGTGATTCCACATTCTATGGGGACTTTGTATTTCTTGCATTTTATTAAATGGGTTGAAGCACCGGCCCCGTTAGGCGGTGGTGGCGGGCCCGATTGGTGTGCTAAGCATTTAAAGGCTGTGATGAACATTGGCGGGCCATTATTGGGCCTTCCAAAAATAATCGCGGGCCTCTTTTCTGCTGAAGCTCGGGATATTGCTGTCGCCAGGTATTTTAATTTATATATATTCGTATGAATCAAGTTTTATAATATCTTGATATGCAGGATGGTTGCACCGGGTGTTTTGGATAAAGATATATTCGGTTTCCAAACATTACAACATGCAATGAGAATGACTCGTTCATGGGATTCAACAATGTCATTGATACCAAAAGGCGGTGACACTATTTGGGGTACACTTGATTGGGCTCCTGAAGATGGCCATGAATGCGTTGCCATGAAAGTCAAACTAAATGATAATCAAAGTCAAACAACGGGTCCCGACAGTTCAAAAACGGTTAATTACGGTAGAATAATATCTTTCGGGAAAGAAATGGCTGCATTACATTCATCAAAGATCCAGAGGGTCGACTTCAAGGTAACATTTTTATATAATTTTTAACTATTTAATAGTGTTTATGTGATATGCAAATGCAATATAGGATGCTGTTAAAGGTAAAAACTGTGCAAACTCAACGTGTCGAGACACATGGAATGAATACCATGATATGGGATTTGAAGGTGTGAAAGCTGTTGAAGATTATAAAGTTTTTTCAGTTGAGTCAGTTTTGGAGCTTTTACAGTTTGTAGCTCCAAGAATGATGAAACGTGGTAGTGTTCATTACTCATACGGAATTGCAGACAATTTGGACGATGAAAAATACCAACATTTCAAATACTGGTCAAACCCCTTGGAAACCAAATTACCAAACGCCCCCGAGATGGAGATTTTCTCAATGTATGGAGTTGGATTACCAACAGAAAGAGCATACGTATACAAATGCAGTCCAGCTGTCGACTGTTACATCCCGTTCCAAATCGACATCTCAGCAGAAGATGACGGTTGTTTAAAAAACGGTGTTTTTTCTGTTGATGGAGATGAAACGGTCCCCATTTTAAGTGCGGGATTCATGTTTGCAAAAGGTTGGAGAGGAAAAACACGGTTTAATCCTTCGGGAATTAAAACGTATATTCGGGAATATAATCATGCACCACCTTTAACTTTGTTAGAAGGAAGAGGAACACAAAGTGGTGCACATGTTGATATTATGGGGAATTTTGCTTTAATTGAAGATATTATAAGAGTAGCAGCTGGATCTAATGGCACCGATGTTGGTGGAGATCGAGTTTACTCTAATATTTTCAAGTGGTCAGAAAAGATTCAACTTAAACTATAGATATAGCGGTCAGTTATAGTTATGTTGTAGGATTAATATAAAGTTTTTTCTTAGTTAATTTGGGCTTCGTTTATTAAATGGAATCAATTTTGTAGTTGGACCACTATTTTGTTGTTGATATGAATGCGGCCTTCCCTATGCTTTTTCTCTTTTTTGTTTATAGGTTTTATTCAAAATGTCTTTTTCATAAATCAGCCACAATTGCTTCAATATATATTATCTGCATAACTATTATTTCACCTCATTTTGTTTTATTTTAAGAAAAACACACTTCTATTTGCCTATCAAGCAAATCTACACACACAAGCTTTGAAAAAAATATTTTTAAAGGTTTCTTTTTCTTTATTCCGAAGTACTATTGTTGCTTTAATACAAAGTATCCACCATGAGTGTTACAAAATGATTCATGATATTTAAGTTCTAGAATATTAAAAAAAAGTTTATTAAAAAGTGTAATATTTGATTTGACGTGAAATTTGATAAGAAAGTTAGCCTAGTGTAATATTTGATTTTACCAAACTTATTACTAAACTATACGAAGTATTATTCCTACTTTAGCATCATATCATTTTGATCAAATCTATGTTTCGTTATCTGGCCTTCTCAATTCTCATGGTTATCTTTTACGAATTAGAAAGAAAAAAAAAACATAGACTGAAATGGAAAATTTTATTCCTAAAAATTGTACTATACTTTTCTGTAGAAGAAACTATGCAAATTATTTTGGGAGAAGTGAATGAGTTAATGTTGTCTGGAGATGGAAGGATGTGAGTGGGGCAGACGTTTCCCCAAGCTGACGCAATTTCAACTTTTACTCTTCTTTTAAGTCACCTTTTTTTTTCCTTTTCCAGAAAAAAAAACATAAAACGATTTTAAGTGTAAAACTGTATTTATGTTTTTTGTCATATTAATCAGTGACTATTTATAACAGCAAATAACTAAATAATCGGATCAAATATCAGAAATCTGATGAAAAGACAAAACATAACGTTATACTTTTGCATCAAACTTGTTAATTGGCACGTGACATAAAACATGGACTATTCAAACAACATTTCATAATTAAATTTGTAACAAAAACATGAGAATATTGCAGTTTTCGTTACATCATGTACTCACAGTAGAATTACACTCGGTTTAAAGATTATTAAGAATATAGAAAAATAAAAAATAATAATTTAGGATTTATTAATATCCGGATTATAATATTTATTACACTATAAATATCACCATAATTCTCAAAAAATAAAAAACAGTGGATGCACATTGGCTCGGTGGGATTGTGGAAGGCATGCCACTCGTTTGTGGGTCTCTGTTTGTTTTCCTCCAAATAGTTCTCCATGACACATGTGTTTTATATGTGATTTTTATAAACATTAAATATATATATTTTGAGTAAAAAGAAATGTCATACATAAGACCTTATTGTGGAGACCATATTCGTATACACATGTTTGTTTGACTCTTTAGGACTTAACTTCCAATCAAATATGTTATTCATGAAACATTGAAAATTGGTGATACTATTCTTTTCACACGCTCTGCCTCGATGACAATATACAAAAAAACAAGATTTAACATTTACTCTGGATTAATTTAACGACCCACTAGAAAACAATGTCTACCCATATTACGAAATGTAATCTGTAATCACAAATCTTCTCTTAAAAAATCAGTCGACCTACGTTGAGAGTTGTAATCTATAGTAAATATATTTGTCTTAAAAAGCGGTTGCGATTAATATAATATGTTCAAGATATCCATAATTGCAAATAGAGTTGTGATTAACTTAGGCTGCATGGTACGGGTCTACGGGCAAGCGGGCGTGGGGGTGAGGTGGACAGCCACACCGTGGAGCGGAAGGGGAACACCCCCCCCCCCCCCCCAACGGCGTTGGGGTGCGGCGTGGGTGGAGAGGGGCACGGACAACGGCATAGCACGGGCGTGGGAGGCTTATTTTGATCGGAAAGTAGCCGTTGGGGAACGGCTATATAGCCGTTACAATTAAAAAAAAACTTTTTTTTATTTAATTATTTACCTATATATATTACACATACTTTCACTCATTTTACACGCACAATTAACCCATTTTACTCTCTGCAAACTCCTATCTTCATACCTCTCTACTTACAATGGATCCACACAACAATTCTCCACAAACACCCAACCAACATTCACAACAAATATACCACCGAACCTTGGATTTGGTAGCTACGAGCCGTATGTCAACATCCTAAGTTCCGGTGTTGTCCCACCTCCACAATTTTATCCACAAATCGCACCTCAATTTCAACTCCCTCAATTTCAACAACCCCAATATTCACAAAATGTATCTCAATTTGCACCCACCGGCCAATATTTTCAACAACGAGAAATTCATCAACAAACCCAAACACAAGAACGACAAGCGGGGGGGAGCAAGCGAAAGGGGAAAGGGAAAGGGAAAGAGAAAAGGAAAGAAAAAGAGGTTGTTGAAGACGTTGGGGAAGAAGATGTGGAAGAAGACACACAACTTCCATGGACGGAAAAGGAGGAACTTGCGTTGTGCCGAGCTTGGTGTGTGACTTCTAAAAATGAGAAGGACGGGAATGACATGAGAATTAAAAACTATTGGGAAGCCATTCTTTCTAAATTTCATAACTTCATGGGAGTCCCGCCATACCGAAAAGACAATAGTCTTAGTAGCAAATGACGTGACATAAACAACAAGGTTACAAAATTCAATGGTATATACAACAAACTCTCGTCGGAAAGAAGTAGCGGAATGGCCGCGTTTGATGTTTTGGAGGCCGCCAAGAAACAATACAAACTTGAAAAAAAAGGGCCATAATTTTGAGCTAGATCAACATTGGTTGATTTTAAAAGAGGATCCAAAATGGATCGGCACAATTACTAAAGATCAACAACAATCGAAGCGCTCAAAAAGTTCACAATCGGTTGACGTTTCTGATGGTCGTTCTCGTGTCGACCTTAATGCAGGGGACGATGAATTTCCAGATGACATATTCGACGACATTGATGAAACCCCAACTCCTCTTGAACGACCAATTGGAAGAGACAAGGCTAAACGAGCGGGTAGGCATGCGGCGGAAAAGGAAGCGAAGAGCAAGCATAGGGAAGACATTCAAAAACGATTAAACGAGCACTTTGAGGCAACGAAAGAGCGCGTAGAGATGCGTCGTCAACAAGTTCAACTGGAACAAGAACGACGTCAGCAAGAGAGGGAGAAAGAAGAAAGAGATAGGGTGCTTGCAACCGAACAAAGAATGATTAATAATTTGAATATTTTGAGTATGCAACCGCGGCCAGGCATGCCGCAAGAAGATCTTCAACATTTC
Source organism: Calendula officinalis (assembly GCA_963853835.1). Classification (NCBI taxonomy): domain Eukaryota; kingdom Viridiplantae; phylum Streptophyta; class Magnoliopsida; order Asterales; family Asteraceae; genus Calendula; species Calendula officinalis. The sequence continues at coordinate 20,775,742 of OY970822.1, forward strand.
CTAGCCGCGAAGGAAAGGGCTCGAAAAGTCATGAGCGATTTAGGATTGTAGTTTTTTTATTTTAAGTATTTTTAATTTGAAGTATTTGTATTTTTAATTTAATGTATTGTTATTTTAATGGAAGTTTAATATTATGTTTAGAAAATAAATGGAAAAGAAATGATGAGATGAAAAATAAAATGGTGTGGTGTGGTGGGTATTTCCACCAAATGATGTGATATGGTGGTGGTGTGGTGTATGAGGTGGCGATGATGTGGCAGAAAAGGGCACCACCACATGTGGTGCCCATACCGACTAGCCTTAGTATAATGGTGGTATTGGTGGGACCAACCACAAAAGCAAATTTCCAAATGAGCAGGGGGAGGATACTTGTTTCATTTTTTTTTGAACAGCAAGAAAAGGATACTTGTTTCATGATATTGGTGCCTGTCTTTATTATTCGATTTAGCACTATTTTAATTAAAAAAATCATCAACAGTTTTTTAATTATTTTTAAGGAGATAGAAATATATAGATACATAGATAGATACAGCAAAACCAGATGACAGAGAAAGAGAGAGAGAGAGAGAGAAAGTTGAGGGTTTCAAGGGGGGAGACATGCCCAATTTCACCCAACACCTCTGCTTCTTGCTTCCTTCTTCAAGATCCCAAAGGTTCATTTTTTTCTCTTTTTTCTTTAATCATTTTTATTTTTTCTAATCTTTTTAACACTTCTCTTATCTGGGTTTCTTTTCTTTGTTTGACTTTTACCATCTTTTTTCCCTTTTCTGCTAATTTGATGCATTTCTTGATGTGGGTTTATCATTATTTCATGTTTCTTGAATCAAATCAATGCATACTGTGCTAAGCTATATATGCTAATGAACAATGGCTTCAGATTATTTGATTCATGGTTCATTACCTTATTTTGGGGTTTTCAAATAACTTGATTTTGATCTCTATGTAACTGAATCTTGATATAGCTGTAAGTATATATATGTTCATGGTGATTCTTTTATGATGCATTTTACATTCTCAGTGATGTTTTTGGTTGGTTAGATTCACTTAAGCAAACTTAAAGTCAGATGTTTAGGTTTAAACCGTTTCTAAGTTATGATGTATTGACCTTATTACCCTTCAGGCCTTCATAGTTTTGGTATTATTCTAAGCTGTGATTACAAACTATTGATACCGATTAGAACATGTTTATGGTTTTATTTAGTTACTTATCTTAATCTTTATGTAGTTAATTACTCGATTTTAGCCCTTTGGTTTTGTCCTTTCAATTGAATTTTGTTTTCCATATTTTTTAGCTCAAAAATGATTTCTGCACCCAATGTTGTTGTGGATGCAAACGAGTTGACTCACCAAATTTACAGTCAAGATTCATCACCTGATCAATCTCATAAGGATGATGATATTGCTACACAATGCATCTCATCCGGCTCAGGTAATTCGATTGCTATAATTTTTAATTTTTTGAACCATCATACTTCCATTTCTTACCAAATTAACTGATTTTCTTGACACTGTAAATTTGCAAGAATAATTACAAAATATGTAAAAAAAATTCTTCATGAGTTTCCATAAGAATGATGGTTTGTTTGCAATGAAAAGCCAATGTTTTGGTTTGAAGAATCAATGACTCAGTGTTTCTGTTGTTCAGTCTTTTTCAGTGAGTCAACTGTTGGCAACTAATAAACAAATAAAGTCAAAATTGACAAATTGTAGGAGTTTAGTTAATAAATTTAAAAGAAGACTTTTGCTTGTGTATTAAAGAACATTCCATGGCCGCCTATGTATGGGATTGATAAATATATTTTTAATCAAATCATTAACGAGTAATTTATATATTTAAGTTTATAACCCTAATGCTTAGACTAATTGTGAATTAATTAATTAATTATTTCTTTATTTTTTTTATTTTTTTTTTTGTTGTGAATTATATCTTGAAGATGAAAGCTACAAGAAGTTTGAAGAAGCTAAAATGAAGCCAATATTGTTCATGGGAAATCCAGGTTTTGGGATGACCGATCATCAAGTTGAAAAGAACACTCAAATGGTATGTTGTGATATGTCACTCGCTTTTTAATTCGTTTTATTTCATAATTTTTATTTATTTATTTTTGGAATCAGATTCAACATGCTTACGCTGATCATTACTTGAATGGGCTTTATGCTAGCTATGCACCACATCCTATGGTCAGTTACTCTTACCAAATAAATTATTTGATTGTTGGATAATTGGTAACTTTTTATATACGGGTTGAAATGGGCCGGGTCAGATTCGGTTTCCAGAAACACTTTTAGGCCAATAATTTTTTTTTCTTTTAGTAAGGTCATACTTCATAAAATTGATCTAGAAGGTTTCATGCAATAAAAACACACTTTTGGCCCGCTTGACTCATCTGACCCGTTTCCTCTTTGACCTGTAAATTAATAGATAAAGGTACCATAAAATAAAACCATTCCACTATCGTATTATATCCAAATGTTAAATTGTAGCAATTTCTTTAATCAAGTCAATAATGTAGTTTTTGTGATAAAACTGTTTTTGTATTTTCATTAGATTCAACCTCATATTGTACAAATGGCCCCTGCCCGAGTTCCCCTGCCCCTAGAGCTATCAGAAGACGCGCCTATTTATGTCAATGCCAAACAATACCATGGAATTCTCCGAAGAAGGCAGATTCGTGCTAAACTCGAAGCTCAAAACAAACTCGTGAAAAATCGAAGGGTATGTATGCAAAATTCACTTTAATGTCTAAAAATATATTTATCACCCAAAAAGAAGAAAAGAAAAAATGTGAAATGCCATTTGGTTTTGGTTATAGTGGTAATTTATGTAATTAACTTTATTTGCAGCCTTACCTTCACGAATCTCGACATAAGCATGCTTTAAATAGGGTCAGAGGAACGGGCGGGCGGTTTCTTCCCACCAAAAAACCCCAACAATCAAAAACAAATCGTTTCTCCCACTCGTCTGGAACGGATCATATGATGTTTTCACAGATGGATCATCATCATCATGGGTTCGCATGGGGGACAAATGGTGACCATAACCTTAACCGTGGTTCAATTGGTCGGTGATGAACGGGTTCTTTCATGAACCGCACCGGCTGGGCAACTCATCCTTGGCTTTGTTACTTGTTGTTAAGTTTCAATGTTTGTCGGGCTTAAATTTACTGTTTCTTTCTTTCTGTTTGTGAAAAAAGAAGGTTTGTAAGCTTAACCTTGAATGATATTTCATCACTTGACTTCTATAAATGGAAGGCTTGGATTCTCATTTTGGGTTTTGCAATTTGTTACTCCCTACGTAAATCTGCATTTCTATTTTGGTTTATCCTAAAATAATTGTATAGTCCTAAGTTTCAGCCAATCAAAAAAGTATTTAAATGAGAAAGATAAAATTTAATCGGTGAGTAGTCACATAGTGTAATTAGTGTACTTTTTTTAAACTATGCTTTTTTATCTGGGGTACACTATTATTGGGATAGAGGGAGTATTAGATTTGAATTGAATTTAGTCTTTATACTTGGAATTCAGTACCCAAAGTTTGTAACCTAATGGTATTAGCAAAATTGATGTAAGATATTACTCATGACTTAGGCAAAATTAGGAATTCAGTTTCTTTTGTATATGATAATCAACATCTCTTAATTCCTTTAAGATCTCTTAAAATTACAAGAATTGATGTTACCAATGTAATATTACACCTTTTATGAACAAAATAAAAATGGGTTCTTTCTATAACTTATTATAATAAATTTAATTATTTTTCTTAAAATCATTTTTAGTTTAAAATTTTGAAATTATAAATGTAATCTACACCTTCTATGGCAAAAAAAAATTTCTCAAAAAAGCAGTTCAAACCAAAAAATTCCGACTAAGGTGCTGTTTGATAGGAACAAAATGATTAAATGTTGAATGATTCAACGGTCTGAATGATTAAGAGGTTTTGTATAAAACTTGTTTTGAACGTGAGAAACTTTTTTGTAAGAATTCTGATTGCCTAATGATTCAGCATATGTTCTAAGGAAGAATGATTCAACAGCTTTTTGCTGTCCCATTCAGCATATACTTCATTCAGAAGCGCTAAACAAACGCACTGAATGCTGAATGATTAAGCATTCAGCGCTGAATGGTTCCATTAAGCTGCAAGCAAACACAACCTAACATTTATCCAAATAGGGTCCGGCTCCGGTGAGGACTCAAAAACCGGTTAGAACTCCAAAAAAACTCTAAAAATGATCCAAAAAAACTTTTTTCTTTCAAAAAGATTTCTTTTTTAAACTTAAAAATCGCAGCCTATAAGATCAAAAAAAAAAAAAATTCAAAAATGATCCAAAAAAAAATATGGATCATAATTTTGATCCACAGAAAAAAAAATATGGATCATTATTATGATCCACAAAAAAAGTTGATCATAATTTTTTTTTCAAATTTTTTTTGGTCAAATGTAGTAATAATCATGGGTAGTTATATAAATATTTTTCGGATTTTTTTTTTAAATTTTTTAAGGTGTCCTTACGAGTCCTCACCGTTTTTTAAGTTCTCACTGGATCCCACTTCTATCCAAATATATAATCATTTAGAAATTCAACCTAAATTGTTTATACAATGAGATGAAAACTAGTGATTTTTTTATTACGCATGTACTTACTAGTTATTAGTTACGAACAAAATATCAAGTTAAACATCAAATACATATTTTCCTACAAAAGGATTATGATATCTATGGGAGAAAATAATCTTTAATGTTAATATTGAATAATTTCTCTAAAGTTAAGTGTAAAAAATTAAAAGAAATTACATTTATATAATGTTAAGGTTTTTCTTTATGTGAATAAGTGATGAGATTTATTCTTTATTGGTAGAGGATTTAATAGAATACATACTGCATTTTATGGATGTTAATGTGTTACTCGTACCACTAAGACATTTCAACAAAAGATTTATATAAGGAAATTTCAGGTTAATCCCTCTAACTTTATAAGATTGACATAACTGACCCTTTATTTACACTTTTCTGGATGATTTCCCCTTGACTAGTAAAATAACTTGAAGCATGAGCTGACATCACAAGGGACTGTGTGTGTTTGTGTGTGTGTGAGAAAGAGAAAGTGTGGCCATGGTGTCGTACATGAGCTGGGTGATCTACGGCGTCGGCGGAATAGTGGTGGCCGGAATGGCACTGTTGGTTGCTTTTCAGGAGAAATTAGTTTACGTTCCGGTGTTGCCCGGTCTCACCAAGTCGTATCCAATCACTCCTGCCCGTCTACGCCTCATTTTCGAAGACGTGTGGCTTACTTCTTCCGATGGTGTTCGTCTTCACTCATGGTTCATCAAATTCTCTCCTGATTGCAAAGGTTACTCCCTCTCTCTTTCTCTCTCTACATGCATATTTAAATTCACACTCGTGATCTGGTTCTGCCGTTTCATTTTTTGTAGAATTGTGTTAATTTAGGTATGTTGTTGAATTAGGGCTTATCTGAGTTTTCAATTACTCTATTCTAGGATCGTTAACAGAATTTAAGTATTTTGGGATTGAAGAAGTAACGGAAACTTCCAATCTATAATCTATCTTCTTTCTATGTGGCTTGATCTCACAAGTTACTCGAAATTTTTAACTAATAGCTTTTTGGGCAAAAATTATGATCTATTGGGAGAACTTACAACAGTTGTATATAATATGTTTTAACCTAGGTTGAATAATTGTGTTAATTTAGGTATGTTGTTGAATTAGGGCTGGTGGATGAATTGCAGCTAACATATATGGCCATACGCAGCTTTGACTAGAAAATAAACAGGCAGAGTTGAACTGTGTTTTTTTACAGTCACAGACCCATGTACTCTACAAACTAAATCTTTATGCATTTGCCTTCTTTCCTGGTAGCTGACTGATTATAAATAGAACAATCTGTTGATGATTATGTATTTGTGTAATTAAGCTTCTATCTTTCTCAAATCATTAAGTGTATTGGTGTTTAATTTGCAGGTCCAACTATTCTGTTTTTCCAAGAAAATGCTGGAAGTATCCTTCTTTCTGTATACCAATTTTTATAAGCATTATGACTTAACTTTATTTTGTTGTTATTGGAGGCCTTGACTGATGAACTATAGATATTGCACATCGTCTTGAGATGGTACGCATAATGTTACAAAAGTTGCATTGTAATGTATTCATGCTGTCTTACAGAGGGTATGCTCTTCCAATATATAACACTCATGCTGCTTATTTCTTTCATGATATTATCTACATGTTTTTAACAAAAAAATATGTGTTTAAACAATGAATAGTTATGGTGCTAGTGATGGTTATCCTTCTCAACAAGGAATCACTAACGATGCACAGGTTGGCTTTTTAGACAATACTATTATTTGATTTTTTATTTTTTTTCTTTTTGTTTTAAACACTTTGTAATTATTTTTACTAGGCTGCTCTAGATCATCTGAGTCAGAGAACAGACATAGATACTTCTCAGATAATAGTTTTTGGGAGGTCTCTTGGTGGGGCAGTTGGTGCTGTGGTTACCAAAAATAATCCAGATAAGGTAAAAAAATTATCATTTATGTAAAAAAAAAATATTATTTTTTTTACGATTGTATATGATATTTGTGTTGTTGTTTAAACATTAGGTGGCTGCATTGATATTGGAGAATACTTTTACTTCAATCTTAGACATGGCTGGAGTTTTGTTACCTTTTTTAAAGTGGTTTATTGGAGGAAGTGTTTCTAAAGGCCCTAAAATTCTTAATTTTGTTGTCCGTTCTCCCTGGAGCACCATTGATGTAGTTGGTCAGGTAATGTGTTGGAGTTTATTATTGTTTCTATGATTATTTAAAATTATAGAAAATTATTATCCAACTATTAATTTATAACCAAGTATAAGTACTAGTTCTATGATTAAATTATCTTTTTTCCCTTTGTTACACACACAGATTAAACAACCAATTCTTTTCCTTTCTGGATTACGAGACGAGATGGTTCCTCCAATTCACATGGAGATGTTATATGCAAAAGCTGCTGCTCATAATAAAAGATGCACTTTTGTGGATTTCCCTAACGGGATGCATATGGACACCTGGCACGTTGGTGGTGATCATTACTGGAAAACTGTTCGCTCATTTCTGCAGCAAAATGTCATAGATAAAGATGATGATGATGATTCTCAGCATAATGGAACTGGTATGTCTTTCATATGCAATTCTGGAATTAATTGTAACAATTGCCTTTATGAAAATTTCGTTTTCTTTTAGAAGCTTCCATGTTAAAGTTTACACATTTGTCCATTATTTTAATTACAACTCAGGAATATATTAACATTATTTTAAATGAACAATATATTGATTTAGGTCCACAAGGTTCCTTTCTTGAAGCCTTTTAATAAAAAAAAGTTATTTGACTAATATCCTCCATGTTATCTCAAAAGTTTCAATATTTATAGGATGTATTTGATTTTTGTTAGTTTTTTTCTTTTTAAGGGGCTCTATTTTTGAAAACCGACTCATATAGTTTTCAACTACTTTCCTTCCCATATATAGAAAACTCGTCTTTTTTTTTAAAATTGGAGAATGAAAACATTTTAATATGTTTTCAATACAGACAAAAAACACATCTGATTTTGGCATTTTCTAGAATAATGGATATGAAAAGTTGTAGAAAATTTTGTGCAACTAAATGCACCCTAAGTTGATATGAAATTGCTGAAATAAATTAGAATATATTTATTTAATTAGCAGCTCAGCGTGTGTAAATTTGTAATTGTTCAGATTCTGAATCCAGTGAGTATGTGAGATAAAGAGTGTACCTGTGTGACAATTGCAGTGAACAAAAGCTCGTTGTGAATGTGACAGAAGCAGACGATGATGAAGTGGTTCTTTCTGGTATACTGCTGAAATCATTGGATTTTTGTGCTCTCTTTTTACCTTACCAAAAGGCTTCTGCTGATATATTGACGTTTATGTAGTTTTTTTTTTTTTTTTTGTTTGAAATATTATGATTTTTTAAGTAGAATTCGATTCAGTCACACTTTCTTCTGGAAATGGAAGGAGTCCTTGGAGAAAGCAGTGGTTTGTTTTGTGTTTATGTTGTCATCTGATCTGAATATATATTATATTATATTATGTAAATAGTTCCGTTGCAGTAGGTTAGGCTGGTTGAGTGAACCAATTAACATGCTCATCCTACTTTAGACGAAAATTTATCATCTTCATGTCTATAACTTGATAGACTTTTCACAAACTGCATAAAGGAGTAAGGGGTATTTATGCGGGTTAAATTTCATCAAATTAACCCTATTTATGCACATGTAAAAAAGTTTAAGGTAAAAGTTGTCATTTTTTTAACCTCTGCAATTTGTTTGGGTAAGCTTTGGAAATAATGAAATTTGAGAAAAGAGTGTTAAATGTTTATATATAGTTGAGATAAGTTCCGGTTAATAAGTGTATGATTTTCTCAGTTTTTACAACATCATAACCTTAATTGAAAATAAATAGATCAAATTTAAAAGGGTGGCTACTTTCTGCCTAATCAAATTTAATAAGTGTATGGTTTTGAACTGTGATTTGATTTCTTTTAAGAGCATGAGGCGTGTTATGCATCTTAGTGCTACCTTAGCATTCCTTATTTCACTTTTAACACCTCAAAATATCTTTTTACACATAATTTAAGTTATTATACCTTTTTTTTTACCCACAAAAATACCCTCCTCACTAATACCACTAAAATAACCTTCATCTGCTTCATGTGGGTTTGGCGATATGTGAACACAGTGTCGTGGCTTAGTGTTCGCAACGCCAAAACCTCTGCCACGGAGGATTGGCGACAAAGGTGTGCCCCACACCGAATCCTTTAAGAGCCTAGGGATGGGTGATATAGTGTGCTACAAGCCTACAATATTCTCATGAGAATATTGTTTCTGAAAAAGTAAATGAGTGGAGGATAGCGTTTTAGACAGTGTCTTTAGTTTTTCTTTTAAATTCAAATAATTTTATAAGTTAAAACAAATAATAAATTAAACTAAATACAAAGAAATACATTATTTTATTAAAAAGGTTAAAAATGCAAGACAATAATTTTAAATTTCTGAAAGCTAAAATGTACTCCTTCCGTCCCACAAAAAAGTTTTCATTTCCCTTTGTCACAAGTTTTTAGGTGATAGTTAGTGGTGGGGTAATTGGTAATAAGTTTGATTAAAATATAAGGTTGGTTTGGAGAGAGAAAGATAATTGGTGGATATATATGGTTGGGTCCTTAGTAATAATAATATTTTATCATGTGGGACCCATCAAATATGAGAAATGAGAACTTTTTTGTGGGACAAAAGTTTTAAGAGAAATAAGAACTTTTTTGTGGGACATAGGGAGTATTAGACAAAGTAATCAAACATAGTTAAATAATCAAAAAAATTTAATTGTTAAACATGTGTAATAACCGTTAGGAAAAAAAAATCTAATACTTCCTCCGTATCAAAATAAGTGACACACTTTCCATTTTGGGGTGTATCAAAATAAGTGACACACTTTGAAAACTTTTCTTATTTGGTAAAAATAGTGGGACCCATACTCACTAACTATCCACTTTAATAAAGTGAAATTACCCTTATACCCTTACTTTTACCTTTAAAACTCATTAATATCACTTTATTCAAGAAAAGTGGGACCCCTTCTCCACTAACTATGTACTTTAATCTATTTTAACCTCTACTTTAATCTTTTACCTCAAAAAACGTGTAAGTCAATTTGTGTCACTTATTTTGATACGGAGGAAGTACTTTTTATATTGGATTGGTCTAACACTACTATCAGAAATTACTTTTCACACCAATTTGAGAAAAAAATGATTTTGACTCATTGATTCAATGGGCAATTGATAAGTTTTTATTCTTTTTCTTAAATATTTATTATTTTATACATATAATTTAATTTTTAGCTAATAGTACGTGGATTTTTCTAATGTATGCCCATATGGTATATGATAACATATATTCAATGAATCGGCAATTTTCTAAAATATATTGAATAACATTAATGAACTCTAACTCCTACAGTCTTACCATTTTTAGAAGATGCGTTAAATATGATTTATGTTTAAATGGAAATTGTTGCTTTATTGAATGCCGTTATTGTATGCCCTAGGCATACGTTAGAAAAACTCATAGTAATATAGTCTATTAAGAATAGTTAATGCACTTTTATCTACATTTATATTTCTTCGTTTCAAAATAAATGATACATTTTTCACTTTGAAGTGTTTTAAAATAAACGATATACTTTAAAAGCTTTTTTTGTAAAAGTAGTGGGGTCGACACCTACTAACTATCTCAATTAATATTGCGACACAACGCAATTACCTTTACTTTTACTTTTAAACACAATTAATCTTATTTTAATCAAAATGTATGTCATTCATTTTCACTAACTATTCAATTTAATCTAATATAATATTTGAATAATCATATAAAAAATGTATCGCTTTAAGTCACACTTGAAAAATGTCATGGTTCGCCGTGACTTGAGGCTTGATAGTGCCGCTACACAATTTCTTACGCTTTTAAAACCTTAATGTTCAATATATAAAAGCGATATGACTTTTTAATAGAAAAATAAAAGCGATATGACTTTTTTAATATATCTTAATATATGAAAAATGTAACTAACTTTTATATTTAACTGAAAATATTTGCTTCCAACTTAAACTTTTTTATCCAACTGTAGGAAGAAGAAAAAAAAAAAGAACGAAAAGAATATAATATTTTATTAAATATCATAATCTAAAAAATGGCTTCATTGTACTTCCCCTGACATAAAAATAGTTTTTTAATTGCCTGTATGGAAAATGTTGGTAAGCATAGTAGTGCCCATTATATTTATCCTAGAAAAGGAGTCAACCAATTTTTGGCTATTTTATTAGAAAACCAATAATATATTTAGATATATTTATCAGCCTTCTTTCTCTCAAAAAATAATAATTATTTTTATTGTTTTATTCAAAAGTTAATAAATCCGAAAATCATTCTCGTAAAAGCGTATAAATAATTCTAGTTTTCTTTTGAGCGCACATACATTAGAGTGCAGGTTTCTTCTGTTCGGAGGGCGACGGTGATGGACGCTGCCGGTGGCGCTGCGTATAATCCTCGGTCCGTTGAGGACGTTTTCAGTGACTACAAAGGTCGTCGTAGTGGAATGATCAAAGCCCTCACAACCGGTACACCTAATCTCTTCTTAATCATCTAATTATGTCAAATTCTATTGTTAATTAGTTTGCTTCAGATTAAGTATTTAGGGTTTTTATCATGTGTTTGATATGTAAATATTTTTTATGCCCTTTATGTTTCGCATTTTAATACTATTTTTATATTTTTGCAGATGTTGAAGATTTTTTTCGGCAGTGCGATCCTGGTTAGTTTCCTAGGGTTTCGATTTTCTCTATTATTTGTCTCTGTGCGTGTATATGTGTTTACAATTTCATGAATTCATGATTAGGTTTTCCTTAATCCTCGCCAGTATTTCCGTACAGTATGTCGCTGTGTCTGTGTTTGTATTTCCGGCAATTCAATTAACTGATTAAGTGATTGCGGAGAATTTTTATGGCATCTGAGCTTTCAATTCTTGCTGTTAACGCACTGGAATTTTACATGTTTTCTGGATTCATGTTGTATTTTTGCTGTAATTTTGGTTGACGCTCGTTCATGAATCTGTGGAGTTACGGAGCTCTTAGAAATTAAAATTAAACTTGTTGAGGAGATAATGTTGGGATCGAAGATGACATATAACAGTTGGGAGATCGCTTTTTTTCTTTATGAATGTATTTCACCAAAATAAAGAAATCTGGGTTCCTTTGTTCTATGTAGTGTATTTACTCTTTTCCCAAAATGATACACAAAATACTAATAAAAAAAGTCAACTTGATGTATGTCATAATCCTGTATTGATAATAGGAAAATGATGATAATTGCTTATTTCGACTAGTTATATGTCAGATAAAGAAAACCTTTGCTTATATGGATTCCCAAGTGAACAATGGGAGGTAAACTTACCTGCAGAGGAGGTCCCACCAGAACTCCCTGAGCCTGCATTAGGAATCAACTTTGCAAGAGATGGAATGCAAGAAAAGGACTGGTTGGCTCTCGTTGCTGTTCACAGTGATGCATGGCTGCTTTCTGTTGCCTTTTATTTTGCTGCAAGATTTGGTTTTGGCAGAGCAGACAGGTTAGTAATCAATAATTTAAAAAAAAAAAATTAATATAAGATTATCAATTACATTCTGATGCAGGAGAAATCTATTTAATATGATAAATGACCTTCCAACAATTTTTGAAGTGGTGAGTGGAAATATCAAGAAACAGACAAAGGAAAAGTCAATGGTATCAAACCACAGCAGCAGCAACAACAAATCTAAGTCAAATACCAAAGGGGTAAGTGATCAATTACATTCCTAATAATCTATTGGAATATTCTTTTTTAATATTTGGGTATTTAAACAGCGAGTTAAGGTTGATGAAGATGGATTTGAGGAAGAAGATGGAGAGACATTGTGTGGAGCATGTGGAGATAATTATGCATCGGATGCTGATGAATTCTGGATTTGTTGTGATATTTGTGAGAGATGGTTTCATGGAAAGTGTGTAAAAGTCACCCCTTTGATGGCCCAACATATCAACCACTACAAATGTCCTGCTTGTACCACCAAGACGCCACCATCATGATCATCATCATCCATCTGCATCTAATCTCTCTTTTCTTCTTACAATTTTGGATATCCTTTTCAGATTAAATGTCTAGAGTTTTTACTTCATTCTTGCCTTAATTTGTTTTGTTTTTTTCAATTGTCACATTAACATAAATAAAAGTAGTTACATTAAAATACATATATAAGGATACATTATATGTTATGTGTGTGTATATTTATGTTTGTATAGAAATATGTTATATGTATAATATAATTGTCAAAAATAAATAAGTATCCGCGTGTAACGATACACATCTTTCATTGATTTTAGAATTTAAATATTTTTAAAAATCCGTTGGAAATGCCTTGCGAAATCTATATTTTTCCCCTGAACTTTAATTAGTCAAGTTATTTGTAAGAAATGAGTTGAAATATATACAATTTTATTCATGTTCGATAGTTTTACTTCTTTTAACGTTTTATTGTAATAGATAGTTTTGTTAAGGGAAATGAATATCTACACAGGAAAACTATTCTCACACTATAATGTAAATGTTTTAAAACAAATTATACAACTATGCCACTCGTTCGAACTCCTTACAAAATAAAATATATAAAATATTGTAAGTACTTGAAATATACCTCACAAACCAAGAAAAAGAATTAAATAACATTAAAGTAGACAAGAAAACCATCTAAAAGATGTATAAAATTACTGTGACCACAAAAACTGAAATTAACCACAAATATGCACCGAGGTGTAGCCACACTCCCAAGGAATCAAACCGCTTTTTTAAGTTTCAACCACCAGACAGATCTTGGTTTTAAACATCCATCAAAAGTAACAAGAAACTTGAGTTTTCTTTTTAATGAAAACACCAACTGTCTTATTGTAATTTCTGGACATAAAATGTCCAAACAGCACAAAGCATTTCACAACTGTTTTAACAAACTTGAGTTTATACAAAACCTGCACCACTAAGCAACTTAACCGTTTCATTGGGAATAATAACATTAGGGTTCCTTACAGGTGCATCCACTTTATCTGATTTCTTTCCCTTTGAAGATAAACTCCACAAACTACCAGATGGTTTTTCAAAACCACTAGCGGTTTTTGACTTCATAAGCGGATGTTTTGCATTCTTCTTCCCCATTCCATTTGCAACCAACCACCGTGATCCCGCTTGCTGTTGTTTAGCATTCGAACCCCAAACCGGTTTCTTACTCGGTTCACTTTTCACACCCGCAACATGAACTTCTGTTATCTTAAATTGAGCAACCAAAACACTTTCTTCAGCTTTAATTTCATCTTTTTCAACAACAATTTCCTTTTCTTCAATCTTTTCTTCAACCTTCTTATCATCTTCTTCTTCTTCGGGTTTATTCCATAACGAGTAAATAGAATTATAAATTTTGGGTTTTGGTGGGACGAAAACTCTTTCAACTTGAACAAGTGCAAGCATTGGAGTCCCAACGGGCTCAAAGTTTCTTAACGGGTCACGAAGCTGGACCATTAATGCAACAGTGAAATTATTCCCTAAAAGCCCGCCTTTTCTTGACCCTTTTCCTCTTCCTTTACCTATTCTTGCACGCATTTGATCACTAGCATGATGAGCAGCAAGAATTCTTGAAGTTCTTTCACTGATTACATCTCCATCGTCCATTTCACCAGAATCTAATCTCATCCATTCATCAAGAGTAACAGATAAACCCATAATTCCATCCATATCATCATCATCATTACCATGGTTACTGTTTTTAACATCTATCAACTGTAATCCCCCAGTTCCTTCCAGCCCTAAAGACCCGTCAAAATTTACTCTTTTACCCTCAAGAGCTGAGATTTCACCAATGGATTGTGGGCTGATGTTTGAAGGTGCATCCTTATCTGACATGCCCGATTGTATCCTTAATCCCTCCATTGATAAAGCTTCAATCTTGTTCATTGCTAATGGAGCAAGATCCTCAAGCGATACATATTCTGGATCAATTGTACCCAAATCATATTTCTTTGACCTTTGACCAGATGGTTGTACATTCAAGTAATTTTTTCCATGAATCGGCTCTTCCTGTAACGAATCTTGCCTGCAAAAAACAGATAAATTAATGTAAAAAGATTGAATTAAACATAGTTTTATAAGAAAATGATACATTTGTGGTGCTTCTAGAGATGGAGTGTTATCCCAAGCAATTTGTTGAATAGTTTTTCCAGATATATCTTCTAAAGGCATGAGTTTATTAGCCTGCATTGAAAGCTTTTCAATACCAACTGCAGCCAAACATTGCAACACATCCATTACACCTGAACCCATTTCTGCAGGCACAACAACTGGACTAGAAACTTGCATAATCAAATTCCCTCCACTTTTAGCATTCTTGAAAATCTCAGGGTTCATGGACCGCAAAAACCCTCCATTACTGGTCTGAACAAACGGGCCTAACCCGTCTCCAAGTGGAGGTAGGTCAACCGGCTCATCGGGAGAAAGGTTGACCGGGCTGCCCGAGATACTCGATGGAGACCGTTGAAAAACATTCTCGTTTAACCCAAATTCACGCATTAAAGCCTCTGATTCCATGTCTTCTAAAATGGATGCTTTTGTTCTGTTTGGTGGTTCTTCTGGTATTGGGTCAGAAATGAACCCTGTTTCATCATCATCAAATTCATCTATATTGAAGTTAAATAATGAAGAAGAACCGTTAGCAATGGAATCTTTTTCAAATTGTCTTAATAATCGTTCTCGTGGAGAGTTTGATTCGCTTTCAGAACTCACGCCAAACGGGCTGTGTTCTATACCAAGCATGTTTAAGAAATCATCAGCTACAGATTCGGTTGCATAATCCAACTTAACCGACTTCCCTTTTTCTTTATAACCGATTTTAAGCTCCGCGTATTCTTCTTGGTCAAAGCTTTGACTTTCTTCATACCCAAAACCTGATTCTTTTAGATCTTCACTTTCTTCTTGAGAATCGGATTCTTCTTTCAAGTCAACGACATTATTCAAAGCCAATTCCAATTCTTGCAAGAGTAATTCTTTGTCATCAAAGCCTTGTTCTTTGGTCAACCACTCTTCTTTTTGACTTTCGGATTCTTTGACCTTCAAAGATTCAAAATCTTCACAATCATTTATAACATCTTGTTCTAGTTTTACAGGAGACTCAATTCCCTGATCCAAAACAGAAAACTCACTAATAATGTTACTATAATCAGGATCGGGAGTGTTTGAATCTGGATTTGGGTGTTCATGAGGTACAATTTGAACATCTCGTTCGGTTTCATAGTCAACAGAGATAATTGACTTTTCTTCTTCAAGTTTCTTGTACAACATACTCACTGATTCAGATAGATCTGATCTCGATACTGGCAAAACCTCATGAAGATCCTTTATATCATCTACAGAACGATCAAACGAACGGGAATTAACGGGAAGACTTTCACCTCGTTTGATTAGGGTTTGACTTTGACCAGATGACTTGCTAGGAGATTTAACTAACCCGATATTATTTCCAACTACCGAATACCCAAAACTAACATTCATACTTGCACCTTTTGCTTTTCCCGACAACTTATAAGTAGTAGTCCACTTTCCCGAGCTTTTTTCATCTTCTAACTCCTCCAAAGTAAGAGGTAACAATCTAGTGAGGTCAACCCTATGTTTTCCTAAGTCAACCTCAGGATCTCCAAACACGGATGCATACAACAAAAAGTGTTTTGCTTCATATTTAGCCGAGTGATGGGGCCCACTTCTGCTACCATAAACTGAACAAGTGTTTGTCAAAAGTTCCTCAAATTCAGCAACACCGTGTAAAACGGGAGCGGGTCGAGTGGTCAACTCACCATCCCGTCTTTTCCACTTGACACAAATTGTAAGATTATCAAAACTTGCAGGCAATCCTTCAATTGAATGGACTTGAAGAGAAAAACAGCAATTGAATCGTTTGTTACGAACATGAGTAAAGGATTTTAAGGTGTTCCAACTCCATATGGACTTTTTGTCCTTCAGAAATCGATCTTCGTTGAGTTTAGCTTTTGATTTTGTGTCAGGAAATGGTGGTTTTACAACTGCTTTTGATCGACTGCTGGCTGTAGAATTTATGATTCTAGGCGGTGGTTTATCTGCATATAAAGCTTTACTCAACGCATCAATATCATTTAAAAATGTTGAATCTTCAGAACCCTCGCCACTTCTCTTCTTGAGCTCGTTTCTTGACATCATCTTCACAACCTAAACAATTTAATGAATGTCATATTTAAACCTTTTTACAGAAACCAAATTGTAAACTCTATCAATTCAGACTAAAAAAAACACAGAGTTCATGAAGCATTTCAAGTTAGAAATTCGAAGTACCCAGCTCACCAGAGACAACTAGAAAAAATATCAGGTCAGGGATGAACAATTTATTCAATTATAGTTCAAATACAAGACAATTTAGTTCAAAACAATTTCTCAAATTCTAATAGAAGAAAACTCGATTCAACGAAATTGTTTCAATATTCGAACAATTTGACAACACCGTTCATGAAACATCTCAAGTTATAAACTAGAGGTTTCCAGCTCACAAGAGATAATTGGATAATTCAGGTTAGATATGACCTAATTTTTCAAAACTAAGACGATTTAAGTTCATTAAAATTTCTCGAATCCTAATAGAACAATACTCGATTCAAGGAAATTGCTATAATATTCCAACAAACTGGCAATTAAAATTCAGTATGAACGTATGGAATACTTCAATTATGCATTGAAATAGAACAGTGGAAGTAAAAAATGACTTGCCTCGATAAATCCGTGGATACAAAAAACATAAAACCCTAGATTAATTCC
Source organism: Calendula officinalis (assembly GCA_963853835.1). Lineage (NCBI taxonomy): Eukaryota > Viridiplantae > Streptophyta > Magnoliopsida > Asterales > Asteraceae > Calendula > Calendula officinalis. Next base: position 20,793,217 of record OY970822.1, read on the forward strand.
ATAAAGATAGCTCCTTAAACTTGAAGTAGCTTGTGATTGTGACTGCAGATTGCGTGTTTGAGTAGTAAACTGGAATTACTTGAAACAACAGTCACCAATTTCTGAAACGCTAATCCTCTCTCTCTCTCTCTCTCTCTCTCTAGAGTTGACCCCTTTTGTTCAAACTTCAAACAAGAATCATGTCTGAAACATGATTATTAGTTACGGCCCCTGATCATTTGTTCTATTACAGTTTTCCCCCTCTACTTTAATAAAACCATTATAAACTCCATCGTTTTAAAAAACATGTGCATAATGATGGTTAGTTACAAAATAGATTAAAATGTGTATTTATCAAATTTATATTGTCCTAATCAATAGACTATTGCCAGAAAACAAGCTCTTATTTTACCAAACAAGAAGAATGGGAGCTGTCGGGTGTTATTGAACGATGCTATAACTTAATAACCAAATTCTGTGTTATTGAATGATGCTATAACTTAGTAAGTCGTATTGATTATTTATTTATTACGTTTTAAAAACGCAATTAATCTAAAATGAATGTGGTAGCAGAAAAAATATCAAATCATCAATAATACGCATTTTTTATGCCTAAAATGCAGTTTTGGAAAAGCACGTAAGAAGGTGTTTATCAAAACTCGATTAATCTATAGTTAGTCATTCTACCTATTAACTAAACAAATATCAGATTTATCAAACACTAAAAAAATAATCACCTGATTATTGTAGTTTCATACACATAATCAAAACTTTCAGAGTATAACCACTAATTGATTAGATTATCCATTTTCAAATTTTATTTTCATGCAATCTCAAACTATCTCCTACCATTATTTTTCTCAGAAAACTTTCAAAAAAATCATTTATCAAATTGGTTAAATGCCAGCCATATTTATACAATGGATGCCGCGAATATTCTTAACTAACATGTCTATTTATTCTTTTGCATTTGGTCTTAAAGTGAGGATTAATTCCAATTTGATCCCTTAGTTTCAAAGAATATCATGTATTCCCTTTGTCAACCCGATCAAAGTTATTATTTACAACAACGTAGAAACTGTAACTGGAATATTCAAATTTTGGAGGTCACAAACACAAATTTAGTTGCATCCTTTTGGAAGTAGACCAATATCAGACAAATATCAAATCATAAACTCGAATACGGCCCCACATTTTAAAATATTCAAAACTCGGAGCGCCAACATTTCAAAAAGCTGACTATATTTTGAGTAGATTACTTTTATGCATTATACGAGTAATAATCTATGATAAAAAAAATATTCATATATATGTTAAATACATATTCTATTGAAATATATAAATTAGACAATGCAATCAAATGTAAGTCTACATTGTTTTTGAAACTGGATGAGTAAAACAATAAGTATAGATAAATACATGAGACATATATAAAAAGTCTAAGGTTGTGCCTAATAGACTCTAATCAAAGATAGAATGAAATGTAAAAAACCGGCTTGTTTTGACTATGAAATGGTATGAAATAAAATAGATATTACTGATGGAATATAGTTCCTTCTTTTTTGATAATTTTCATTACATGAGGGGAAAGTGTTTTTTTTATTCCATCAGAGTATAGAATAAAAAAATTATAATTAATTAACCTATTTACAGATAAACAGCCTTAAAATTAAAATAATGTAACCAAATTAATTTGTTAGAAAGTTAACTGAAAATTATGTTTTTTATATTATAATTTGATTCAACCATGTTTTTATAATATTTAAATTATGTGTTGTGTAGAAAAAATATTTAAACCTTTTACTTAATAGTAATATATAACGTAACGATAAATTTATGTTTTAATTTTATAGACAACATAAAAAAATGATTTTAAATCTTATTCCATTCTAGACTTCAACAAAACACAATAACAAGATGTAATGATCCATTCCATTATACTCTTCATTCTATCAACCCATCCAATTCCATTCCTTTAATATTTCATTGAAGCTAACCAAACAAAACCCCAGATTTATCAAGGAAAGATTAAACATCAACTATACATTCTATTTTTATAACTAATTCTGATTACTCGAAACCTACTTTTACATTGAGTTTGGTTTTAGTGTTATGAAATGAGTTTTATCAGTTTTCAACCTACAAAATCAAGTTTCTTTTATTGTTATACACTTGCTCACTCAAGCTCAAGCTAAGAGACAAGCTACAAGCTCAAGTTCATAAACAAGGAACTAGAACTCAGAAATTAGTTTATTTATTACCAAATAAATAAACGATAAACAACCAAATAATTAACAGGCATGTGGAGCCTGCTAGTCTCAACTCTTTAATACTCCAACATAGTGTTAGAAACATTTAAAGAAAGTAGATCTTTAAGGGAAGGTGTCATATACATAATGCAACCAAACTATACAGTTCAACAGTAGAGTAGTGCAAATTGTAACCTAACAATTTGCAATTGTAAATGAAAACCTACTACATCCACCCTCCCATACAAATAATTCAAAGAAAAAACAAATACAGCTGGCAATATGATGGATTGCCATATGACATCTTCTAAAGAATAAAACACCCATTTTCAACCCATCCCAAAGGCTCAAAAATAAGTCCCCAGACACTAACAAAAACCCAAACTGCCTGGGAAAATAAAAATAAAAAAACGTATAGCACGCGCAATTAAATAAATAAAAAGCAAAAGGACTGTATTCACATCACAAGGAACAGGAACTTGTTTTTTCCAAGGATCCAGGAGCTGTCTGTCATTCTGTGCGTTGATGTAAGAATACGAATCCTGAGTTCTCACGGAGCAACGGTGGAAGTTCAATATCGCCTATGTCCACTTGTGGCATAGATTTTGAGATATCATCCACAGAGAATGGTATGCTACATTAGATCAACAAATAATTAAAAACTTGTATCAATCTTTCATTCATCTATACTATATATAGGTTAATACTAATTAAAAACTTCTTTTAGCAATGGTTTAATCTTATAAAACATAATTAACCCAAAACGGCAGTCAGTCAAAATGCTCAAACTAGGTATATTTAGAGAATTTTACCTGGAGTCGTCATCTAACAAAAATGAACTGCTGACAGCATTGTTTGAATCCTCTGTCATCATAACTCTCATACTTGAAATCACCTAAATACATAACAGAAAAAAAAAAAAAAAAAACTTAGAAGGATACAACGTTGAAATAACATTAAGTTTAGTAAAAAAAAAATAATATACTTCTGAAGAAACACTGTGTGTGCCGTATTTGTCATCCCAATACATCGTGCTGATTCTGTATAATTGTTGTATGCTAAGCACCTGCACATACCAAACAAAAACTCTTGAATATAACAAAAGAAAAGCAAAAAAATTTATTTACTTGAAATATCGGATTTTAATAAAATATAAAAAACTTACAGGACAGAGTTCATTAGTTATTTCATTCAAAGTCTTCTTGGGCTTTTGATGTATAACCAAGAATCCAACAGCCTGTCTGATATGCTTCAATTCATCCCAAGCCGTGCCTGCATACTGAAAAACAAAATATGTTTGTAAAAAAATAAAATTAAGAAAATTTAGTCAAACTACTGCTTACTTCCTCAGTTGCATAGCAACACCATTGTTCAAGTTCAGCCAAACCCGACTTCACATATTCACCATTGCTGAATGAGCAGCATTCACGTCTCAACAGAAGGCTAACATCAAAAACATAATAATAACAATTACTTAATGATTAATAACCGACTAATTACACCATAAATGTTGACTTATTTACCTGTTAAATAGTTGCACATTGATAAATGAGAATATCTGTGTGAATACTTTGCGCACCAAAAACGGAGGCACCTAAAGCCATATCATAATCATATAGTACAAGACCCGTAAGTAAAAAGATTAAGAATAAGTATTAATTAATTAATGATGTTTTAGGGTTTAGAAACTGACGAAATTAGCTTTCATTGTCTTCAAATAAGTATCAAGGCTTTTGACAATACTCTGCCAATGAGCAATCAATGCTTGTTGAGCAACAGCATTTGCTTGTGAACGCCCTTTCACTAAACTTCCACGAGATGTCCTTGGAGCCTGCATCAATCAAACATACTTTACAGCCCGTTTATTAACCCGACCCGTCACCACATAATAAATAAAAATAAAAATTACACCTGGATACATAATCCGAGCAATGGAGATATCTCTTTCTTTAAATTATCTCTAATCATCCCATATATCTTCTCAAGAAATGCAGTAAGTTGTTGCTTAAACAACAAAGCTGGATATTTGGCCTCCACTTGACGTAAGTCATCAAGCCTACCAAGAACTCGACCATTAAGAAACGAAAGTCCAGCACTTTGGGGTGATGCACGTAACCCCTGAAATCAAATTCGTTATTAATAAATAAAATAATAATTTTTATACAAATAAAAATATTATTAACCATACTTGTGACATTCTTCCAAAAAGAGAGGCTGATGAAGACCTCCTCCTTTGTGGAGTCATATGAGCTGCTCCACTTGCCTTAAGTGTGTGTTGAAGTAGTGTGAGTAATGTTGATGTGTTACATAACCAGTACCCTAACACATCGTTACTATCGTGGACCTGCATAACACAAACTCCAAATCAGTTGACTTGGTCAAAATTGGCGACAAAAGTCGGTCAATAAAAGACTGACCTCTATAGCTGAAGCTATGGTTTGGATAATACGGTCAAACACGGTAGTTCTCTCGACTTCAAACGACCTCCAATGAAGAAGACTTTTGTATATCAAATTAGCAGCAACTGGTTTGCCACTAGAAAACCCTAGATCTTGCGTGATACACTTGATGAGTACATCTTGGTTCTCCTGAAGAACATTAACAAATTAGAAAATATAATTAAAATTTAATAAATGTTATCAATATAGTTACATACTTGTTGCTTTTCGTTTAGGGACTTTTGTGGTTTCTCCTCAGACTCAGGCTCTCTCGAATTTGCTACAGAAAGTGTTGTCTCCTGAAAAACATAATCAATATTTAGTTACTCTTTTTTTTTTGTGCATATTAATTTATCTTACGAATTATATTCAAGCATTCTTACAGGTGTAGCCATCCTTGCTTCTCCATTTTGAACATTCCCGTTCTCAGGAGTTCTCTGTAGATACATATAATTATTTAATTCGTACAAATAATAACAAAAAGTAAATTCAAAATTAAAATTGATTTTTGTGGTACCGGAATAATCATTGTTCTTGGTCTTGAAGAAATGGATTTGCCAGTAGGTGACATGGTGAGTGCTTGCTGGCGAAGAACTTGATTCTCTGACTCCATATTTGAAAGCTTTTCTTCAAGCCTAAAATATAAAAAAACAACCGTAAATCAAAACTTTATCTATCTATCTATCTATATGAATGCGTTAAAATTCAAATTTATTTACTGTTCAAACCTTTGAGTAGACTCTTGAAGTTGATCTGCTCTTTTCTCAGCATCTTCAAATTTCTTCATTAGATCAGCATTTCTAGCATCTGATTCTACCAAAGCCTTTTTAGTCTCTTCAACCTCCTGTTTTTGACTTTGCAGTAAAGCCTTCAGGCTTTCCACCTCAGCAGTCAAAGAGTCAACCTTTTCAGTGTCCTGAATTATGACAGGTGTCTCCTTAACAACTGGGGGAGCTTCTTCAATAGCTTTCCGTGCTGCTTCACGTTCTTTAATCACTTTAGCATTTGCTTCATCTATTTGAATTTGCATTACACGTAAAGCATCTTGTAATTTTGCACTTTCTTGTGTTTTTGTTTCTTCTAATTCACTCTGTAAAATGACACTTGTAATGTAATGACAAAATGAATCATTAAATAACAAAAAATTAACTAAAATTACCCTTAATCGTTTCTCCAACTGCAAACGCCATGTAAGCTCTTCCACACGTTTTTCTAGTTTGTCTTTTGCCTCTTTGAGAGCACCAGTCTCCCTTGCAGCCTAAGAATTAAAAAATATTAATTAATTATTTCTGATTAATGATTTAAAAATTTATATTACTAAAATACCATTTTGAGCTCCCGAAGCTCTCTCCTGGCAACTCTTCGTCTCCAACCACATTGAGTATACAATGCAGCCTTCTGAAGACTCTTGTAATAAGAATATTCTTTGTAGCAACGGTAGTGAGCCTGCACGACATTATATAAATTAAAATTAATAATCCATAATTAAAGTTAACCTAAAATTCATTACATACTTGTATAAAGATTGCAGCTTTAGTTTGCTTGCGGTGTCTGAATTCATTTCTTGCAGTCATTGCTCTCAATCCCGTTTGCAGAGTGATTGCAGAAGCCCTAAGTTTTTTGTATGATTTGGTGGCAACAAAAGACCTGAAATCCTTTTGAATCCTAACTGCTGCTGCTTGTCTTCTCAACTGCTCAAACTGTTTGCAAGCTGATAAACCACGCCAGCAAGCCTGTAACTGAATTGCAGCTCTGCGTATAGAGATATAGTCTTTGCGTGCAATGTAAGTACGCATTTGCCTTTGTATGATTCTAGCTGCATTTCCAAGTACTTCTGCTCTCCTTGCATCAAGTTCTGCCATTTGACCAGCTCGAAGGAAAACCTTTGTTTTTCCAATCTGAAAATGGCCAGTTAGTTAGTTAGTTATATCTTTCTTTCTTTCTAGAAGCTTCATCTCAGAAATGTTATTACCTGGTAGCCTTTCAATCCCATTTTATCTAACAGCATCCGGCATGCAGCCTTCTCATCATGGCTGCACGAATAACATTGTTAAAAAATCAGAATAAATAAAATAAAAAATAACATCAAAATTAAAAAGATAATGATTTGAAGCGTACTTTCCGTCTAGAACATCGGGATAAAGAACACCAAAACGAAGAAGAAACTCGTCAAATGTTCGCCTTGTGGGATAACCAGCACAACTGATCCTAATTGCCTCCAAAACACCCTATATTTGATTTTCATATTATATTTTTATAAATAAATAGACAAATGACTGTAAAAGAGTTTTAAAAATGAAATACTTACACCACATCGTAATTGTTGGATGATGTTTAAGTTCTCAAAAATAGCAGGCTTGAGCACATTGTTTGGTTTCACACATCTAATGTAATGAGGTTCTGTTGTACTCAAAGTTTCCATTAAAGATTGAAGTTGCAGCTGCATTTAGTCATGTTACCATCAGAATTAAATCAAGTTAAATTGAATTTATATGGTTAAATTGTAGCTTAAAAACCAGAAATACCTTAAAACGGGAACCAATAGAAGAAAATTTGGAAGATTTGGATGACTCAACAGGAAGTGGAGGAAATAAACCAACAACAAAAGGGCATTTTGAAGCAGTTAATAAATCTTGATGTTCAGCCACCACATAATCCTTGTTTTTGTCTAGAAATTGATCAGCTAAATAAGTCACCTGCAGTCAAAGTATAAAAATTATCAGTTAAACAAGCATTTTTTCTTGATTTATATTATAATATTACCTCCCCTGCATAATGAGCTATTGTAAAACTAGTGCGAGAAAGCTTTGGTTTGATGAAACGTTTGTGCTTCGGGTATGTTTGGTACATCTTTTGAGCAAATGTTTCATGAGTAGACTTAGGGAACATGCTGCATTTATACCAAGTAATTTATGAAAATAAATAAATATTTATGAAAATAATTAATAAGGTCGTATCATACCAAGCTTCATCCAAAAGTGAGATGATTCCTCCAGGTTTCTGCAATAAATTATATTAGTTTCTGTAATAATAAAATTAACAAATTAGTCAAAATTCAACAACACCTTCTCAATAAGATCCAAAACATCTTGGTTGTCAACAAACTCGATATAGCTCCAATCAATCGCTTCTTTTGTGTACTCTTCTTGTTCCATTTTAAACACGTGCTGCATTTAACCCAAAAAAAAATCAGAATATGCAACTTTTAAATATGTAATAGTATGGTTTGATGATGGATAAAATAAAATCTAACCTGGTTAAAATGTTGTTGCAGTTTTTCATTTGTGAAATTGATACAAAACTGCTCAAAACTATTGCAACCAAATTCTTTGTTAATATTACAAGTAAGTTTACAACATTAAAATACATGTTTTCAACACATTACATTACCTGTTATGCTTAAAACTCTCGAACCCGTAGATATCAAGAACACCAATTAGTGATTTTGAGTTTGGATCCTGTCCAATTGAATTGTTTATCTTCTCCACAATCCTACAACATTCAAAAACAAATCTTAACAAAAAAATTCATTTATAATTTGAATAATTTTTTTTTTACCAGTCAAACATGCGACAGTAGACTGTTTTAGCTAATGCATCCCTACTACCGAGTGCAGCTTCAGGATCAAGAGTTCTTGTAATAATTTCTTCTGGTGTAACCATAACACGTTTGATCAATGCATCCTCTAAACTCTTAGCATCACACCTGTTTCAAAGATGAAATTAAAATTGCAAAAATAAAAATATTAATTGAACAATTAAACCTACATAAGCAACTCAGCTGCCACATTCAGATGGAATCTAGACTTTTCATTTTTAAGCACTGAAGAGTCGATCTCCTCCCCCTTTGCAAACTCAATATTACCAAGATGAAGAACTGCAGCAACAACCCTGAAAATTGCATCCTGAAATATATCCAAAATGTAACAAACCAAAATAATACTAATAATAATAATAATAACAATATATAGGATAAAAAAATATAAATAAAAAATTAACCTGTTCTTCTTCACTAATTCCAACAATATCCATTGCCCTTCTGGTAGCAAGATACTCATGTGCATCACTTACACCCTCCAGCTCATATGATTTTGATTGATTTAAATAATGATATGATTGTGGACTTTCCAGTTTAAACTTTTCTCTATCCTGCAAATTTAAGAGAATAATCATATATATATATATATATATATGTGTGTGTGTGTGTGTGTGTGTGTGTGTGTGTGTATCAAGCATATGAATTAAAAGAATCTGAGGAGATTAAATAAAACCTCAGGTGGTGCAGCACAAAGAAGATAAAAGCAGTGATAGTTTCGTTCGGGATCCGATATCTGGCAAACACGCGATCTTTCAAGCAGGTATGTTCTAATAGCTGCACCAGAAATCCTCCCACTTTTATCGAATTGTATCTCGACAAATTTACCAAAACGACTGCCACAGTCAACATATTTATAGTTAGTTTCATAAATAAAAAATAAAATCAAATATAAAAAGCACTAGCAAAAGATTCAGAAATCTGTAAGGTTTCATTTCATGTACCTTGAGTTGTTGTTCCTGACTGTTTTTGCATTTCCAAATGCTTCTAGTACTGGATTCGACTGCAAAATTTACCGTGTGAGACAAACAAGAATACACATTTGTTTATAAGGGCCAATTAAGTAAATTCACATCTTACTTCAAGAACTTGTTGTTCAACCGTGCGTCCTTCAACTCCAGATCGACCACCTAAATGTGCAAGATATCTCATCAGCATCTTTGTTGTTTCAGTTTTACCAGCACCACTTTCTCCACTCACCAATATTGAATTGCTTTTTCCTTCATTAATCATCGCCCTATTTATTATTTCATTTATAAAATAAAAAAAAACTATATTAGCTAAAGAAGCAAATTAAAATTCTTAAATATATAATTAACATTTAATACTACTATACCTGTATGCAACATCTGCTACAGCAAAAACATGGGGACTAAGTTCACCAAATCCTGCTCCTTTGTATTGTTCCATCATGTGTGTGTCATACAAATGAGGCAATCTTTGAAATGGATTTATAGCAATTAGAATATTTCCAGTATATGTCTGCAATAATAAATTTTAATTTATTAGTTCCGTCTTCCGATTAAAATTTTAAAAATAATATATATTGTGACATCTCACATAAATCTCATTAAGTTCATATCGAGCTGCCAAATTTTGTAAAACTCCTGGTTCATGCAAATATGAAAGACGGGTCATGTCATCTACACCTCCAGGTGGAGCTTCAGTATCCTTAGGGAAAACTTTTGAGACATTTGTAACAATCTGCAATTATCAATTAAGTCAAACTCAAGTCAACTAAGTCAAACCCGAGTCAATGTAGTGTTACAATACTCACGGTTTTCCCCTTTGTGGTGTGTACATGAAGTTCTTGCCCGTTAATTCGGGTAACTTCCCCATCAATCCATGCTAAACCAGGATCTTCAACCCACACATGTGAACCTACAATAATATTAACTGGTGCCGCCTGCAAATATATAAAATAAAATAAAAAATTAGAAATTGGATATAGGGCCCACAACACTTTCAATAGTTCAAATCAATTTTTAAAATGTTTTATTTAATCCTAATGGTTCTTGCGCATTTTGAATCTAAAGCAACTCCGTTGACTCTCAAAAGTCAAAATAACAGAATATGATGGTCCAGAACTTGTTTGTCATTATAACACTCAAAATTCGATTTAATAAGCACGTCGATATTAGTAATTTATCATTGAAAAGAAGGTAAACTTTGTAACATTTATTTCCTAAACAAGACCAGTACGTAATTTAATTTGTACACTATGACCTGTTACTAATGGGGAAACAAACTATTAACACTAATGATTAGTTATCCATATTTTACACCATTTAAAGCCTCCTAAATATAGGCACAACCGAATTGTGTCAAGTAATCATGCACATGTCCCCAATATCCTATGACACAATGGTGAAAATGCATCCCTAAATCTAAGGCAGTGTTTAAAAGAGATACAATTAAGGTTTGTAATGGAAGCTGGCTGATTGAGTATAAAAAAATCAACAACTCATGATGGTCTTCAAAACAGTTCACGACTTAGTTCCTAAATCATGTTCATATCGAACTTATTAAACTTTCTACTAAGTTTTTCCAGTATCTGCAGATTCTGTTCAATTATCTCCTCAATCTACAACTAACAGAAAATAATGTTGACATGAATCCAGAACCTGAGCAAAATCAGTATTAAAAATTGAACCCAATTTTGCCCCCTAGATAAACGACGATATATTCAAATTCTGACTCGAAAACCTAAATAATCACAAAAAAACACCGCCATCAACTTAAATTTAGCAGGAAACCAATAGCATCAATATATTTAAGCAATTAACAAGAAGCAAAACAGCGATTCAAACAAGAAGAAACTTCGTTGAATAGATTTGACTTAACGCACAATCAATCAAGCAAATACTAGCAATAATCATTCAGTTAATTCAAGCAAAGAAAAACAAAATTAACTTACCATTAACGATGACTACAAAGCCCAATCGATCTCTCTCCTTCTCATCAAAGAACAACGAGAACGAGTTCAAAGAAACCAAACCACAAGTCGGTGACTCAGATCGGTAATAATAAGATGATGACAAAGAAGAAACCCAGAAATTATTTCACAACGATTATGATGATGATGGTGTAAAGAATGATAACTTTTTTGGAATATTTTCTCTCTATCTCAGAAATGAGGTAAGAAATTTGTATCTATATGTATATGCTTTATATATATTTATTGTGTGTGTATTTGTATATTATACACACAGCAAAGCAATGTGTGTTTTGTGGGGTTTCTTGCACTTTCTCTCTCTAGAAATTTCTCTCTCTAGAATTTGTATGTCTTCTGGTCAAGAAAGAAAGCTCGAGCGGTGAGTTTATGTGAGTCCACAGGCTCAATACTCGATATCAGACATTTTACGTTTGACAGTCATTGTTGGTTTGGTTTAGAGCTTAGGGTCTGTGTTTTCATTTATTTACCAAATTGCCATTTTCAGGTTTTATACCTTTACTTGGATGAAAAATTCAAATTTTAAATTTGTGTTAACGTTCTGAACGTATAATCGTTTTGATGAGTAATTTTCAATTTCCAATAAATAGTTTTTAATTTAACAAAGGAAAATGCTAAACATATGGCCATCAAAGCTATAGTTAATATACTTAATGGACAATTATATTAAACATAAGTATCCTAAGATGATGAGTGGTTTTCAAAATAATTGGATTTTAATTATAAATATGATATTGTTTTCTAGTTAAATAATTTTATTTATTTTGCTACTTATTTTATCAATATAAGTGTATAAAACAAATTACAAGATTATGAAAGAAAATTAGTGGATTCTTTATGTCAATTATTTTATATGTGGTGGGATGAAGTATGAATATTTAGTAGGAAACGATAAATTTTTTCATTAATTATAAATTTAGTATTTGAATTAAGGTTTTCACGGGACAAAGATAGTAAACAAAATGTATTTGAATCACGTATAGCCTTTTGAATAACATTTTGTAATAAAAGAACAAACGTATTTGATTCAACAATCATCAACAATAAGTCCGTATACAATGATCTCTCATGATTAAGTACCTTATATTGTTGAAACATCTTGAAATTGTGTATTTTTATATAAAATTGTTACATACCAATGTGGTGCAACACGTAAGCTATTTTTATAGTTAGCAAACACAACGTTGGTATTTGTTCGCAAATAAGTCGGTCAACTATTTTTTGTACTCATATTATTTCTCTTGATATGTATGATAATATACAAACATATAAAATTTACAACTGATATCATTTACATGGTCACATGAATTCTCTTTTGCGAACATGAATATACATTGAACTAAAGTCTGTTAGCTGACTACCATTTATGAATTTAATACAAAGTATGTTTTTCTGTTCAAAAGTATATTATTCAATAAAACATTTGTTATAGAAAATATTTTATATGGTTTTAACTTTGTATCTAATGTTCTATGGTGAAAATTTAGTTTTAGTTACAATTTTGAAGGAAATACTTATCAGTCATCACATGATCACATCACACTATACTATTATGATCGTTCCACGGTCATTTAACCAACCATATCATGGTTCCTCGTGGTCGACGGCCGTCTCTTGGATTCTAGGGCATTGGTAAAGAGACAAAAGTAGAGCCCCTAGATACAAACTGGTATATAAGTGGACTTGAAAACTATAGGATTATACATTTACATATAAGATGTACATAAAAAGTTAGGGCACCTCTAAGTGTGGGTCACATACGGCATTACATCCTACATCTCATCAAACTGCTCATGGTGTAGACGGAGGAGGAAGCACGAGGGAGGGAACAACATGAGAGGGGTAGGGTGTTCCATGGTCTTGCACGACGTGGTCATTGTCTACCTCGGATAACACTCATATCGACCGGCCTTGAAGATATGCAAGTTAATTAAAATACGAACTAAAAGCCCAATTTTAAAAAACACGAAAACACCAACAGTTTATTTCATAGGTTTGCTAGATAGGAATTAAAAGTTTCTTATAATAACAAATTAGACCTCTTGACATAGTAATAACTGTTACTACTATAAAAAAACACTAACTAGTACAAAGTGCATAAATATACAATAGTCGCATTTAACTCGAGTTATTTCCTTAGATAATGTCATATCTTAGCAAATTATTAAGAGAACCACCGTTATCTAAATACATACATATACACTAGCAGGTACCCGCGCAATGCGGCGGCGGGTACCCTGTCATTATATTTTGTGGCAAACAAATATTGTTTATTAACAATTTTTTTAAGGACGGCAACGGGGTGGGAGGTTGCCGATGGTGGTGATGGTGGCCAGAGGTGGCCGACAGTGGCAGTAGGCAGTGGCAGTGGGGTGGGGATGGTGTTGATGTATTCGATCACATGTGATGATCGTGATGGTTTGGATTTGATCTTAGTCGTTTAAACTTTCTTTTATCGAATGACTTAGATTTACTTCACAAAAAAGATGAATTACCTAATTTCACAATGAACCTAATATAAAAACAGAAGTTGAAATTAAAAAAATAGCAAAAGACGCAACAAATGCAAATTTCAGAAACACCAAAGACTGAATAGCATTACAATACATGATACAAAAGAGAATTAAACGACAATTGACAATTCAAATTTCAATAATAGCAATAGTAAGTGACAATACTTAATATGTAAAAAATTAAACGACAAAGACAACTTTTTAGATGATACTAAATAGTAGGGGTGAGGTCGGTCAAAAAACCAAACCGAACTGATAACTTGTTATCGGTTTTAGTTTGATTTGGCTCGGGTGTTTTACGTCAAATGTTCATCCTTATCCAAAAACCTAACCGAAACGAATAGAACCGAAACAGAAAACGGTGAATTTTCAAAACCGAACCGATAACATGTTATCGGTTTTGGTTCAGTTCGGTTTTAGTCGGTTTTCAGGTTTTCAGTTCAACTCAGTTTTTTGGCCCAAATGCTCACTCCTACTAAATAGGCTTGCATAACCCTCTTCAATTACTCAAGTGCATAAGGATACTAAGGTCGCTTTCATAATTTGTTTGTTTACCTTCATCTTCATTTTTTCCCACTTTTCATCCTAGTGTGTAGCTGCTTCTTGATTGCCAACTTGCCAGCATGTAGCAAAATTTAATAAATAACTTCTGAATGGCCAAGTTGAAAGAAACTATAAGCAAAATCAATTGATCATAATTTTAATGTCACACATACTTTTTTTCATGGTCAACATTTATGAACAATGTTGTATTTGTAACCACAATTAATTCATTTAGCGTTTATAAGAAAAATAATGAACTAAAAAGTGTAGGTGCCAACCAGACTCGTACTAAAATTGACGAGTTTCAACCCAAACATGCTTTGATACTTTGACCCATTACCCAATTATATTCAGATACAAATGGCTTCATAATAACATGCATACTCGTTTTAGTACTGATAGCAGCATGCTCGTTTTGTGCTGGAATCCCCGAAAACTTGAAAACATTGTAGATCTCAGCTACCAATTCTTTCCCAAATAGTTAAAGTTCGTTATTTTGTCTAAAAACTTGATCGTTTACTTAGACCCTAATTTCGAAAATAAGGAATAGTAAGGTAATTAAAGTACAATTTAGGTAAATTTTGACCCATTTGATTTGTTTCTTTATTAAGTGGTCCATTTAACGCGTTAGAGATAAAACATATCCCAACTATCAAATTCATAAGTCAGTTGAATGTTACCTGCCATAAAACCGTAGAAAGAGAAGTTGCAACAGGAACTGATGGTAAAAATGGAGTTTGTGTGCTGAAATCATATTTTTCAGGTGCATCATATCTAAAAAATATAATGTAATCTTTAATACCTTGGATCAAAAGGAAACTCTTTTGGGATATAATTAAACCTGAAAACATTTTAATACCAAATATAGCATCCAACATATAAAAACAAAATCGATCTTAAGATAAGTTACCAACATTGTAGAGAAAGTAAAGACTTTTTACCCTGAATCAAATCTGCAATTGTGAAATCCACTTCACACCATTATAAAATAACTAAAAAAAAGTAGCACCTGCAAGCCTAAAATCCAAATAAAGGTGAAATTCTATTTGCCTATCGGTGCACCTAAAGTAGCACCTGCAAAACCATTATTCATATCAAATGAAATTATCATTAATTATTTGATAATGTATGAAACTTATGAAGAAGTTTTGAACAAACAAAGTTAATTTATACACAAAATCCATGTTTAGATGACAAAATCCAAGATATATCTTTAAATTATTGACAGTAAAAAGAACTAATGAGAAACATAGAAAATATATGTATGATTTGGACCTTGGGAACTTCGAGTTGAGGATTTCTTTTGGTACGTATTTCCACCATTGATAAGCATTTTCGTTTGTACCAATGATTTTGACCCTTGAATCATTGGTCCTTCTGCAGATATTAATCAATCAAGAGCAAATATGACATTCTATATTATGTGATGAATCAAATAAATGCATCAACCACTTGTATGTACCTTCTCTTGTAACAGCGTCTTCGTTTCTTCACAGCCGGCGCAGGTGCTTGTGTGTGTGAAATAACAGCCTCTTGTGGAGCTTGTTTAGCAATCTCGAGTCCTGCAACAACATTCGACTTCACATTAGGTTTAACGATTGCAGAGTTCAAACCATCCCTAACCGTCCTTTAGTTTTGTCTTTGTTCGTTCAGCCACCACCACATCCTAGGGTTTCTTTTGTAGTTTAAATGATAACTGAATTAGGGTTGTTTAAGATGCAATCAGATACGAATCGACGCAATTGAGGAACCGATACAATCGAGGCGGCAGGTGAGGAATCAAGGAGCCAGGTTAGGAATCGAGGAGCAAGGTTAGGAATCGAGGAGGCGTCGTTTTTTAGGCGGGTATGGAAGTTTGAATTATTGTTTAGGCGGGTATGGGCCGAACATGCGGAAAACATTTAGGTGGGTTTAACCCGCGTATTAACATTTAATACTCTTGTGTTTAGGATTCCATTAGCAGCCGATGGCTAGAGCAGATGGTAAGGTCGTTGATACCCAACCTGAAGGTCTGGGTTTCGAACCCTGGCTGAGCCATTTTTTATTAAAAGGTCTAATTCCATAATTAGCAAGTGTGTTGGCTGAATTTTCAGCCCTGCTAATTATGGAAGGGGTAAACTCTTTATAATATAGTAAAGACTAGGATAAACCCGCGCAATGCGGCGGGCTGCGAACTAAAAATTACTGGCGATTAAAAGTTCATTCGTAACATATTTTTAGAACGAATACAATACATTTTAAAACGAATACAATACGTAAAGTTGCCCATGCGAGAACACCGATTCCGACAGATAAACACCGTCTTCCTTTAATTGATTTTGAAATCTACTCATCAGTTTAACGTAAATAGAAGCTTGAATCTTGCCTCCCTACAATAAAATGGATAATACATACGATGTGAATTAACAATTAAAACACTAAAAAAATCATTTTACGTAATGATCATTTATCGAATATGGTTAAGTGTAATACCTCTTCGTCAATTAACAGCATCTCAAGTGATATTATTTCATTCTTATTGTTGAAATTCGTGTGTGGCCACATTCGTAGAACCCTGACCTTGAGGTGAATTTTGTCCTTGAAATCATGACTGTTTCTTATAAAGTGCAATCCGATTGTTGACATGTTAAGAATACCTTACACAAAAAGATTACGAAAGTCACACACGGTAGGAATAACATTTGTATCAAAAGTTTAGTTATTTCAAAATAAACAAGAGTTGTGGGTGATAAATAATACCGTTGGTTATGATGGTTTTCTCGGTTTTTTTGTTGAAGGTTATGACGGGTTTTCTCGGTTTATGGTACCTATGTTTATATAGAATGGAGGTAATACGTAACCTATATAACAAATTAAATGAATATAAATTCAAAGATTTAATCGGTAGTTATAACATGAATGGAGGTAATACGTAACCAATATAACAAATTAAATGAATATTAATGCAAATATTTAATAGGTAGTTATAACATGAATGGAGGTAATACGTAACCTATATAAAAAATTAAATGAATATTAATGCAAAAATTTAATCGATAGTTATAACATGAATAAAAAAACGTAAACGTTAAAATGAAGTCGGTAGTTAATGCAAAGATATAATCGGTAGTTATAAGTGTAACATCCCGAGACCCGGCCTATTATTTTATTACTTTTGGTAAATAATATTCTATTATTTAATATTTAATATTTTGTTTAAATTGATTTAATTGTATTTTAACCAAGGGGTTAGAATTAGTGAAAACGAAAATGTTTTATTTAATTAGTGATATTTATATATCTATTTTTCCTTTTTAACCAGAGTTCCAAATATATTTTCGTTGTGTAAATCAGAGTTCGTTTAGGCCTTAAAATTTATCAGTGAATAATTAGATAACATGTATTTTTTGTAACGACCCGAAATTTGTAAATAAAATATGTAAAAATATGATAATTATGGATAAATCGTTTAAAGAACGTAGGAATTGGTTTCGTGTCGTTTGGAGACCGTATGAGAAAGTTATGGACGAAACCGGGTTGAAACCTAGACCGAAAAGTGCAGCCCTGTTGCAAAGGCAGGCTCGCGGCGCGAGCCTGGCGCGAGCGAAACGCGAGGTTGAGCAGAGGGACAGAGCTGAAACGCGAGAATGTCGCGTTGACTTCGCGTTGACTTCGCGACGCGAGCTCGACGCGAGCGAGGCGCGAAGTCTGGTATAAAGCGGCGACCAGCGGGAAGACCCGCGTCATTTCGCGGCGCGAGCTCGGCGCGAGCGGGGCGCGAGCCCTTCCGACCAGAACATAAAAATCGGGTTTGGCTCATTTGTGCCATCTTCAAACCCTAGTTCTTCCTTTTGGCGATTTTGGAGCTCAAGTGCAGATCTTGGTTGATTTCTTCTCAAATCTTTGATAGATTTCACTCCTAGTTGAAGATTAGAGGTATATCTTCACTCTTTGATCTTTGTAGCTTAAGATCTATGTATTTGGGTGTATGGGTTTGAAGCCCTAGCTATTTGGGTTATGGATCGTGGTGATATAAGTGATGTATACACTTAATAGATGGTATGTTATCAAAGGAAACAAGTGTATGATTATGATTTGCAAGAATCTTAAGGGTTGATTAAACCTAGGGTTTGGTAAATCACCATAATTGGGGGAAAAGTGTTATTAAGTGTTATCTAGAGATAGATGGACACATTGGTAGTAGATTGTGATGTTGATAATCTTGTGATTATTGTATTAGGCATTTGGTGAGATCTTGGAAGGTTGACCAAATTATGAAGCAAGGAAACTGACGTAAAGAATACGGTTGGAGCACTTTATTGCTAAGGTGAGTACATGAGACTTTTAAACTGGGTACATAGCAATTAATTTTGAAAGTACATATGATATTGTATCAGTCTTTATTAACAAATATTTTGTTAAAGATAGTAGTTGAAAATGTATGAAAGTATGTAGAATGTGATACTAGAATGTGTCTAGTATGATTGATGAACTTGAAGTAAATTATGATAGATCCAAGTAGTTATGGAATCTATGTTAATGAACAATAATAATGAAATAATTGATTAAGAGAATGTATACGGAGCCTTTATTAATAAATATTTATTAGTAAAGCAATTGGGAACGACTTTATAGTAATTAGTACCTATTGGTAAGATATACTAATAAAAGTAAAGAATATGATGTGACTAGTAATAGTTGTCTATTATAGTCAAGGAAGAGATAAAAGTATTATGTTATCGATAGATAAGAAATGTATCTTATGTATAAAGTAAGCATGGACCTCATAGGGTTCATAGATTTAGAAGTAACTGTGGTTGCTTATGATCGGGTCCATGGGACCATACAGGTACGTTCACACTGTGGTGAACTAACTATATGTCGTTAGTATTAGATGACTAACTTGTTTGATGTTGGATGTGATAGCCGAAGGCTTTGACTGTCATAACTGTTAGGTTATGGTAAGAGTTAGATGGTGGTGATGCGGGGGACCCCCGGTCACTGGACGGTGGTATATATGTTTATACACCGAGTGTATATATGTTTATACACTAAGCACACGGGTGCTACTAGTACTCATATGTTTGGTACTAGGTATGTTAGGTTCTAATACATATATGTTTATGTATTAGATATGTTGGTAGGACGGTGGTATATATATTTATACACCGAGTGTATATATGTTTATACACTAAGCACACGGGTGCTTCTAGTACGCATATGTTTGGTACTAGGTACGTTAGGTTCTGGTACATATATGTTTATGTACTAGATATGATTGGGCTTCTGGTACCTATACGTTTAGGTACTAGATATGTTTGCTAGGAAGGCAAAGCAGTTAGAGTCACGGAAGGGTGACTAGACGGTATTTATGTAGTTTATATACATGTTTATATATTTATGAAATGACTATTATTGGGGTCTAAAACCCATGTATCTCACGAGACTATTTTGTCTCACGTACTACGTTTGTTTTGTGGCTGTGTACTCAGGTACAGGTTTGAAGTGATAGAAGGTTGCACTAGAAGTGGCCTAGAGATGTTTAGCTCGGAAGCTATTAGGTAGATCCCGTTGCCTATGGTTTTGATATACTTGGTGACACCGTATTTTTGTAAACTCTGATATAAGTTTTAAAGTTTTTGTTAAACTGTATTTTGGACAATATGTCAGATATTTAAAAGAATGTATTTTAAGTGATTTAAACGATGTTATAAAAATACGGGTGTTACAACTTGGTATCAGAGCTATAGTTTAAGTGAATTAGGTTGGATGTCCATCCTAGTCTTAGACTGTAGCATTAGGAATGTAAGATTCCTTGAGATCATTAGGTTGACCTTGAGACTTTATGTTAAGTTTAGGGTTGAACCTAGGGGACCTATGAAAGTGATGTGATTATGGATGATCAGTGTTTTGAGACTCATAAAACGTACACGAGGTATTAATTGTTTAATGTCTTTCGTATAGTCAAGATCGAAAGAAATGGTTAACACTCGAAGAAGTGGGAAAGCCCCGGAGGGCCGGGAGAAGGATACACCTCATGTTGAGGCTGGGGTTGAACAGGAAAGTCAACCGTCGATGCACCGGGTGGGTGAATCGGGGGTCGGAGCTAATAGAACTCCGGTGACTATGGCGGACCTCCAAACTATTATTGATCAATTCAAGGGAGTGGTGGCCGATGAGGTGCACCGCATAATTGGGGACCGGGAGAGGTCGGATGGAGATCGTGTATCCGAGGCTAGATCGGATGAGAAAACCAGGGGTGGTGGCACTCGAGTGGAGAAATCCTCCACAGGTGGTTGTAGTGATGCAAGGGCGAGGCCCGATGAAAATTATGGTTGTTCTTTTAAGACCTTCATGGCTTGTAAACCAAACATATATACGGGTAGTTCGGACCCGAAGGTAACTATGAGGTGGATCCGAGAGACCGAGCGGGTCATCGGAAGTAGCAAGTGCAAGAAAACCGATATGGTGTTGTATGCATCTCAATTGCTAAAAGAGGATGCTATGGTCTGGTGGGACATAGTTTATGAGACCCTCGGGAGGGAGGTGATAGAGAGAATGTCATGGGATGAGTTTACCGCGAGGTTGAGGAAGAAATTTTGTCCCGACCGGGATTTGGAGAAAATGCATGAGAAGTTTGTGACCCTAAGGAAGGGTGAGATGTCGGTCGAGGAGTACACGAGGGAATTCACGGGATTACTTCCGTTTGTTGCTAAGACCTACTCCGAGGAGAGATTGAGGGTAGTTAGGTATGCTAGTGGGCTACCTTGGGATTATCAGTTGGAGGTAAAGAGAGCGGTCACGCTAGATGAGGCCATTAGTGCCGCCCGAGGTGTGGAAGAGGTGAACGTGGCAAAAGTTGCCGAGAGGGCGTATGTGGGAGATAAGAGGAATGCCGAGAGTGGATCGGGTACGGTTAAGAAGGGAAAGTTCACGTCGAACTTCTCTAGGCAAGGAAGTGTAGCCTCATGCAAGAGGTGTGGGAAGAATCATACCGGCGAATGCCGTGGGGAACCAAAAATTTGCCATGATTGTGGAAAGACGGGACATTTGGCCCGAGATTGTAGATCCAAACCAATGGCCGAGGTTGAATGTTACTCGTGCCATGAGAAAGGACATTATAGCCACGTGTGCCCGAAGAAGAAAACCGGAACGCTTGTGTCAGCGGCTCAAAAGAAGGCGGAACCGGCAAAGGTGAGAGGACGATCCTTCCTACTCACACGGGAGGAGGCGCGCGATGGGGCGTCAGGTTCAGGAGCTAAGGAATTTAGCGGCCCGTAATTGTAGCATTGGATGATTAGGCCGGTGTGCCATTTGTTTCCCTAAGATTTTAGTTTTGGGTATTATTGTAATCCTTCCGAATGCTTTGGTTAAAAACATATTTTGAATGTTATGAATTTTATTGTTAATTTATTTACTTGAAAGATTTGAATTAGCAAGGTTGAATAATTGTCGAGGAGAGTAGTGACCTTTGGTAGGACCATTGAGATGGATTGGATGATTATGCACCAAGCCAGTATGTTGTGTGAGTATAGCCATATTGTTAGATTGTTGCCCAATTTGGTGCTTATGGGAATTAGAAGATGAGTTGTATGACGTGGATAGTCATCGTGGGAATAATCTTCCGGGTTGAATGAGTTCGTATTCTTTTTAAGAATCATAGACCGGAGTCGGTTGGTTGACTCAAAGATGACCGGGATGACCGGTGAAATTATGGTTAATAGAATTGAGTGATGGTTACTTCGGTAGCGACAAAAGATTTGGAGATATGGTAATAAAGAGATGAACCGATTAATGACGGTTAATGTGTAAGTGGAATGGTAAATAACGAATAGAGAATGTTATTAGTTACCCGCGGGGTACGATGCATGTGCATCATATGATGACCTTGGAAGGCATATAATTGTGAAAAGATAATATTATGTCGTATGAGTTGTGCTAAGTAATATGTCATATGGGAGACATACGAATGGGAAGGAAAACAATAAGGCTTTTGTGGGAGAGGTGCTAGAATGCACGATAAATGATTTGATGATGTTGTATGATATTGGCGTGATGTATACATATGTTTGTATATGTGCACAATGGAGATAGTTAGATGGAATTGGCGTGATATATGTGTGTATATCTATATGTGTATATATGTTTATGTGTTTATATGATGAATGTAGAACCATGTGGTTAATAAACATTACTATTATGTTATGATAAATGAGAATTTGGCTTGAAATGCGGGTTGCATTTAGGTCATGTAAATGTAGGGGATGCCTACGATTTATAGAATAGAAGGAAGGAGAAACTCCTAGTGAGCAAATTACCATGTGGTAACCCAGGCATAGTACACCGTAAGGGTGTGGGATGTATTACGGTAACGGGCCTAGTACTGATAATGTTAGTTGATCAATGTGATACAAAGATGGTTGGAAGAATACTAAGTGATAGTATGAGTGACCAAGTGAAGGTCAAGAAACGGTAAATGATAATGTAACCTCATGTTAAGGTGTGACCCTTGGATTATCGGGGACGATTGTTGAGAAAGTAATAATGGGTAGAACCGAGAGTGATGGGTTGGTAATGATACGCCGTGTGTACGGATATTGCTAGCCTGGAAAAGGTATGGTTGACTTTATGTAAAAGTCAACATTAGTCGACCCGTGATTAGTTGAATTGGTCTAAGATGGACCTTGACTCTCGTTTTAAATTACTAATGAATAGTGATAGCATAATGTGTCGATTATGTGTTTGTGAAAAAGTTGATGAGATGGTTGATTGAATCGTAGTCGGTTTATACGACTTGGCCCGTTTGGGTGATTCCAATGTTGAAATTGGGAATCGAGTGTAAGACTGTAATTGAATCTTAAATTAAAGGTAAATTGTAAAGGAAGGGAGGATTTATGAAACCTTTAAAGAGAAGGGAAATGTTAAGGTATAGTTGACTTTGTGCTTAAGTCGAAGGGTAGACAATGTGGGGATATACCAATGACGGGATATATCGGTTGGGTCAAAGCTAGAGTTTGACATTCGTTTTGATCAATTAGTTAATGGCATGATTGTGTCATACCATTGTTATGAGAATGAAAGGATGGGTCGAGAGAATGACGGTGTTATGGTCAAATTGTGAAATTTTGACCCGTTTAAGTATTATGATTTTGTTTGATAATGGGGTCTTGGTCGTTCGGAATTAACAGAGCTAAGTAAATGTTTGGATACGTAATGTTATCGGAACCGGAATGAGAAAAGTTTGATGGTAATGACCACAAGGGAATGAGAACAGAATGCTCGGATAAAATGAGGATTGGAAGGTCCTAGTGATTCCGAGGACGGAATCCTTTTTAAGGGGTAGATAGTTGTAACGACCCGAAATTTGTAAATAAAATATGTAAAAATATGATAATTATGGATAAATCGTTTAAAGAACGTAGGAATTGGTTTCGTGTCGTTTGGAGACCGTATGAGAAAGTTATGGACGAAACCGGGTTGAAACCTAGACCGAAAAGTGCAGCCCTGCTGCAAAGGCAGGCTCGCGGCGCGAGCCTGGCGCGAGCGAAACGCGAGGTTGAGCAGAGGGACAGAGCTGAAACGCGAGAATGTCGCGTTGACTTCGCGTTGACTTCGCGACGCGAGCGAGGCGCGAAGTCTGGTATAAAGCGTCGACCAGCGGGAAGACCCGCGTCCTTTCGCGGCGCGAGCTCGGCGCGAGCGGGGCGCGAGCCCTTCCGACCAGAACATAAAAATTGGGTTTGGCTCATTTGTGCCATCTTCAAACCCTAGTTCTTCCTTTTGGCGATTTTGGAGCTCAAGTGCAGATCTTGGTTGATTTCTTCTCAAATCTTTGATAGATTTCACTCCTAGTTGAAGATTAGAGGTATATCTTCACTCTTTGATCTTTGTAGCTTAAGATCTATGTATTTGGGTGTATGGGTTTGAAGCCCTAGCTATTTGGGTTATGGATCGTGGTGATATAAGTGATGTATACACTTAATAGATGGTATGTTATCAAAGGAAACAAGTGTATGATTATGATTTGCAAGAATCTTAAGGGTTGATTAAACCTAGGGTTTGGTAAATCACCATAATTGGGGGAAAAGTGTTATTAAGTGTTATCTAAAGATAGATGGACACATTGGTAGTAGATTGTGATGTTGATAATCTTGTGATTATTGTATTAGGCATTTGGTGAGATCTTGGAAGGTTGACCAAATTGTGAAGCAAGGAAACTGACGTAAAGAATACGGTTGGAGCACTTTATTGCTAAGGTGAGTACATGAGACTTTTAAACTGGGTACATAGCAATTAATTTTGAAAGTACATATGATATTGTATCAGTCTTTATTAACAAATATTTTGTTAAAGATAGTAGTTGAAAATGTATGAAAGTATGTAGAATGTGATACTAGAATGTGTCTAGTATGATTGATGAACTTGAAGTAAATTATGATAGATCCAAGTAGTTATGGAATCTATGTTAATGAACAATAATAATGAAATAATTGATTAAGAGAATGTATACGGAGCCTTTATTAATAAATATTTATTAGTAAAGCAATTGGGAACGACTTTATAGTAATTAGTACCTATTGGTAAGATATACTAATAAAAGTAAAGAATATGATGTGACTAGTAATAGTTGTCTATTATAGTCAAGGAAGAGATAAAAGTATTATGTTATCGATAGATAAGAAATGTATCTTATGTATAAAGTAAGCATGGACCTCATAGGGTTCATAGATTTAGAAGTAACTGTGGTTGCTTATGATCGGGTCCATGGGACCATACAGGTACGTTCACACTGTGGTGAACTAACTATATGTCGTTAGTATTAGATGACTAACTTGTTTGATGTTGGATGTGATAGCCGAATGCTTTGACTGTCATAACTGTTAGGTTATGGTAAGAGTTAGATGGTGGTGATGCGGGGGACCCCCGGTCACTGGACGGTGGTATATATGTTTATACACCGAGTGTATATATGTTTATACACTAAGCACACGGGTGCTACTAGTACTCATATGTTTGGTACTAGGTATGTTAGGTTCTAATACATATATGTTTATGTATTAGATATGTTGGTAGGACGGTGGTATATATATTTATACACCGAGTGTATATATGTTTATACACTAAGCACACGGGTGCTTCTAGTACGCATATGTTTGGTACTAGGTACGTTAGGTTCTGGTACATATATGTTTATGTACTAGATATGATTGGGCTTCTGGTACCTATACGTTTAGGTACTAGATATGTTTGCTAGGAAGGCAAAGCAGTTAGAGTCACGGAAGGGTGACTAGACGGTATTTATGTAGTTTATATACATGTTTATATATTTATGAAATGACTATTATTGGGGTCTAAAACCCATGTATCTCACGAGACTATTTTGTCTCACGTACTACGTTTGTTTTGTGGCTGTGTACTCAGGTACAGGTTTGAAGTGATAGAAGGTTGCACTAGAAGTGGCCTAGAGATGTTTAGCTCGGAAGCTATTAGGTAGATCCCGTTGCCTATGGTTTTGATATACTCGGTGACACCGTATTTTTGTAAACTCTGATATAAGTTTTAAAGTTTTTGTTAAACTGTATTTTGGACAATATGTCAGATATTTAAAAGAATGTATTTTAAGTGATTTAAACGATGTTATAAAAATACGGGTGTTACATTTTTGTACTGTGTTTAATGAATTGGACAGCCTCCCTCTTGGCTTGCCACGTTTTAAAGAGGTGTCAAAACACCCTCTTTCTCTTTTCTTTCTCCGCTTGTTCGACACACACATACAACACACAAAATTTTGGAAGACAACTTGCATGCTTGAGATTTTAGTTCAATCCTTCTTAATCTTCTCTGTGATTTCGAATTTAAAGCAAGATTAAGGTAAGAAAATGCCTCTTTGTTTCTAGGGTTTATGTTCTTGCAAGTTAGAAAGCTAGGGTTCTTGAGTTGGTGGGTTTTTTTCATAATCTTTGCTTAAAGTGTTAAATTGTTTAAATATTTACAATCTAAATGAAGTTGGTGACTGATTTCTATGTTTTAAATGTTTAGTTGTTGAGTAGCAACCAAACTTAGAGCTCTTAGCACCAAGCTTCTCCAATGGTGTTTGGGGAAGATGACCTAAAAACCCTAAAATTGAGAAGATGAAGTTTTATGCTTAAAGTAGTTAACTTTTAGTGAAAATGACATGCTAAAATGATTATTGTTGGTAGGAATTAACCATAGAATGAATTGTTGATTGTTGTCTTGAGTAATTGGGTGTTTGGATGAAAATTTGTATAAATACCCGTAGCTAAAGAAAATGGCAGCTTTTTTGCTGAATTTTGGCGGTTTTGTAAAAATCATATAAAATCAACCGTAACTCCGTTTTGGGCGTGCGACCAGTCGTTTCGAAGGCCTATGAGTCTACTTTATTTATATCATAATTTCATAATCTGATATGGTCATAAAACTGTTCAGATTTCTGAGTTAGTACAAGATGTCGTATGTCTCTTTTTCAGGTCAAATATGTATTGAAAACTTTGGGTGTTTCGATGTATAATATGTAAACATGAGGTTTGTCATAAAATGGTAATTGTATGTTTAAGAAATGTTAATAAAATTATGTATTTGAAGTATTAGAACCTTGTTCTCGGTTTTGACCTAAATTGTTAAATTATGGTTTTGTTCAATTTAGTGTAGATGTTATTATAAACCTTTGACTATGAAAGTTTTGAGTTGGTTTAGTCACAAGTAGAATTGCAAGTAAGTGGTCTTAAAGTTGGTGCAATATATGCTTTGGTCATTAGTTTATATTATTGTTATTTTCGGTGGAATGTGGTTACTAATTCGGTATTTATTATTGATTCCAGGAAATGGAGAAGACTCAGTAATATTAGACCACTGAGTGGAGCTTAGAGAGCTCAGGTGAGTGGATTTAGCCTATAACTTGTATGGATTATAATGGTGTAGATGGTATTTCACATTCGGTTCTTGTTTGGATGTTTGTTAATTAACTAGATATTCCCTACGTTATTTTTATGGATTGTTTATTTGGTATAGTAATTAATGACGATTATTAATTACTCGATTGAATGCGCATTCGGGTGGATAGAGGTCAGTAATGGGTGAATTCTACTGGGCCATCGGTTACTATTGGATAACGGGTTCTTGGACCTTGGATGCATTCGTTGCATTTGAAGGAGGCTTTACCGTGCCAATGTAGTAAAGGGGTCTTTCGGTTACCGTTGTTGGGCCAACAATGGTTTAGGGTTCGGCCGAACCGCCGTCCTCTGTGTTTGTGGTTACCTATAATTAGTTGTGTGAATCTTATCTGTTGTGTTTATACAATTTGGATGCTATATTCATTCACTTAGCTTTGTGCTAATACCCCACCTCGTTGATTCTTTTGCAGGTTTG
The DNA here is from genome assembly GCA_963853835.1 of Calendula officinalis. Classification (NCBI taxonomy): domain Eukaryota; kingdom Viridiplantae; phylum Streptophyta; class Magnoliopsida; order Asterales; family Asteraceae; genus Calendula; species Calendula officinalis. Next base: position 20,820,851 of record OY970822.1, read on the forward strand.
GTTTGATGGGCGGGTCAAGAGGTGTTCGGTTGGAATGGTTGACCAATGTTTAAATGATAGTATTTTGTAACGAGCCGAAGTGTTAAGTAATACCGTTTAATAAACTATAATGCTTTGAATATAATGTAATGAATTTATATTTTTTTTTTGAGATTGATTTATTTGGGACGCTTCCGCATAAACTTAAAAAAAAAATAGCTTTGAAATTTCGGTGTTACAATAAGCATAAAAAACCGCTCGTTTGAAATGAAAACGTATAGAAAATTATGTCTTTATACCTAGTTATAGCATTGACTGACCGATACGGTTTTAAGAACTGTGATATACTGTTGTCAAAATATGTGTTGTTTACTTAATTAGCTATGAATAAAACGTAAAATTAATATATATATATATATATATATATATATATATATATATATATATATATATATATATATATATATATATATATATATATATATATATATATATATATATATATATATAGGCGAGCGTTCATGCGATAACCTATATAATTGCGAGAACTGCGAGAACCGTTTATGATCGTTAGTTTTTAAGATGAGTGGATCAGATTAAAAGGGGAATCTTTTAAATTTCGGCGCCTGATTTAAATAAAAAAGGTAGCTTGAAGGGTATTTCCGTCTAAAAAATTACGGTTTAATAAGGAATAAATTTAATTTAATTTAATATAATAATCTGTTTCCTCAATTGATCAACAATCCCACCACTTATCACGCTCTCTCTCATTCTCAAAAACCAATTTTAAACCCTCATTCTTCCCAAGATACCGTCCCTCTCTCTCGTTAGATCCCGCGAGTGGTCAGCGAACAATCCGGCCAAAGTTTACACAAATCGACGGCAACAAGACTGAAAATGACGAATACGAGATATAATACGGATAGAAAACAGAGTATAGGTACCTTTTCTGATTCTTATGTTGTACGATTTCACAGGTTAGGGTTTCAATTTTTTTTCTTTTTTTTTTTTGTTTCGGGCTGTTTTGATTGGTATTGTTCATGTCTTTCGCGATTTTCCGATAAAAAAAAAGTATAGTTGGTTCTTAATTGGGTCGATTTCACAGGTTAGGGTTTCAATTTTTGTGTTTCGGGTTGTATGGGTTGGTATTGTTCATCTCTTTCGTTTATAGATTTCGTCTTTTAACAGTATATAGATATCGTATTGTAACCGTATTTTGCTGATGAAAATAGAATAACTAAGATTTCTCGCAACTAAGAGTCGTTTTCAGATCTGTCCTAATTTGTTCTGGAGGTTTGTTTGTTGAAATTGCTTTAAGGTACCTATCTGTCGATTTACAGTAGTGATGAAATTGCTTTTTGATATCATAAGTTTATAATTTTTGGAATTTTTTATTCATAGTATCAGGGGAGTTGGTGTTAAAAACATATATGTTTGTCTTTTGTCAGCGGTGAAAGAATAACAATTATTTTGTTATAAAAAATTCAATTCCATTAGTTACTATAAAAAATTCAATTCCATTAGTTATTAGACTAATAAATTATGGATAACATAAAGCTAATCTTTTAGTTTTTGGCCTTTGATTTTAATCAACTGGTTAATTGAATGCAGTAATACTGAATACGCCTGCGGAAATTAGGGTTCCGGCTATGGCGTTGGCAGTGGCTAACATATATTTGTACATTTGTTCAACAGTGATAGCTTTTGATTTAATTATGGGATATGTTCATTAGCCTTTTAGGCTAAGAACTGATGTAAGCAAGCAATTATTTTTATGTTGTTATTCTAATTTATAATTAATGATTATTAGCTGTTTTGCAATGCAATTCATAGGAGGGACTTGAAAAATGGTGGAGAAGTTTAAGAGTTAAAAATTTGTTCATTAGTGATCATCGTTCACCCTGAGTGATGAAGAGTGACGGATAGTTAAAGATGACTCGAGGCAAAAGGATATGTTCAGAAGTGATCAACTCTCACCAGACTTCACTAGTTATTGTTCTTGTATAAAAATTTTTAATTGTTCATTCATGCTCATTAATGTTTTTGTTCATTAGTGAATGTGTAAAATTTGTACATTGATTAACACATTTTTCTTCTGAGATTTAGTTTGTTTATCAATAATATAGTCATTTGTTCATTGTGTATATTTGTACATTTGTTCATTAGTGAATATGTAAATTTTGGCCGTGAAAATAGTTTTTCATGCGGTGAAAACAACTTTTCAAATTTGGTGAACGTTTTGTTACATTTGGTGAACATATGTTTCGGTGAACAAAATCATCCCGTGAATAGAATTTTCTTGTGAATTTAATTTTCCGGTGAATGCAATTTTCCGGTGAACGCAATTTTCCGGCAGAATTAGTCAACATCTTGTTAAGTAAATATGGAAAGTATTTATTGATTTAATAGATTTGGTTGATTTAATTAAAAAAAGCAAAAAGACCCTAATACCCTTTACATTTAAAAATCTAATGAAATGAAATGATTGGCCATGAGGAGTTCTCGCAGTTCTCGCAAAAATATAGGTTCTCGCATGAACGCTCCCCTATATATATATATATATATATATATATATATATATATATATATATATATATATATATATATATATAGATATATATAAATACTATATAAAAAACACATATGATACTTGAATAAAACGTATGCTTTAAATGATTTATATGTTAATCTACTATATAAAAAACGCATATCATACAAGAATAAAACGTATTCGTTATAAATGATTTAAATGTTAATCTACTATATAAAAAAACGCATACCATACTTGAATAAAATGTATGACTTAAATTATAACGACCCGAAATTTGTAAATAAATAAATTGTATAAAAATATGATAAATATGGATAAATCGTTTAAAGAGTGTAGGAATTGGTTTCGTGTCGTTTGGAGACCGTATGAGAAAGTTATGGACGAAACCGGGTCGAGACAACAACCGAAAAATGCAGCCCTGCTGCCTTTGAAAGTTAGCGTCGCGAACCATAGATAACGATCGGGAACTGTCTCCAGCGGATTCGGCTTTTGAGCGTGATGTAGTTCACGAGTAGTTAGCGATCGCGAAGTTGGCGTGCAACGCAGAGTTAGCGACGCGAACTTAGTTCGCGTCGTGAACTTTGGTCGTGCAGCATTAAAGTCGGGTTTTGGCTCATTTAATGCATTTCAAAACCCTAGTTTCTTCCATTGACGATTTTTGAGTGCAAGTGCTGATCTTGGTCGATTTGTTCATCAAAGCTTGATAGATTTCACTCCTAAGTGAAGATTAAAGGTATATCTTCACTCCTTGATCTTTGTAGCTTTAGATCTATGTATTTTGATGCTTGGGTTGAAACCCCAGATATTGGGGGTTATGGGCTATGGTGAATAAATGGTATATACACTTAATAGATGGTATATTAACAAAGGAATCAAGTGTATGGTTAAGATTGGTAAGAATCTTAAGGGTTGGTTAAACCTAGGGTTTGGTAAATCACCATAATTGGGGGAAGTGTTAGTTGATGGTATCTAGTGATTAATGGATACATTATTGGTAGTATGTGATGTTGAACATTGTATGATTGTTGAATTAGGCTTCCGGTGAAGTCTTGGAGTTTGACCGAATTGTTGGAAAGAGGAAACCGGCGGAAAGAATACGGTTGGAGCACTAGATTGCTAAGGTGAGTACGTGTGGACTTTATTGAGTACATAGCCATGAAAATACTTGTTATTATATATGTCGAGTCCATTTGATAATTGTGTAGAATTTAGCAAATATAGTTAGTTACATATTGTTGAATATAGGTAACTAACTTGTTGATGATTGATGTGATAGCCAAAGGCTTTGATTGATATAACCGTCGAGTTATAGTAATGTTGAGACGATGTGATGACGCGGGGGATCCCCGGTCATGAGGTATGGAATGGGGAGCATTTGGGCGGATCCCCATCGGCCCATTCCATGATAGTAGTCTTGCTAACTGGAAGTAGTCCGGCGAGTAAGGCAGGTATAGGTAGATTGGGCGATTCCCTCTTGCCTTTACCTTGAAACTTGTTAATGCGAGGGATCCCCGGTTAACGAGTTAATGTGGTTCTAGGTGGTTGGGGATGTCCCGACAACTAGATATGATTGCTAGGAAAGCAAAGTGTTAAAGTCACAATAGGGTGACTAGTTAGATGGATGACTTACTTATATGCTGTTTATATGTCATACGATTATATTTATTATCGGGTCTAAACCCATGTAGCTCACGAGACGTTTTGTCTCACGTACTCCTTGTTTGTTTTGCTATGTACTCAGGTTCGGGATCGAAGGTTTAGGTACTCAGGTTCGGGATCGAAGGTTTAGGTACTCACGAAATCCGGGTATCTTTTCCGAATCTCGTCTTTGACTTCCCAAGTCAAATTCGGCCCAAGTGAATGCTTCCACTTGACCAACACCAATTCGATCTCTTTATTCCGGAGCTTCTTCGTTTTCGTTTCTAATATTGCCTCGGGTTCCTCAATCAACCGACATTTAAATGATTTAAATGTTAAAAGGTAAAACGTATGCTTTTAATATATATGTACTTAAATAAGTCTTTATACCTAGTTATAGCATTGACTGATTTTTTATGTTTTAATACTTGCTAAAAATGAATAAAAAAACGCATAGCGTATAATTAAGTCCGTATATTAGTATCCGAAATATCCATTGGTTACCATATATTATCTCTCACATTGTTAAGCATGAAAAAAACGTATGAGAGGGAAAAACGTATACATAAGTAACTCTTTATACATAGGTATTGCATTGACTGACCGTTTATGTTTTAAGACATGCTAAAAATGAATAATAAACGTTTTACTAATAAAATTTAGTCTTTATAGTGGTATCCGAAATATCCATTTGTTACCATATCGTATATCTCACAGTTCGTAACGGTCGATTCCACAAACGAATTTACACGCTTTTACACATTTTAATGACAACGTCTTTACTCACTTTCCAAACGAATTTGCACGATATCATTTAATTGGTATTTAAGTGCTTTTCTATTTTGATCGATTTATTTTTTCATTCATATTGTGTGAAGTCGTTTTTTTTTCAATCATTAAATATTATAATGAGTAAATTATGCAGAGATTGTTACCACTAATTTAATATTCAATATTAGATTAGATTTCCATATTCATATATGTTTAATAAGGGAGGATTCAATATGCAATTTACTATGGTCAATATAAAATACAATCAAAATGCAATAAATTTATCGAAAACGAATGTTACTATTTTGGTACATAAATCACTAAGTCAATATCAATTAAAAGGTATGTTTAGTAGGGGTAAAAAGCAATAAGTCAATATTTTTGTAGGGTAAATCTAAATTGCTAGTATTAAAGACGTTTTTTTAAATTAGCATTATATACTAAAATTCCGTCCAAACGTCGATTTTAATTGCATGTGGTTGATGTTGACGAATTATCAATTTCGGAGGGTGATTCAATATAGGTGTTATTTTGTATATACATTTTTTTTAAAGATGTAATGACCATTTATTATGGTTTATAATTTAGGTAGAGATGGAGTACCATTTTAACGTCATTAACATATTTTTTCATGACTTTTCAAAAAAAAAATTTGAACAGCAAAAAGAAGGCAACGGGTTGAGCTTCGGCATTGCCATCACCCCCCCCCCCCCCCGAAGACCTCCACACTAAAATAAAAAAACTCGAGTCTAGCAAAGAGCTAGACAAAAAACAATTACAAAGGGTTTAATAACCAGTCCACCCAAGAAATCTTAATTTTATGATTTCTATGGGTGAGCCACGAAAAAGAAAACAACTTAATTCTATCAACTAAACTTGACTTAAGCATTCTACCATTATCAAACAAAAGAGAGTTTCTATATCTCCAAAGAATCCAACATGTAGTGAAACCTGTCACTTTAAACTTCAAGCTCCGGTAGAATCTATTAGACAAAGAGTCACAATAGGTCCACCATTCAGAAAACGAAGATGCATGAGGAAAATCAAGATGGCACCATATTCGTATGCAATCCCAAACAGAAGTAGCCAAATGACACGAAAAACACAAATGAGATATAGTTTCCACGCCTATATCACATACCGGACAATTAATTGAATTAAGTTCTAAACCTTTTTTTAGAGAGGTTTAATCTAGTAGGGAGCCTATCCAAATTGAGCCTCCAAATAAAGATGTTAACCTTTATTGGAATTGAAGGGCACCACTTGGAGGTAAAATCAAACCCGGGAAAAAGGAACTTATTTATATGCATTCATGTTTCACCAACCAAATATTCCCGAGAATCCCAAGGGACCAAACAACTTTATCATTACCAACTTGAATACGGTAATCTCTAATGAGCGAGAGCAAACTCTCCAATTGGCCTTCCTCAATACCTCCTCTAATTTGCCTTCTCCAATTAAAAGACCAACCATTCAAATTAAGTCTATCACTAACTTTACAAAACGGGTTTAGATCTAATTTGAATAAGCGATTATAAAGGGAATGGAGCGGAGAATGACTAGCCCAAATATCATACCAAAACATAACACTTTTACCGTCCTTAACTTCAAATTTTAAGTTGTTATAACTAATAAAATTTGAATCATGCAAATAGTTGATAGTACCAATAATATGCCCCCATAAACTTTTTTTATGACGGGAGAGCACCGGCTTACAAAAACCGCCAATTTCACCATAAATAGCTTGAATAAGGCGACACCAAAAGGAATCTTTTTCATTGTAAAATCTCCACCTCCATTTTGTAATAAGAGCTAAATTAAGAGCCTCAAGACTGGCGATATCCAAACCTCCTTTATTTTTTGAAGCCAAACAATTGGTCCATTTGACCCAACTCATTTTTTTATTATTTTCCGAACTACCCCAAAAAAACTTAGCTCTTAACTGTTCCATCTTATTAAGGACGGATTTTGGAGCTCGAAAGATAGACAGCCAGTATATACTCAAGCTACCCAGAACAGATTTAATAAGAGACAATCGACCTCCAAAAGATAAAAGGTTTGCTTTCCAAGAGGCTAATTTTTGCTCCATTCGGTCAATAATGGGAGCCCAACTGCCTTTTCGACCCATGTTTTGGCCCAACACAAACCCAAGGTGCGAAAAAGGCCATCTTCCTTTTGCACAGCCTAAAGCCGAAACAGTTTGATCGAGATGCTGGATTTGTCAAAGATATTGGATTTGTCAACATTGATTTTAAGACCCGAAATAGCATGGAATTCATTTAAAAGTCGAAGAATTGCTTCTAGATTACTAGAACTCCAAACGGTAATAAAGACTACATCATCTGCAAAGAACAAATGAGAAACAAAAAAATTTCCATTCCCAACTCGGGCCCCGGAGAGACGGTTTAACCGAATATCTTTTTTAATCAAAACATGGAGACCCTCCATAGCAATTATAAACAAGAAAGTAGATAAAGGGTCCCCTTGGCGAAGCCCTCGAAACATAGAGAATTCTTCGGTAGGGCTTCCATTAATAAGGATAGAAAGACGAGCCGAAGAAAGGCACTCTTTTATCCAACTTCTCCATTTTTCACCAAAACCCATTAGCATCATAATATGATCTAAATAATCCCAGTTAACCGAATCGAAAGCTTTATCAAAATCTACTTTAAAAAGTAGGAGACTTTTACTCTTATATTTATACCAATCAACGATTTCACTTAACATAAGAGGGCCATCCAAGATTTGTCTCCCTTTAATAAATGCCGTTTGCACCTTACTAATTATAGGGTCAATAACCTTAGCTAATCTCAAAGCTAGAACTTTAGCAATAATTTTGTAAATAAACCCAAAAAGAGAAATAGGCCGAAAATCTTTTACTAAAATGGGGTTCGTTACTTTAGGAACAAGAGTAACAAAAGATGAGTTACATCCCGACGGCATTTTTCCTTTCGACAAGAATTCATGAACTGCTTGGAGGATATCAAATTTAAGAAATTCCCAATATTTTTTAATAAATTTAAAAGAAAATCCATCCGGGCCCGGAGCTTTGTCACTCCCGCAACTCCAAACGGCAGATTTTAATTCTTCTATAGAGCAATCTCCTTCTAATAAAGCAGCGTCGGAAGATTTTAATTTTTTAAAGTCTTCTTGAGTAAAAGACGGATAAATTACCGAAGAAGAATTAAATTTCTCTTTAAAGAAATCCAAGAAGATAGTTTTTACAATGGGCGGCTCAGTAAACCAATCACCATCTTTCATGACACCTTGAACTGATTGATACCGCCTTCTTTGATTAATTAAACCGTGAAAAAACGAAGAATTTTCGTCCCCATCAACGTCCCATTTAATCCTAAGCTTTTGTAACAAATCAAGATTTTCCATCTTATCCAAATAATTGACTTCTTTAAGCCAATGGATGCGGTTCTCGATCTCCTCAGGGGACGCACACCTTTGATCGATTTTTTGGTCAATATCGGCTATAGAAGAACATAAGTCTCTATAATGACCTTTGTCCTTTGCTTTTTTGAGAAGATTCCATTGCCTGCAATGAGCTTTAATATTTTTCATTTTATTTTTTAAGATCAACAATCTTTGAGGCCGAGGGAGTAATGGGGTCTTCATAACCCGTTTTAACCACTGCGTCGAAGGAATCAATATCAAACCAAGAGTGAAAGGCTCTAAACGGAATGGGGCCATAATCATTTTTCCTCGAATGCAAGAGGATGGGAAGATGATCAGAAAGGTTTCTATCAAGAGCAGTAACCTTTAGGTTTGGATCCGACGAAAACAACGAGTCTGAAATGAGAAAACTGTCAAGCTTGCTCATTTTAGAACCGACCTTATTCATCCACGTATACTTTTTACCTCCAATGTTTAAATCAATTAACCCATGAGATTCTATAAAGAGATTGAAAAAATCAGCACCCGTTTTATTAAAAACTGAACCATATCTTTCCGCTTCGTTCCTCACTTCATTGAAGTCTCCAAATACAATGAAAGCACCTGATTTAGAACGAATATAAGAACTAAGATTGTCCCATACAATTTTTCTTTCTGCAACATCTTGAGGGGCATAAACATTTATAAAATGAGAAGAACTTTGAGCACCCATCCATTTTCCTTCGACAATGACATAATTATCATGGCAAATAATATTTTCTTTGTTAAAAACCGCCGGGTCCCACAGGGATATAATACCACCCGAATGACCCCGGGCCGAACTACAAACAAAATCAAATTTAAAATTACCCCACAACGATTTGATTCTAAAAAGGTTAGGCTTAGTCATAAGAGTTTCTTGAACACCGAGAAAGGAGATACTATGTTGAAAACATAGTTTTTTATCCACTTTCGTTTATCCACGTTACCAATACCCCGAGCATTAATTGAGAGGACGTTCAACATTAAAAGGATGTGCAGTATCACCTTTATTAAATTCCTTTAGAATACTAGGATTTTTGGAAGTTTTCTTACCAAAAAAAGTTCCACCACTTGACGAAGAGCCCTCATCCGGCAAGTAAGTATTTCGATTAAGTTTCTCAAACCCTGGAGGACAACTCAGTGATTTGACCAAGGACAATGGAGAAACGGGAGAGGAGACATTTTGCACAGGAGAACTCGGGCAATCATTTACTGGAATTTCCGTGGACTTAACTTGAATAACACTTTTTTTTTGTTTGGAAGGGGATTTGTCATCTACTTCTAAAACATGATCAGGATTGGGGTCATCTAAATTCAGAATAGGAGCCTCAAATTCCGGACTAGGATGATCAGCTATAACATGGTCATCTTCTACATTATCTGATTCGGCCACATGGTTAAGGAAGTCAAACTGATCCAGCTCCTCATCATTATCTGTACTACAGGAAGAAACCGATTTGCATTTAGGCCTATTTAAAATAGGTTTCCAAAGATCGGTTTCTCGAACTCTGACCATAAAGGGGACATCCTCCACTACCACTTTAATCGTCTCATTGATACTTGAGGCTACCGAAGTGCTAATACAAATTTTGCCTCTACTAGGGTTGTCATCATTATCATCAAAAAATAGAAATTTACCCCATAGCCCATCAATCTTCTTATACACGTTGGACTCCCATGCACATAAAGGAAGTCCTTCAACTTCGATCCATGAAATTCTATCTTTTATAACTAAGCTGCTAGTAGCATGTTGAATATCTAAGAAATACTGCTTGAAGTTTTTTGATTTGAATCTATTACATGCTTTGGCAGAAGAGAATTCGATCCATACCCAATATCCTCCAACGTGATGAATAGAAACATCATCAAACCCTTCCATTTCCAAATGTTCATATAGATGGAACATTACCCCAATTTCACGAACCTTTGCCAAAACAATCAACTCAGAATCTTCTAACACAACTAAATCATTATCTGAAAGGGCCAGGGATTTCATTCTAGAATTAGGAACAGGAAAGGAAGTTGGGGTTTTACCAACAACTGCACTAGCATAGGATATATTAGGTTTAACACCATTTGAAGAGGCATGCATACTATGAGACGCATGCATGGGAGGCTGCTTCGAAAACTTCACCTGTTTTTTACTAGGATGAGAAAACCTAGCAATCGATACGTAAATGTGATAAGAACCTATCCATTGTAGAGAAAGAGTACGGGCAAATTCCTTATTATTCTTAACCCCTTTAAATCGAATGAACCCGAATCTTTTACCATATTTGGAGATTTTCTTCGCTATGTAGACATCAGCAACATCACCTTGAGTAGCACACCATTTCCATAAACTATTTTCATCCATGTGATTAGGGAAATTGGTGATGTAGAAGGAAGAGGCGGTGGAAGCATCAATCTTTTTGTATGGGTTTTCAATAGGTTTATGGGATTTACCTATCTTCCACACCCATCCATCAGAATCCGTTTTGAATTTGGGTTTAAAACCCATGACCCAACCCTTCCCCACCCCCCCTGGAACAGAAAAAGAGGGTAACGGCGGCGCAAGAATCCGGCGACGGCGCTAGGGTTTGTATGGGTTTTCAATAGGTTTATGGGATTTACCTTCACGCTCTACCAACTGAGCTAGAACGGCTTTTTAAAAAGTGACTTTTCAATTATTATGACACATTAAGATAATTCACACATCAAAATATATAATTTGTGCAGTTGCACTAAAACAATTCGTATAATAAAAACAATTATTGGAAAAGTGAGTAATTTATATAATTAAGACAAAGCATAATATAAAAGAAAAGCACCATTTGTGTAACAGAAACGTTAAGCATTTAAATACCAATTAAATATTGTTGTTCCATCCGGTGGGGTCTGTTTAAACGTTGTTTTGTGGGTAAGTCGATTGACGCTTATTTCCATATAGGGTAGTTCTTAAACGTTTGAAATAACTTTTTGGTTGCGTGTCGGGTGGGACTTTGGGTTCTTCATCACATAAAAACAACGGAATCATCATATTGTACTATCGGATGGATGCGTTGAAGTGCATATGCTTCTGGCATTTCCGGGTTGAACTCAATTTTTGTAACGTCAGTAGAAACAAGATATTTGACTGAAATGTAATCAAATCATAAAGATATATCAATATTTTTTTAAATAAAAAGTATGTTAGGTAAGTGGGTATGCCCAATGATTGGAAAGTAAAATGAATATCGAAAAAACTGGAATTAACCTGTTGGTGTTCTAATCAGTTTCACGCGAGTTGCGTACACGGTAATGTTTTCAGTAGCAGATCTCCCAATCATTGTGGCTGTGGCTGCCGGTATATGATACAATATGATCTTGATCCGGTTGCCCCTGTCGGAGATTAAATTGTAAATGGGTTATTTCCTAAAACGTGGTGATCATGTGAATCACGTATAAATACTTACCGACAGTCATGCAGCAGCATTGCACACGATACCCGACCGGATGTAAAAAAAAAAGCAACCGTTCGACATGTTTCCAGCAACGTCTGTGACAGTGTTAGTAATTACGCCAAAACGTTAAATAATAATATTTTTAATTTTTAATGATAAAAATGTAACGTAGACGTACCAATCAACATTTATCGAGTTGTTTGATCACGCAAGAGCCATGTCGGAGATCTGACCAACGGGTACTTGGGGAACCAGCTATCTTCTCCATTCGTAGTTTCGGCAAGCTCGGTTTTAGTGTTGAATATAATTGGGTGATTAAAGTCATGAAGAAGATAATATGATTGTAAGTTTTAACGTCGTTTGTAGGTTGCACAACAACTCCATCGTAAGTTAATGGAGTATATATATATAGCTTAAAAAAACGTAAAATTAATAATGATTTCAATGAAAGATGGTATCTAATTTCGCTGGTATCAATGTTAAAAAACGTTCAGTCAAATTTTAAATGATTTAATTGTTAAAAAACATATGGTTTTTTATGGTGTTAAAATTAAAAACGCTTTAAATAATTACCATTATTAATTCTTGTTTCTAAAAATAAGAGTAGCAAAAAAAGTCTTAGTTGTAAGTCAATGACGGGTTTGCACATCATACTTGAAAAAAAACGTCTGCTTTAAATGATTACCTGATAAAAACGTGATGATTGTTTCAATGTTTAAATGATTTCAATGTTAAAAAACGGTGAGTCAAAGTTTAAATTATTTCAATGTTAAAAAACGTAAGTATTTTTTAAGGTGTTAATATTAAAAACGCTTTAAGTAGTTAATATTAAGGTTTATTGTTTCTAAAAATAAGAGTAGAAAAAAGTCTTATTTGTAACGGCTTTTAATTAGTTGTGTCCGGACCTTTAAAGCATAGCATCTTAGTGTTTCGTTTTTATTTCAAAAATGTGATGTGGTTTAGTGGTAAGGTGAATAAAAAGGATTCTAGAGACCCAAGTTCGAAACCTGTTAAAAGCATTTTTTTTTTGCATTTAAGACGTGGGTTTAAGACCTGCCAGAAATAGCAGGCCTGTTTTAAGACCTGCTAAAATTAGAAAGTCATTCACTCATTATAGATAGTAGAGAGAACAAAAAAATTATTTTCTCAAATACATATGGTGATTCATTTTATTAGGTTTTGTTAAGATTAAGCAAACTATATAATTATAAAACATGTATATAAAAGGGTTTTTCTAACGTATGCCCCAGGGACATACATTAGGTGTAATTAATAAGCATAAAATTTCCATTTAAATCAAGAATCGTATTTAATGCATCATCAAAAATGGTAAATATTAAAGTTCATTAATGTTATTTAAAATATATTAGGAAATCAAATACTTCATTAATTGTACCTAATGTATGCCCCTAGGGCATACGTTAGAAAAACCCTATATAAAATATTGTAAGATACAAAATGTAAATAAAGAGTAATATTAATTGCTTTAAAAAATAAACATTTTTCCATTGAAAAGAATATATGCGTACCAAGCAAGATTTTATATTTATGGTTTTATGTTACTTTCGAACCAGAAAAATATAATTTGAGATTTGACTATTTAATTGTAATAGCTTCACCTTCACCTCCACCATATGTAATCAATTGGATAATCACCATCTGCTTATCATTAGATTAACAAACTCGGGCCACTTATAGGGTGATGCATTTATCATGTGTACTTTATAAACTTGCCGATCAAACTTTCCCAAATTTATCATAAATATGCGATAACCCTTTTATCCAAAGAGGAGCAAAATTACCCAAAATTTGCAAGGTGCTGATTACCATTATTTATAGAAACAAGTGTCAATTTTGTGTTTCCAATCAAGTCTTAATTCTTTTTGCGTTACAACCAAAAAAGGTACAATTCATCAGATTCAGATAGTTCAAGTTAAAGACTAGTTTGCAAACAAACTGCTCGTTAAGGAAACCAAATTAAAAAAAAAAACAATAATAAAAATCAATGGCTAAGAATAATTGTATAACGAGATGCTTTTATCATCTGATACACTTGCAAGCAGACACCCTCTAACACCACCTCCTGCAGCTTCAAACTTCACCCCCCAAACCTGGTCCGTATGGTTAGTCATGGTCTGAATCGCTGCCCTCATTTTCGGGTCCCACAACTTCACGGTTCGGTCACTTGACCCTGATGCAATTGCTGCACCATCTGGGCTCACATCAACACTCAAAACCCAACTAGAATGGCCCGACATTGATGAAAAAAGGGTCTTTCCTTCTGCATCATACATATGAATCCGTTCATCATCTGACCCTGAAACAAGAACTCTCGGGTCTAGAGGTGAATATGAAAGAGAACGAACGGGCATTGTGTGTCCTTCAAGATGGTGAAGGAATTTGGCCCGTTGTACATCGAATACAGAGATTGAACCGTCCATTGACCCACATGCCAGCTGTCTTCCACTAGGGCTCCATGCAACTGAAAGAACAAATTTCTTGTTGTTGCCTTTATCAGAAGGCTTTGAGCCTTCAGGACGAGGAATAGATAAAGTTGCTTTCAGTTTCCATTCAGCAGTATCCCACAGTTTTACTGATGCACTGCTGCCTCCAGCAACTGCAAGAGTTGTACCCTGTTCAACACAATTAACTCATGAATCAAGTATGAAATTATCAAGATGCACTATGTGTTCATTATTGATCTGAACACTAATATGCAATTACTAAGATGCTATCATTAGCAGAAAAGCTTCCAATAACAGAATCATCAAGTGATCAGTTAAAACCTAAATATTGTGGTATAGTTATGAAGAAATTCAATGATATACCATAGACATATCAATGTAACAAATTACAGCACTATGCGTTTATTGTTTAGCTGAAGAAAGTATGGAATTATCGATATGTAATGCAGCTGCACTAATTCATTATGATTGATGCTATAATTAGCCAAAAGCTTTCAGATAACAGAAGCATCAACCAATTAGTTGAAGACTAAAAACCTAAATATTGCGGTATAATCATGAGCAAATTTAATGAAATTCGATAGACATATCAAAGTAAAAAGACTCTATAAAGAAAGACAAAATGTAAATTAAGAGGATGATTGATTTTACCCTAGGATCAAATTGCATTTGCCAGACTTCAGAAGGAGGAGCTTCGAGAGTGGCAATAGTGTTGTTAGATTCAACATCAAACACACGAACGAAGCTATCCATGGAAGCTGAAGCAGCAATTTTTCCAGATGGATGAGCAGCGACGGAGATAACGCCGAGGCAGTGACCGGTGTTTGTACGGACAAGCGAGAGGTCGTCCGGATTCCATAGCTTCACCGTTTCGTCGAGAGATCCGGTCAGGAGAAGGCCGGAGGATTTATCGGTGGCAGGGAGCCACGTACACGCCCACACGCAGTCTTGATGCGAAGTATCGAGAGACCTGAGCCATGCGAGCTTCATTGCTGATAAAACCCTAAATGCACGATCTTGAGGTTGAAGAAACCGGAACGATGGTTGAGATATTGATGGTTTGACTGACAATTGACTCGGAGGTTTTTACCTTTTTTGTGGTGCAAAGTGCAAAAACTTCCTAAACTCGATATAAATCTTAAAATTTACATGGAACACAAATACAAATAGCAAAATGATCCAATCAATTTTATAGAACGAAACTAAAAATAATTTCTTCTATAATTGTGACTTTTTTATATTTATTTAAAGTTCAATAAAAAAATGCATTCAGCAAATTGTTTAAATTTTTATATCATCTAAAGATATCATATTTTAAAATGAGATTTTTAATATGTATGTCAGGAATACATGATGGTAATGTTAAATGTATTTTTATACTCTCACATTTAATTCATTAAAAAATCTTCAATTTCAATTATGTAAGGGTAAAACTGGTATAACACAAAAATATTAATAACTCATAAATATCAAAATCTTTTTAAATTATCAAACTATATTGCTTATTTTAGAATTGCTAAAAATAAAAATATTTATTACTTAATTTTTTTAAAAAAATTACATGTATTTATTTCTTAATCATATATTGTTAATTGAATTAGTACTTTCTTCCTTTAATGATTGTTAAAACGAAATAGAAGCAAGCCCAAGTTAGAAAAACAATGGGCTCAACTGACATGGAAGGAAAAGCCCAATTTGAAGGAATCCGTGGGCCGTGGCAGCCGACGTCCGATGTCGTTTTCGTCTGGAAGCCTGATCTCCGCTTGCCACCGTCCACCGACGTTTCTCGCTCGGCGCGCCACCTCATCACCTTCTACAACCGCCACGTTTCGAATTAAGATGTACAGACGAATATATTACATGACACTAAAACACCACAATTCTCAACATAATTCTTCTATTTTGCAATATTGTTTGCTAGGGATGGAGGTAATCAATGGGCAATTGAACAACCGTGGTCGACGTGGTAATTCCGATGGTAATCGAAATAGTGATCTGGTTGTGGATATCTATCCTCTCAGTAATTATTACTTCAGTTCAAAATCACCTGTTGCATTCAAGGACGAAACGTTAGCTGATCGGGCAATTCGTTTGAAATCCAAGTAAGTATCGGCACCTATGCACGGAGATTGAATCAATTATTTCATATTTCTGAATTTGCTTATGATTTTAATATTTAGTTATGATGCTCATGGAATGAGAACTTGTGTGCAAGCAGTGATTTTGGTAAGTTTTCATGAATTTGAATATTCTTATACTATTCGAATTTTGACTTACTTTGACCTTTATTATCTAGTGATCATTTGTGAAATCTGAGCCCTTTCATGATAAATCAATCAAGTTTTAACTTTCAAGTGCGATCATATCACTCATAATCATACAATTAGCTGCGAAAAAGAATTAATTGATCCGAGATTGTGATCATCATCGATTTTATTTATTAACTGCTTAATTTAGGTTGAACTGTTCAAGCATCCTCATTTATTGTTGCTGCAAGCCAAAAACTGCATATATGAGCTTCCTGGTGGCCGTTTAAGACCACGTGAATCAGGTGAGTAACAATCTTCTTGAGTTTTAAACTCACGGTTCCTTAAATAATTTTATGTCAATTTAATAAAGGTTAACATGCCCTTAATGTAATCTGTAGATGTCGATGGCTTAAAACGTAAGCTCTTAAGCAAGCTATCACCTAATGATGATAACTACCGAACTGAATGGGAGGTAGTATTGATTTTAATTTTGCTGTTTATATTTGATTTTAAGAAACCTAAAAAATAATTTGTTTAGGTTGGTGAATGCATTGGAAAATGGTGGAAATCTGATTTTGAAACATTGCCTTATCCATATTTGCCTACAAGTGGCAAAACCCCCAAGGTGATTTCCTCAACAGCAGGTTGCATATTGCCCGTTGTTTTTCGAACACGCAATCCTTTTTTAAGTGACACCATATATCGAGCTTTTGGTGACATTATTTTACCCCTTTTTATATATGACCTAATAGTAATACTATTATGTTTTTATTTTATGGTGTGCAGGAGTGTACTAAGCTCTACCTTGTAAAGTTACCATCAAATCGGGACTTGATCGTGCCTAAAAACTTCAAGTTACTAGCGGTTCCAATGTGTCAGCTTCACGAAAGTCGTAAGGTATGCATTGATACTATAAATCCATAAATGATTAATTTATTTTGTTGATCATGGGTTTATAAGTTCTTTTAACATTTTAAAAGAAGTATGATGTTTTGGCTTGATCAACATATCACTGCGATTTGCAGACGTACGGGTCGATAATAGCAGGGATTCCACAGCTACTTTCAAGGTTCTCTATCAACATGATACATACTTGAATACGGGTCGGGTCGGGTCATGACCATAGTACTATGCAAGTGTTTGGGTTTTTTTATATGCGTTTGTAGTAGTAAACATGGTTTGGCGAGTTACTGTCTTGGTTATCTTTTGTGTGAGATATAGGATATTAACCATTGGGAAAAATATGTTTTTATATGTACATATATAGATGTAATCACCTTCTAAATGAGTTTGATTTGTTTGAGAATATATAGATACGAACATTGTGTTTTTCTATTTCGATTTTTGACTTGCACGATGATTTATTTGACAAACACGTAACAATTTACTATGCCGACTGTACAATTTAGCTTTGGCCCCTTGTTTTGTATAAAACGCAAATCAAAACGGACTTAACTGCGATACAGAATAAACAAAACAAATATGAAAACATTGTAGGTTATTGCGACTTTAGAACCGGCTATAACAAGAAGTGAAACAAAATAATGGTTCCGTTTTCGGTTCAATCCGGTTATTGCCAGTTTAGAACCGGTTATAACTGAAAATAATATCATCAACATAAACTATATCTTGAATTAGAATTGAAATTGTAAAATCTGGATTACATAATAGAAAAATCAGAACCAAAAAAGACAAAAAAGATGAACCAAGAACCAGCCTGAAAACAAAAACCGTCTTAACAAGTACCGGTTCTAGTTCTAGTTCAAATTCGATTTTTCGGTTAAAATGCGCATCCCCAACATATAAACTCAAACCATATAAAGCTCTTCATAAAAAGAAGACAGCATATTAACGTTAATCAACCATGCATTGTTTGGTGTTAGATGAACATATGCTTTTATAATCTGACAAAACGAAATAAAAAACACCCCCACAGATTGCAATGGCTATGAAACTAAAGTTAAATAATAATCTTAGGTCACATTCCCATTGAAATATAAATGATATCATTTCCTGTCTAATGCTTATCCAACAATCTTTTTAATATATTTATCATTCCTGCAATATGCATTAAAAAACGTATCGGTTAATTTAATACTGATGAAAGCTAAAAATTTTAATAATTGGTCATAGACATTTATAGGTCTAGCTCCATAAGATATAACTATTTTTTGTTATGCATAAATACTTGTAGATTAACAACTTTAATTCTCCTAAACCCTTTATTACAGGTTAGGTAAGTGTTAGTTGGTCAATTGTCAACACACGTATTTTTAATCCCCAGTGTCCAACTTTGAAACCTACTCTTTTGTCCTACCCAATTATAATAAGCCATGGAAGAGATTCAGACATTTAAACTTGTTCGACGATAAATTGGCCAACTTAAGTTATATACTATATGAAGTCATGTCAAATGCATAGGCATTCGAATATAGGAGATAATATTTCACAATTAATAAGTTTAATTAGGACATCTAAAGTACAATATCATTAAGTATATATTTGAAGTGTTGTAAAAAAAAGTTAAGTATGCTAAAATAGAATAAAATTCAATTACCTCTAATAAAAATATTAAGATTATTTCATAGACGTGGTGTGGGGCTTTGTCATATATTATGTAAAAGTTAACATCTTATTTTAACAACTTTTAAAATAAAAACCATGAAAAAGTTTAAGTTTGTAACAAAAATTATAATTTGTAAAGAAGAAAACAAGGCAAACACATGTAATTATTAAATGTTGATGGGCCTTAAAAACTTAAAGTAGACATCCATTTTCTTCTTTTTACTTTCTTGGCCCAAATCACATTTCCAATACACTCAACGACGATCTCTTTTCTAACCGTAGTTACTTCTTTCGTTTATCATCTGCCTTTCTTTTTTCTAACCCTAGACGATCCAGTTACTTCTTCGCGGTTCAGATCATCGTTTACAGGTACGAACCAGTTACTTCTATCTAAAATAGAATCCGGTTCCAAATCATCGTTTACAGGTACGTAATTCGTCAAGTGTCTGGTAATTGCAACCCTAAAAAGGATTTTAAAGAAAAAACTAATTTTGACTTTAGTTTGACCCGCAGCCGCACCTTGACCAATTCCAGGTCGAATAGAAGCAATACGCAGAATCATCGTGATTCGAAACACATTCTTGGGGTCTTTCTTTGCCAAATTGAAAATGGCGAGATGCATCACAATCATCAGCACAGCTAGCATCTTGTTACCATTAGTATTATTGCTATCAATGATTTCAGATTCTGCTGCTTATAGACCTGGAGACATCGTTCCGATGAGCAAAATGGGACAATATCACTCTGTATGTAACCTCAAATTACACCCTGATTCTGTATACAAACTCAAATTGGCAGATCTTATTTAATTCTGATGGTTTCGTCATTTAATTTAACAGTCACGAACGGTTTGGCATGACATGATTGGTCGACACTGTCCTATCTTTGGTGTAAATCGTGAGGTAATTTCGTTTAATTTCAAAATTTGCAGAATTCACAGTTTTTAAATTGATTTTGCTTCGGTTAGTAAACCTCTAATCCTAACTTTGATTTAGCATATTTGTTTATATTAATGCTATTTCTAGGTATTGGTTCCAATATCTAAACCAACTGGTTTCACCGGAGCTGATCCTTACAAAATGTGAGACTCCTTGCATTAAATTCACATAAAAATTTCCTATTCTTTCATTTGTTTGTGTGTGTTTTTCCATCATATTCTTATGTTGAAACTGTGAAAAGATTACATAGAAACACTGTAAAAACTAGATCCACTTACTATTTAAGTGGGAATGCTTTGAGAAGACCACAGGCTGTTTTTAAAGACAACAAACTGATTTATGTTTTTCATCTAACATTATATTAATCGCCTTCAGTTTTCGCTTTTTATTCTCTTTGTTCATTTTAACAACATAACAAGTACACAAGGGTCTGAAATTCCCCTTAAAGCTTGTATTTAATCTAATTTTGGGAATGAAAGAAATGCAGATCATTTCAAGTTGGAAAAGAGAAGTATTATATTCCATGGCTGCTGGTTGTAAACCGTAAGAGCTCTGAGGTCCCAATGATTGATGTTCATTTGGTAAGGTTTCTAATTGCAGGAGAACTGTTCTTTTCATTTCAACCAAACATGTGATTAATGATTTTAAGCTCACACTAATTATGTGTTTTAATTATGTATTTTAATTATGTATTTCATACAGAGGTACTCAGGAAGTGATTTTCTTGGTGTCACTGCTACAGTTATTGACATGCCTCATCATTGTACGTTTCCTTATCTCTTTTCACATCATTATTAAATAACATTATAAAAATAATTCCAAAACACCATAACGTTCATGGATCACCAAATAATATTTGTCAAGAAACTCATCAAAGTTTTAATTTTTCATTTGCGTGGATTCTTACTGCTTTGATTGGCCAGATGTGGAGCTTCATCCTGACATTGGCAAGCAATTCTGGGATGCTCAAATATGGCCAAAACATGTGCTTGTCAGATACACATGGTCAGTCTTCTTTTTCTTTTCTTTTTTATTTAGTTAAGTAATTTTTAAGTCATTCATTTAGATGTTATTGTTTTCGTAATAATAATTAACACATTTATTTATGTTTTTTTTAATATTTATTTGGTTGTTATACTAATGAGTAATGAATGACTGAATGACTGTTTTTAGGGAGGAAGAATCAGAAATAGATGTTAATTCTGGGTTCTATTTTCTCTTTGGATCAGGTAAATATAGATCACGTGTATGAGTAGGAAACTGATATTTTTGTAAAATGCAAATGAAAAACCACACATAAAATAGAAATCAAGCTTTTATAGACATGAAAATAAATTAGTTTATCTTTCTCATGAACAGGGCTTCTTATGTCATTTCTTCTTTCAATATTCATTCTGCAATCATCTCGCGATAAAATAGAAAGGTAAAACTTCCATTTCCTTCATCTTCACGTTTTTTTTATTGTCCATTTTTTTTCAGTTTATGATAATTAACGTATTGAGTTAATATTTGAAAACTCTGTATTTATAAGTTATAATAATAATGATTTAAACTTTGTTTAGAATAAAGTGATTTTGGAGGCTTTAAATATAGGAGAGCACTTTAGGCGACTTTTAACCCGTAAATGCCACCTCAAAAGGAAATGAATTAATGACACGACACGACACACACATATCCTTAGTTGACAGTTAAATACGAAGTATATGATGATTGTTTTTTGAACTCAAGTGGATTGTAATTGATGGTGTTATAAGAATATGATTTATTTGGTGTTTGTTGCAGGTTTGTTAGAGAGACGGTTGCTGAAAGTAGCATGCCTGGTGGAGTGGCAAAAGTCGAATGAAAAAGAAATATGTTTTTACTCTGCAACCTAACACCAGTTTAAGAGGGACCAAATGAAACAAATTATATAAATCTCCTTTGTTATCATAATCTTTTGTAGTTTTAAAATTTGAATATATTCCTCTCCAACTCAACAAAATTTCTTATAAAACTCATGAAGTATCAAAAAGTATACAAAAGGACTCTAATACTAAACACTGTTATGCTTTTGGTTCTTAACACTAACTGCCACTAAATATCTCTGTAAATTAAAAATTCATACATAGTAAACCAGCTGAGCTTGAGCATGCAAATATCGTTGCGGGTCGAGTTCAAGCTTTACACATAAAACTTGAAATGAGATTGCTCCAGTTTAATTGAGCTCATGCTCAACTCGTTAACACTCTTAAGAATATAAATGTAGGAAAAAAGTTATTACCTTTTCTAATAGGGTTGATTTAAAATTTTATTTACGGTAAAAGAGCTACGTTCGCGGACTAAAAAAACCGATTCATATGCATAAATGAGATGTTTTACCCTGCGCACTGTGGTGCGTTTTAAGAAGCTTTCATATTTGTGACGAATGTTTTCAGTCAGAAATGTCATACTTATTGTAATGCCGCATTTATAAATTTAATGGACCAATTATTGTCTTACCTAATCCAATTTTTTAATTAGCAATGATAATGCATATTGCATCATGTGCATGACATGTGCACGTCAACCAAGATTCATTTATATTTGACCCCTTTCCCCTGTAAACTTCACACAGACTCACTTTAGCCTAAAAAAAATGGCTTATTTTCTCCCTTCAAAATTTCTTGGATTACTTGTAATACTATCACTCACTCAATTTTCATCTTCAACCCAAATTCAATACAACTTCCATCAATGCCTTTCTACAATCCAAACTCCCAACACTCTCTTTACCCCTAAAAATCCTTATTTCACAGTAATTCTCAATTCAACGGCTGAAAATCTCCGCTGTATAACACCTTCAAATCCAAAACCGCAAGCTATTTTCACCCCCTTAACTGAAACACATATCCAAACCGCGGTTACTTGTGCCAAAAAGCTCGGGATTCAACTCCGGCTTAGAAGTGGAGGCCATGATTATGAAGGGATCTCTTATACGTCCGCTATGGACACACCATTTGTTGTCATTGACTTATCAAAGATGCGGGCCGTTAATGTTGACCTTGATGACAATTCGGTTTGGGTTGAAGCCGGTGCCACCCTCGGTGAACTTTATTACCGAATCGCAGAAAAAAGTAACACGCACGGGGTTGCAGCGGGGCTAACCACGAGCCTAGGTCTTGGCGGACATATCACGGGTGGAGCATACGGGTCCATGTTGAGAAAATACGGGTTAGCCGTCGATAACGCGTTAGATGCAAAAATCATCAACGCAAATGGAGAAACCATGGACAGGAAGTCCATGGGCGAGGATGTTTTCTGGGCTATCTGTGGCGGTGGTGGAGGCAGCTATGGTGTTATAGTTTCATGGAAACTAAAACTTGTACCGGTCCCCACCACCGTCACTGTATTCAATGTTCCAAGAACATTGGAACAAGGCGCCACGAAGATTCTCTATAAATGGCAACATGTGGCTCCGTATTTTGACGATGATCTTTTCATGAGAGTCTTCATTCAGCCTACCGATGTACCGGGTACAACTAAAAGAACGATAAGTACAACTTACAATGCACTCTTCCTCGGAGGAGTAGACCGATTACTCGAGATTACGAACGCAAGTTTTCCCGAATTGGGTCTTGAGAAAACCGATTGTTTCGAAATGAGTTGGATAAGATCCGTGTTGTACATCGCGGGTTTCCCCGAAACTGTCCCCACCACCTTCCTATTAACCGGAAAACCGGCTTTCTTGAACTATTACAAAGCAAAATCAGATTTTGTCAAAACCCCAATCCCAATATCAGGAATGGAAGGGATTTGGAAAAGATTGTTGAAAGAAGAAAGCCCAGTAATGTTATGGAATCCATATGGAGGGATGATGGGAAGGATTTCAGAGTCATCAACACCATTTCCTCATAGAAATGGTGTTCTTTTCAAGGTTAATTATGTCACCACTTGGAGTGTGGATGATAATAGAGCAATGAAAAAACATTATAAGTGGATTAGGAAGCTTTACAAGTACATGACTCCATATGTCTCAATGAATCCAAGACAATCTTATGTGAATTATAGAGATCTTGATCTCGGAATGAACGATAAAAATGGCGATAATACGAGCTTTGCGAAGGCGAGCTCATGGGGGATCAAATACTATAAAGATAATTTCATGAGGCTGGTGAAGGTCAAGAGTGAGTTTGACCCTGATAACTTTTTTAGGCACGAACAGAGCATTCCAATCCTTCCATCATAAAGTTTCTGATGTAACAAAATGTATCCATTTTGAATTATAAGTTGTCAAGATAGATTTGGAAGGAAAAAGAAAAAAGACATTTTGTTTTGGCCTGAAATCAGTCAATTTTACATATCATAAGGATTTGTTTACGATGTAAAATCAAGTGTAAGGATTCGAGTTGATGGATATATATTTTAAAAATACGTAAGAACCCCAAAAAGAAGGTAAGAACCAGTCAAGGGTGGCGGTTTAGGCAATAATACATTATTGGATCAATTCAAGGGATAATTTATATAGGTGCAAATGGGGTCAATGGACCACCCTTAGTCCCCATATATTTATAATAAACCCAATTGTTTTATCGGACCTCTCTTAATTTTATCGCTGGTCCCTTCTCGTTTCTTGAATATGGTATGAACTCAATTAGTTTACCAAAAATAAGATATTGTTTAATAATATTTGGATAATTAATACTTGAATAATGCAAATGTATAAATAACTGGCAGGTTATTATCATTGCTTGATAGTCTAGTAGTAAGAGTTTTCAAGTGACTTCCTAGAGGTCACGAGTTTAATCCTTAACTCGGAAAACATGTACCAAATACTCAGGGAAATGTTCAAAACGGTCACGACAACCATGAACATCACGAGCTGCCCAAACAATCTCTTGTATACAGTTACGGAGAAATAGAAGCTATTCAGAAAATTTAAAAATTACTTTCATAAGGAAAACAACCATGAGTACCCTTTGCGCCTTAGTACGCCTTAAGCCCTTGACAACACTGATCGCCTTAGAATGGCAATCAAATATGGCTCCACCAACCAAAATCCTCTTAGTCAACCCTCATCACAACTTACTGCCACAACAAATTAAAAATGAAAACGTGGTAAAAAAGGTAATATATACCTCCACATGTTCACCTTGCAACAGTAAACTTGAAAACAAATACAGGTTATATGTTTTGCATGTGAGTGAGTGAGTGAATTATGAACGAATTAATATTATTAAAAACATAATAATATGTTTTACATGTACAAGAAGGCATTGTGCCCTGATCAGTAAATGCTACAACCAGAATACATCGTCTCCTAACATATATATATAATAATATAATATAGTAACTGTAAACAAACTTGCTATGATAAGGTAGCAAAAAAGACTTTTACAACCTAATTAACCACTATCATAATTAGCAGGCAAAATCTCAACAACGGCTTGAAAAAGAATCATAAACCTAAATTTAACCATTTGGTCATTTCTCATGACGTCAGCAACCACGTGTCATCTGTAGGTAGTAGTAGTAGTATATTGAGCATGTGCCTATACAATATAACAAACTTATTTATTATTAACCTTTAAACCATCATATTCAAGTCTGTTAAATCATCCATAGGAATCTCCAGTCCCATAAAATCATCATCTTGTAAAACATCATCATCAATATTCAACCATGAACCGATATCTTCACCTTGACCACCGAATTCACCCCCAAAATCTCCCCCCAAATCACCACCCACACCAAAATCTTCCATTCCTGGAAGTTGCAAATGGGATAAATCAAATAACTCCTCTTGATTTTCGGTTAATACACCCTCATTGTTTTCATTAACAGTTGGTTTCGGGATTAATGACGGTTTTGCCCTTTGTGGTTCTGATATTTTACCATTGACGGTTGGAATTGGAGGAGATAACTGAGTTGTTTTCTGTTTGAGTTTTGGTTTGGTTTTTCTGTCACTGGATGCGGGTCGCCCCGGTTTAGGACCCGACCCGTTTCTGGGCTCGCTCCGTTTTCCTTTTGCACTGTTCATAACTCCTGAAGAAGTGCATGCCACGTCATCAAGGTACAACTCTCGTTTCTTAACCCTGCTTGACCATACATCATTGTTTCCAGTGGTTTGCTCAGATGGATACATGTCATGGTTGTTTAATGACGGGCTTAATTGTGTACCTAATTTATTGGCAACATATACAAATCACATAATTTTTAAAAAATGTAAAAGAAGGGGTAATTTCATATATATCCTTGTAAGAGTTAATATCATATTTGTCCTTCCAAACCACTAAATACTCATACTTGCCCAATGTAAATTCAACATAAAAATCAAACATGCCTAAATGAACAATCTGATTATAACAAAAGTTTTACAAATATCAATTAACAAGTGGTATATTTGAGATTTTTTATATTTGCATTGGGTAGATATGAATTTTTCAGCGACTTGAAAAGACATATATAATACTATAATATTTTTACAGATGTGTACAAAATTTAGAATTTTCAAAAAGACATGAATTTTGGTTTAGAAATACCTGAAAATTTATCCATGGAGTTACCATCAATGCCATGTGCATCATTCAATCCAGAAACAAACATTTCCCTAAACGAGGGCTCATCAAAGCAGCTTTTACCGGTTGCTTCAAATTCGTGACAACGGTCCAGTGTTCGTTTGACACAATTTAAAGCAGCTTGTTTAGCCATTTTGCCACTTGCACCCTTACCATAACAGCTCTGCAAAAGTAATGATTATCAAAATTACAATTTGTTCGCACACACACATAGAAATTAAAAAAGAAAAAAAAAAGATAAAGGAAATTACCATGTATTTTTGGTAAGCCATTCCTGTGAGCTTATCAAGAGAAAGCCGTTCGAATTCCCTACAAGCACAGATGGCCGAATGAGAATCATAACGAGGAGTCAAGAAATGACAAAAATATAAAAAAATAAATATATAAATTGATAAGTTTAATAGAATAAATAAAAAAATTACTTCTCATGTAGGTCCCTTGCTTCCTCGGTAGCCTTTAAAAGCTTGTCGAGCATGCTTTTCTTCCTGGAGACCTATTTAATAGGCAACTATATTAGTACACAAATATTTGACGATTCAACTTTTGGCATATTCAACAGTAGCAGAAAATTTTCTTTAATTTTTCATTTCCAATTTCTAAGAGGTGCTTTTAATACCTGTCGATTGTGCTTTTCTTCCAGCCTATCGATATCTTTGCTGACATCACCGTCTCCAGTATGTACCAAGTCCGGCTGTACAAAAATAAATAAATAATTTAAATAAAGGTTAATAAATAAATTACACACACAGAGACGTACCACAGGTGTGGGGTAGAGTCCAAGACTATTAATCTCTATGAGAAGTCTTTCATCTAAAGACATGTTACCATACTCATAATGAGAACTGGTAATCTTTGCAGGATCTGAAAGCAGCATACCGTTGTTACAATGATTATCTGATTCATTACAGGATCTTAATGTAGAAGAATCTATGCTAGAATAACTTCCACCAAATTCAAAATCCTGCACTGATCGGTGGTGATTTATAGCAAATTCAGATCCATAAACATTGTTGTTATCTTCTTCATCTTCTGAAATTAAAGCAGCAAGAAGCGTCTGACAGAGAGAAACTCCCCTTGGAGAACTGCCTGAAGTTAAAACATCTGAGCACTCTCTACTGCTTTCTGTTCCGTTACTACCATACATATTGCAATTTTCTACTTGGTTTCTAGTATTAAAACTAGATTGGATGTTTCCCTGTTGTGTGGAAGAGTAAAAGAAAAAATTAATAATAAATAATTCATGCATTGGCAGTATATTGGCCAACAATAAATGAGAAGAAGCATCACCTCCTGCTTTATGTAGGACAAATCTGCATCAGATACATAGCTAAAAAGTGGATCCATCTGCCTCCAAAAAGGGCTGGATAATGCACAACCTGTAATTACCAAAACCAACAATGAGAACCATTATTCTAAAATGAAACTTAAAACTATAGCTAGAGAGAACAATACCCGGATTTATAACAGCTTTCACTGCAGCCAAAAGCTCTTCATGCCCATCATCTGAAGTAACTATTACAACTTAACCATGGTTAGAAGGCCAAAAATTACAAAACATATGTATAACTTAATAGTCATGTACCAAGAAAATCTGTAGCAGCAGTAACCGCAGGATGCTTTTGACGCATATAAGCCTTACGACCAGCAAGTTTCCTAGTGGGAGGCCGACCTACTCTACTGTAAATATTTCATAAAATATCAACGTTAATAAATATTATTTTTTAAGTTTTACAAAAATATATAAATAGATGCAAAACCTTTCAGGTTTGTCAAAACCAACTCTGCCCGTTCTAAGTTGTTTAGCTTTTCCCAAACTGCCCACGGGTCGGGCAGAAGCAAATCCCCTTCCAGTCCTACCTTGTCTAGAAACCCCAGGAGAAAGATCATCTTCCCTTGTGAACTTATTCTTTCTTACTGGAGGGACTAAACTTGACATTTTTTGAAAGCTTGGTCCTGAACCTGATTTCTCTTCAACTTCTTCTGATTTACTTCTATTATCCCTAGACCTGATTTCAGTAGCCCCTGACTCCTCACTTTCTGATAGATTAGATGACTGAACATGATCACCTTTTGATTTGAACTGCTTAGGAGAATTGGCGGGAAATCGCCTTGCAAACCCACGTCCTTTTTCACCAACAGTTATATTAATATTATCACCATTACCTGAAACAGGGAACTGATCATTTGCAGGTACAACGGGTAAGAGATTTGTTCTCCTTGCTGTACGTGAGATCTTTTGGGGCCTACGGTCGGCCCATTGGGCTACAGGTGGAGATGAAGACCGTGTTGATGATGATGATAAAGTCCGTTTACGGTTGACCGCGTTAGGGTTTTTACTTTCCATACCACTGGAAACAGTTGGTCTTTGAACATGGGATGATTTGGGAATGACACCTGTCCCTGATCTTGGACCTCTAGCACCAGCATGTAGTTTAGTGCTAGAAGATGGAGTACCGGAAATAAAGTCATCTCTGACATTATTGACCCTGGTTGTCAGAAAATACATTAAAAACCAACAACAGTAGAACATGATAGAATAAATAGCAGAAATGAGTTGCATACTTATTAAGAGGTCTGATATTTGTCCTTTCCTGCTCTAAGTTAGTAGTTTGATCTCTTCTATCATGAAGAAGGGATGTAATCTCCTGCTGCTCAGGCCTAGGGATGGAAGAGCGCATACCCGTACTAGCCTGCTGTGTGGTGGCATTTGGCCTACATCATCCAAATATGGATTCAGTTTGACTTAAAACGAATATTAATTATCATCAAAGATAGAGGCTTTCAAGGATGACAGGTGTCACCTGAATTCATGGGGATCATTTAACCTTGATCTTGCATCAGGAAGACCTCTTGGATGTATCCTGTTTCCATCAATAGGTTTTGCAGACACCAAGCTTGTATTATCAGCTTTTATTCCAGTTCGTTTTTTCTTCATTTTTGCTTTTTCCCATCCATCAGTTACAATTGGCAGCACTCGATCAACAGAATTACTGTTGGGAAGTCTTACAATTTCTCTATCTCTATCTACAGATCCAGTTGATCTAGCAGGAGTGTTAGGCCGTACATCTCCCTACAATTGTCAAACCAAATATATCATTATTTTTGGGGCAGTTTCCCTATAAAACTTCAAATTTTCATAATGTCATTTCAAACACATTTCAATAGTAACCTTATAAAATCAACTAGATGGAAAATCCTTCAATGTCAAAAGTGAAAGAAAAAATTAGAGCAGAGATACAAACCCTTTGATCTACCATAGAAGTTCTGGTTCGTTTGTTAGGAACAACATTTTTCCCCCTGTCTTCAACCTTTTGTTCCTCAAAGTCAAAAGGACTAGCAAGAACATGGCTTTGGGCACCCAATTTGCTGACAGCTGTACGGTCCGTGAGTAAAACATTTGAACGATCACCAGAAAAACCATCAGGTCGAGATCTCTTCCTCGAGGGTATACTTGGAAAACATTTGTTAATCACCGACAAAACCTCACTAAAAATCTTCACTCGCTCCCTAACAAGTGAAAGAATATTACAAACACAACAAATGTATGTATACACACATATATATATATATATATGTATATGTATATATAAATAAAAGAAATTTACCTGGCTTTGATGGTTGATTCACGTAGACCAACTCTTAGTCGTTTAAGATCCTCAGGTGAGGATGAAGGAAACTTGCCTTTCAATAAACCAGATGGCGAGCCATCTGGTGCACAAAGGGCAGCACTTGCAAGACGTTTATAATCCCCATGTCGGTTACACTTATATTCAGTGGCCATTGACTTAAGGTCAAACCTTAAACATTGGAAAAAATTAGTCACATCACCTTGACTTACATTTATTGTACTACTTCTTGACATGCTTGGAAGAGATGACAAAATTGGATTTTCCATATTTTCACGAAAACTTGATGATCTGTCCATTGAAGAGGCTGTGTGGGACCCACGCTTCCCGGAATTATATAATGGTCTGTTTGGACTACTGCTAGATGAAAGATCGAATTTACCAGATGATGCCATTGAACTACTGCATATGCATTATCTGTGTTACAAACTCTGTCAAAACTGTGGTGCATGACAATACTGTAGTGCCCACCACATGAAAGCAAAGCTCAGATCTTGTGACCACTAAAGAAGAAGCCTAAAACAAGTAAAAGGAAAATGAATCAAATCTCCATAAATAATAAGGTAAAAGAGGAGATATAATTAAGCAGTTTGTTGTTAGAATGTGGAGTTATGACTTATAATCATTGACAAGTATTGAACTGATACGAAAACTTTGCAATAAAATATAGCCAATAATGGTCCTCAAATATGTCAAATCTAATACACTAATTTCACCATAACTATCTTACTGGTTGCAAATTTCCCAACATGAAACAAAAAATTACATAATACAAGCACATATATACACCAATTTACATATTACATCAAACATGGAACAAACAAACACCAACACGCAATGATCTTGATTAACTAGCTGATGATCTTGCATTCATAATTATCAGCTCAAAAACTAAATCAATGCCATTATATTTATTTGTCTAGCTTATAACTCAACAACGATTTGATCAAAACAGATATCCAGTAAATATTCTATATGCATATACTTCCGATCTCTCCTTAATTAAATATACAAACTAATATAATATCCGAATCATTAAACAACTGTATGCCCCTAATTCCCACAAATTCGTGCTACTTGAAACCCTAGAAATTCAATCGACACGACAACACAACTTCAAAATTAAATTTAACAGAATCTAGCAACACCACAAGTTTATAAATCGGTAAAATCGAATTAATTAAGCAAACAAAAAAGAGAAAAAAAAAACAGCAATATACAGATTTACACGTATATACCTTTACTTGAAACCGGTAATCGCGTGTGAAATTCGTCGTCTTAGGGTTTATAGAAAGCTTAATCGAATTGTTGAGAAATTTAACATCAGGTTTTTTGAGAATTTAGGGTTTGTTTTTTGAGAATGATCCTACTAATAATTATTACTTCGATGTGTTTTTGGAGAAAAGATGAAATAAAATTGATGAAAAGTTCGTTTCGAAGCCATTGCAGCGCCCTCCTCCCAGTGTTATGACCGGAGATGCGTTGGATTGAATGAATTTACGGTTTTGCCCATGGTTTTTTCATGAGAATGATGCAGTATTGCTTTTGAAGAAAGGGTATCAATGGAATGCTCAAGGTTGGAGCCGGCTCGAAGGCTCAAGCCTGGCTATTGGTTCTATTTTCTATTTTTTGGTGTAATATAAGAATTAAAGTATTTTGCTAGAATCATAAAGTTTCTTCTCAAAATCAGTTTACACTTCTTCTGATTCAAAATAAGTGACATACTTTATTTTTCACGGGTTTTAAGAGAAAAGATTATAATGATGATTAAATTTAATTAATTGGATGGTTAGTGGTAAATGAGTCTCAAACCTTTTGAATAAAGTGGGGTTAATGATGTTTAAAAGTAAAAAAGTAAGGGTAAAGGAGTCATTTCACTTTTTAAAGTAGATAGTTAGAGCATCCCCAATGGTTAACCTAACAAAAGCTTATTACTTTTGTCACATCAACATTTCAATAACTAAATTCCTAGATAACATCTTCAATGGTTAACTTTTTACAAAAGTTTTTTCTTCTATAATATTTCTAATTCACCTTTATCTATCTCAAATGTTTTATAAATACCTCATATATATAATTTGATAATTTCTTTAACATCTTATTAAATATAATATTTTTTAAAATATCTCATACAAAAATATTATAATAATTGACATTAAATGTTATATAATTTATTTATTAACTAATTAAAATATAATAAAGAATTTATACTTCCTCCGTATCAAAATAAGTGACACAAATTGGCTTACACGTTTTTTGAGGTAAAAGATTAAAAGTAAATGTTAAAATAGATTAAAGTACATAGTTAGTGGAGAATGAGTTCCACTTTTCTTGAATAAAGTGATATTAATGAGTTTTAAAAATAAAAGTAAGAGTATTAGTGTAATTTCACTTTATTAAAGTGGATAGTTAGTGGGTACGGGTCCCACTATTTTTACCAAATAAGGAAAGTTTTCAAAGTGTGTCACTTATTTTGATACACCCCAAAATGGAAAGTGTGTCACTTATTTTGATACGGAGGAAGTATATAATATATCTAAGATTTAAAATGAATACTTATTAAACATAAGGGACTAAAAAAGACAAACATTGAAAGTAAGTTAAAAAGTTAGTAGAATAAAAGTCTTTCCAATAAGCTTTTAAAAAAGCGTGACATTCCAATGATAAAAAGTCATGTAAAAACTTATGTAATAGTAAAAAACTTTTAAAAAAAGTTATCATTGGAGATGCTCTTAGTGGGTATAAGTCCACTATTTTTTGCCAAATAAGATAATTTTTTAAAGTGTGTCACTTATTTTGAATCACCACAAAAAGAAAAGTGCGTCACTTATTTTAAATAGAAGGAAGTACAAAAATTGCATACAATAATTATTGTACTTAATCAAATATTTCAACAAATAATGTGTATGATTTATAACATTTTTGTCTGGCTTATATATCTTAAGGACTTGAGATAAGAATTATTTAATAATCTTAAAATTTTCTTATATAATGAAACAATGTATTTATTATGCAATATTGAAATCTATTTTTTGCATGTATTAAATGTGTTAATAATGTAACCTCATTATAAGTTTGTAATATACGTTATTGGAAATTAATAATATAAAATAATATTGTTGTTTTTAAATACAATAAAAACAAATTGTTGTGTTTTTTAGTGAAAACAATTTGCAAATTGCAAATACATTTATATTCATTATGATTGTACTAAACTATTTCGTTAATTGTTAACTTTGTTATAATTAGAGCATGTTTTCTAATTGAATAAAATATAAACTTGTATACTAAAAAAAGGTTTAAGTGCATTAATGTATAAAACAAGCATAATTTCGCCCGCAAGTTGCAGCGGGTTTTAGAAATTCACAAATAATTTCAAAAATATCAACAGATTATATAGTAATTCAATAAAAGAACATGTTAAAAAAGAAAGTATGTTAATAGTAGGTGTCCTATCTATGTTTCATAAGAATAAGGTTGTTAACGCTATGTTTCATTGAAAAAATTTCAACCGTAAAAACTTCTGTTTTTTTGTACATTGTCACTTTTATATAGATATATATGTCATGAAGTTATAAATTAAATAAAAATAGATAATCTTCTAAAAGAATATATTTCACAAAATCTATTAATTTTTAAAATTTATATTAATATCAAGGTAATTCTTAAAATAATATATACTATCACGTTATTATCATAGTTTGTCATCATAAAAAAAGTTAGTAAAACAAAGTTAGTTACTAAAAATAAGTAGAAACATATGAACTTCGGTATTATTTTTATACTCACAAAATAATAAGAGAATACCACAAATAATTGAGCCCAACTAATCATATTTATATTTATATTTAAAAAGAGAGATTATCCAATTGGGCCCAACCTAGCCTTTAGAAACGAAGGATCTTAACGGCCAATGTGCTCTTCTTTAATGGATTAGATATACAATTATCAGACTTTATTTGTACAAATCCTCACGTCACCCCGTTCTTTTCATCCGTTCCGTGCAAAATTTATAATGAACAGTAACTTGAATGGAAATTGTATATTAAAGGTAAGGGTAATGTATGGTAATTGTATATTATAGGAATAAAGGGGGAATAATTTGTGTGGTTATCATATGTTTAGTTAATACTTCATATTGATAGATTTATATATATGATTTAGTTGTTTTTAAAATGGTCATAATTTTCTGTTTTTGCTATAGGTGTTCCACTTATGATGGATGCATTTAGGTGGATATATGATTTCTTAAAAAAATATAGTTATAAACCCGTAAAGTTCTACGTTTATTATAATTAATCAAAGGTAAATGTCATAAATTGTCCCCGTGGTTTTGGGTTTTCTGGCATTTTGTCCCTAAACTTTTTTTTTCAAAATTTTTGTCCTTGTACTCTTTAAAGTTCTGGTTTATTGTCCTTCCGTCCAAATTTGGTTGTTAACTAACAGAAGATGCCAAAAAACTGAGGGTATTTTCGTCCTTTTCCATTTTCTTTTTTATTTTCATTTTTTCTATCTCCCTCCCTCATCTTCCTCAATCTCCTCCACCCACATTTGATATGAACCCTAATCCTAAATTATAAATTCATAAAAAAATTATCAGTTACTGTTGGACAAAATGGTGGTCTACCTATCTCTTTTGTCGCCGCCATATGCAAGAACCAAAACAAGAATTGTTTTTGTTGCTTAGATTGTGTTCGCACAAGCCAAGGCAAGAACACAAATTCTTGTAGATCTGAGATGAAGAAGATAACGAAATCTACAACCTGCTCGAAATCATCTCCAGATTGACTCAAAATCATCTCCAGATTTACTCAAAATCATCATCCGTTCATTTTTTTTTATTTTTATAAAAAAACATTAAACGACCTGCTCGTTCTAGGCATTCTCAATCTGCAACGCTGAATGAAATCAAAATAAACCGTCACTTGCTAATCCCAGATGGAGGTTCGAAGCACAAATCAGACCTGAAAGTTACCTGGTTTGAAGAAAGCGACGGAGGTTCGAAGCAGGTCTTAAATTGTTATATTCGTTCAGAAATAAAAAACCGAGATGGAGGTCATCATACTCCTTTTGTTATATTCGTTCATCAGCTTGATTGATATCACCAACTCACTCAGATCTTGAGAAGGTGGAGGATAGAAGCTGTGATTGATCTTGAGATGGAAGAACACCCAAATTAGGTTTTTGTTAGGTTATGTGATTGATGATGAAATTGTGATGAAAAGATCTTAAAATTGTTGATGAAAACATGATTTGCAGGTGTTGTTGATGGTAGAAAGTGATGGTTGGGTTGATGATGGGTGATCAGCAGTAAACATAGAGCTACTGATCAAAGACTTCCATGGTTTTGAGACCGATCTGAATTGCAGTAATGATAGCCGATTCATGATTTCCATTTGGATTTCGAAAGGAATGTTGTCTGCCATTTTAATTTTGGGCGGATATGAGTTTCTAGGGTTCTTGCGCCGTGATGAAAGAAGAGAATCAAGATGAACATGAAGAAGGAGGGGTAATTTGGGAAAAATGACAAATGTATCGTCAGTTAACAGTCAAATTTGGACGGAAGGACAATAAACCAGAATTTTAAAGAGCACGGGGATAAAAATTTTGAAAAAAAAAATTTAGGGATAAAAAGCCAGAAAACCCAAGAACACAGGGACAATTTCCGACATTTACCCTTAATCAAATTATATTAAAGATATTTGTTTGTTACATTTTGTGTTCCTATGTTTAGTGATAACTTGCACGTTTTGGTCTCCTAAATTTTTTTGGTGTTTTTCTTTCACTTGCTTAGTTGCAACTTTTGTGACAATTTATATGAACGACGAGGAATGTAATCTTGTGCGTTAAGGGTGAAATTCAATTTTTTTTTTAATATTTATTTATGTTAACAACAATGTATATGAAATGTATATTCGTAAAACTTGAAATCAACTTCTTTAATTAACTTAAAAGTAAAAACTATTCAAATTTAAAAAGTATACCAACTAATAGAAAGTTAATTTTGGCATTATAAAAATAGAGATTTAAACTTTATTATTAAAAGAATACATCTAATGGCTAGTAATGAGGAGTATAGGATTGAAAGTACATACATCAAGCAAAAGCAAATAATAAGTTAATAACCTAAAAATTCAAGAGACAAGTATTGAATAGAGACCTCACATTTTCTTCTACATAGTTTTAACATTCATTTTAAAATTATCTTTTGTTATTTATTTCTATAACATTCATCTAAAAAGAAATAATCTAAACCTATTATAATTCAAGAAAAAGAAAAAGAAAAAAATTGTGGCAACAGAAGTTTGGTGACAGGGCATTTACCCCAGGGTGGTGTGGTATAGCGTAGTGTGGTGCACCCTCTCACCTTCTCAGTACACAAGGTTGTTAATCAAATAATATAACGTATTCAATCACATGCGAAACAGATATTCCATGCTGTTTGGACTCATAGAATATTTAAAATGCTTCTTAAGATCACTGCCAACGGTGCCGCCGGTAGGCACCGCCGGTTTGGCGCCAGAACCGTCACCGTTGGCACGGGACATCGGTGGCACCGCCGGTTTGGCCCACGCTGGTTTGGAGACGAGACGGTAGCGAGCGCCGGTCGTTTTTCTTTTTTCTTTTCTCCCCCCCCCCCCAAAGGTAATATTACCGTTATATATATATATATATATATATATATATATATATATATATATATATATATATATATATATATATATATATATGAGTAAATTACTGTTTTTATCCCTGTGGTTTACCCGATTCTGCGTTTTTGTCCCTATGCTTTTTTTTTCTTTTTTTTTGTCCCTGAACTATGTCAAATTCCGTTTTTTTGTCCTTCCGTCCATTTTCTGCCGTTAACAAACGAGAAATGCTAAACAAGTGAGGGTATTTTCGTCTTTTTACTCCTTGTTCATGTTCTTCATATGTGTTCTTCATCTACAAAACATAATCCTTAAATTGATGAACCCTAATCCTAAATTACAAAAACCCAACAAACAAATTGTAGGTAAATTCTTGTTCTTCACACAAAAATCCCAAATCAGAGGTGCTGCCATGGATGATGAACCCTAATTGATGGTTGTCACAAACAAAATCGATTACTAGATGATGAACCTGGAAATGATTAAAAAAATATTGTTTTCAATTGAGTTTCTTTATAAATTAGACTTCCCGTTTCTTCTTCTCAATTGATTGGAGTTGCATTCCATCTTCAACTCTCTCTCTCTCTCTCTCATCATCATCATCAAACTCGGTGCTCTGTTTTTCGTCTTTCACAATTCACAAACCAAGCAACGTTTGAAGAAATCAAAACTAATCGATATGCAAATACTTCCAAATCAGTTCTTTAAAATCATTAGATCGTAAGCTACAACAATATTATATGTCAAACACACCCATCTCTCTCCGGTATTTGCCTGACTCTGTTTCGTTTAGTCATGTCTGTTGCAGACCCATGGCCTTTTTCTTGAAACCAAGATTCCTCAAGCTTCAACTTTTCTCTAAAATTTCAACTTTTAATTTCATTCTCTGACTTTAACTTTTAATTTCAACTTTTATGTCAAACACACCCATTCTCTGATTTTGTTTGTGACAACCATCAATTAGGGTTCATCATCCATGGCAGCACCTCTGATTTGGGGTTTTTGTGTGAAGAACAAGAATTTACCTACAATTTGTTTGTTGGGTTTTTGTAATTTAGGATTAGGGTTCATCAATTTAGGGATTATGTTTTGTAGATGAATAACACATATGAAGAACATGAAGAAGGAGTGAAAAGACGAAAATACCCTCACTTTTTTAGCATTTCTCGTTTGTTAACGGCAGAAAATGGACGAAAGGACAAAAAAACGGAATTTGGCATAGTTCAGGGACAAAAAAACAGAAAAACAAAACATAGGGACAAAAACGCATAATCGGGTAAACCACAGGGACAAAAACAGTAATTTACTCTCTCTCTCTCTCTCTCTCTATATATATATATATATATATATATATATATATATATATATATATATATATATATATATATATATATATATATATATATATATATATATATAGGGGACGGTTCATGCGAGAAGAGTTTTTTTTTGCGAGAAGTGCAAGAAGTAATCCTGGCCACTAATCTAATCTCATAAACATTTAAATCATGAAGGGTATGATCGTCTTTAAATTAATTTCCAGGATTTATAAATAAATTAACAAATACATTCCTTAATTAAATAAATTAGTACATTAATTTCCAATCTTATTTTTTTGAATCTTATTATTAAATACGGTTCTTCAGATCTCCCTCTCAAATCCACGATCTTTGACAGAACTTAAGTTACAAATTAGATCATATTATTTGTTGTTCTTTCTCTAAAATGTATTATCAGTACCATTTTTTTGCAGAATTATGTGTTCAGTAGTGAATCTAAAAAAATAAAAACATGTTAATTGGTGAACAACAGAAAATGATGTGTTCATCGGTGAACATTCCAGACTGATGAAGAAAATGTAGTTTTCACTGGTGAATAACTCCATAATGATAAACAAAACGTTATTTTCACTGGTGAATAATTATGAACATATCATTGCTGAACCTAGTTACAGATCTAAAAAGTTTCTCCATTGTTCAATGAACGAGAACTAACATACAATCATCAAATAAAACACTATCATAGTCGATGCCGCCTTCAATCCGATCACCAATGAACCCCATTCACCGTCGATCTGAACTCTAGTCGCCGCCTTACTCCAATATGATGAACAAACTAGACGTCGGAACCCTAGATCCACTGTCTTCGTCCTAACCATAAAACCGAAACCGCAACCCACCAAATCTGAGATGAAACGAACCAGATCTGAGATGAAACGACCCAGATCTGAGATGAAACGGGACAGATCTGAAACGGACGTCAGCCAGACTTTGTTGCGGTGGTTGGGTTGCATCTCCGGTAGTCGCCGACTGCGTGTGTTGTAGGAAGAGAACGATGATGGTGAAGGGTTAATGAGTGGCATAAGAAAAATCAAAGTGTTGAGAGTGGCGATGTTGTTGTCAGGTGTGGTGCAGGTGGCGATGGTGGTGGTCGCCAGATTTTATGGAGAAGAAAGGTAAGAAGTTTTTGAGAAAAAACTTCAAAAACACACACATGTGTGTGTGCGTGGATCTGGCACAGAAATTAGGGAAGAGGGTTTTATTAAATTATTTAATTAATTGATTTATTCCATAAATAACAAGTACTCAAATTGAACGTTTTATCCTTTTCATCCTTATTATTCAACCATTATTATTCACTTATTTACAAAACTGCCATTGTTAATCCTAGCCTTTGATCTCTAAATCTAATGGCGAAGATTGGTTCTCGCACTTCTCGCAAAAAAAACACTTCTCGCATGAACCTTCACATATATATATATATATATATATATATATATATATATATATATATATATATATATATATATATATATATATATATATATATATATATATATATATATAGACAAGGGTTCATGCGAGAACAATCAAAATTGCGAGAACTGCGAGAACACATTTATAACCATTAGATCATTAGATATGTGGTCAAGATTATTAGTGGCAATATTGTAATTAAGTGAACATCTTAATCTTAAAAGATACGGGGCGGAGGGGTATATTGGTAAAACGATTAATCTTAATTATGTTCTATTTTAAATAAGCAAATCTTGTGTGAAAGAAACCCTAAATTCGTTTTATTCCAGCCGTCAACCAAAAGCTTCTCTCAACCCCAATGTCTCAGGCGACAACCGTAGCAAGTAGCAGCATACTCGACAACAATCAACACCTTCGTTTGAAAGAATCCTCGTGATTTGTACAATACACATGTTAACGCCTTCATTTTACCAGACTCGACAGCAACCACCGCCGCTCCTTCCGGTAATCGACAGGTAGGATTACACGTTTATCACCGTTATGCGTCGGTCACCGTTATGCCTGTCATGTATAGAGACGAAAATCTTGTCCGTCCACCGCCACATGTGGCAGCGCCGACGATGGTGGAAAGCATCGGTGAAGCTATTGTCACCATCGGCAATGGCAAATGGTTTTTTGGCTATGCAGAGTTCCGGAGACGATTCATTTGCAACCGCAATCGCAGATCTCGCAACCGCAGGTTTCCGGCGATAAAGTTCTTGCAACCGTAGTCCGTTCTCGCACTGCACCACCTCTGTCCTCACCATCACTTTCTCTATCCAATCCCTCGTTCATCTCGTGATATCTGGTTTCATTTTGTTAATTCCAGGTTGTGTTTATCTTAATTTGGAAGTGTGCGTATCAATTTTGCCTTAATTTCTTGTTGATCGGTGTTTTAATGTAAATTAAAGGCCTGGTGCTTTGTTTACTTTTTATGAGTATGTTATACTTAATTGTTGTTGGTATATCGATCTAAAAAAATTATCAGCTTTTCAGTTTTTCTCAATTTTTTATGTTTGTTTTGCCTAATTACTTCTATTGATGTTTTATATTTTAATTTCAGGCCTTGTGTTTTTGAGGATAGCTTCTAATTTAATTATGGGATATGTCTATTAGGGATAGCTTCTGATTCGGATATGTGCATTTGAACATTTGTACAAATGTTCATTAAATTTGTAATTTTTACATTTATTTAGTAGATTTATTTAGGATTTTATAAGTTTATATTTTTTTTATGTATATGTTCATAAATAAATATGTATATGTGTTCATTAATAATCTGTAAGTTTATATATATGTTCATCAATGAATATGTAGTTAACAATGATTTAATAACTTTATATTTTTTTATATATATGTTCATCAATGAATATGTATATGTGTTCATTAATAATCTATCCAGTAACATGTTAACGAAGCTTAAAATTATTAGTTATTTTTATGTATTCATTAATGAACACATACGGACTGCAGAAGTATCATACGAATCGCAAATTTAAAATCCTAGAAAATAGCATTTAGGTTGGGATTAAATTATTATAATTTTGGAAACTGAATTTAAAAAAATTTTAATGTTAAAAAGACTACAATGCCCTTTTGAATTAAAAAACTAATTAATTAAAATGATTGGTCAGAAAGTGGTTCTCGCAGTTCTCGCAAAAATATAGGTTCTCGTATGAACCCACCTCTATATATATATATATATATATATATATATATATATATATATATATATATATATATATATATATATATATATATATATATAAAATTTTTTTAATCCTTTTAAATCTCTATAAATACCCACATTCATAACGGTATCACCACGATTGGGCATGAGTATACTGGCGTCATTTTTATCATTGGCACGCCTAGATCAGTTGATCCCGTCACTTTGATTCTGTTTGGAGACTGGAGGGATGGGTGCCTGAGTTTGGGTAGGTGAGGCTAAATGAGTTTTGTGTGTTTATTTTGTAATGATAGGTCCTAAAAAATTTAAAGAAAGAAATATTATTGGTATGTATACGAGGATAAGCTGACATTAATTTGGCAAAAACATTAGCAAATTTTGTTTTTTCTTAAATGACCTGTGCTAGTACGTTACGATTCGAGTATATACATCTTTGAACCCAAGACGAATAGTACGAAGGAATGGGACTTGAAGCCACCGTTATATTTTGTCAGCTTCACTGGCCATTGCTGATACCCTTCCACGATCGTTGATTCATTTCGCAATTTCACATCAATTTCATGTTCATACAATCCTGTGAACCTATCTAATTACAAAACTTCAATTCATAATCTATACAATTAATTTAGTGTTTTTTTTACTCGTGGAATTTGTTGTGGTTTCTATCAGCATCAGAGAAACGATGACATCCAACGTACATAGAAGTCCGATCATGAACGCCAGCGAAGGGATATCCAATTCTTCTTCGTCATCGAAAACTAATTCGTCGGAGGACAATTACGGTTTGATTAACGATTCCAATCGTAATAATAACGAACAGATCGGAGCTCCTAATCGGAAAGCAAACGGCCAAAACATCGTTCAAAATGGAGGTGGAAATAGTGTTGCGCATTACGCGTATCGTCCATGCACTCCAGCTCATAACAGAATCAAAGAGTCTCCTCTTAGTTCTGATGCCATTTTTAAGCAGGTTTTCTCTTGGTTCTTCTTTTGTTTCCCGAATTCCGGTAATACATTGGCTTATTTGCTGTCGTGTAACCTAATTCACGTTCCGGAGAGCATGAAACGTTGAAGAGTTTATACTGTGCTCTTTGATTGCATATTTGACTACATTAACCTAAATTATCCATAGGTATGAGCTGGTTTTTAATTTAAATACCCTTGCTAGAGTGAAATTGGAATTAGGTTTTGTGCATGAACCAGAATATTGTCGATTTTTAGGCATTTTGACAGGTGATCAATACAATTTACCGCATAATTAATACACAAATGTACAACTTGTAATCTTGTATGTAGTTTATTGAGAAAGGGAGGAAGTAAATATGTACAATTTATCTGTCTCAACAGAAAGATGCTTGCAGATGTTTGAAACTTTCATATATACAAATTCAACATGAAATGCTCCATAACTAAGACAGATTTGAAT
Organism: Calendula officinalis; assembly: GCA_963853835.1. Lineage (NCBI taxonomy): Eukaryota > Viridiplantae > Streptophyta > Magnoliopsida > Asterales > Asteraceae > Calendula > Calendula officinalis. Next base: position 20,863,572 of record OY970822.1, read on the forward strand.
GACAATAGTTAGAAGAGCTTCAATAGCCTGCCAAACTTGAAACTTCCAAAACTGTAAACGAACTTCTGAATAACAATGTCTTTTTCTTAGCTGTTTCCTCATTTTTCATTTATTATTTTTGCTGTTAGCGTAAAACTGCTTACAGGTTATAACTTATAACTACATTTTGTCTGATTAGAAAGTTTTTGCAGAGTCATGCAGGCCTTTTTAACCTCTGTATAGTGGTGCTTGTTGCTGTAAACAGCAGGCTCATAATTGAGAATCTTATGAAGGTGACCCTATGTTAGTACTTGTCACTCTTAACATAGTTTTCTCTCAAGTTTATATTGTTGTCCTTAATATAATCTCAATTAATTTTACAGTACGGCCTATTGATCAATACCAATTTTTGGTTTAGTTCAAGATCATTGAGGGATTGGCCTCTTCTTATGTGCTGGTAATTTTGTTATTTTCTGGGACTTTCTTTTCTCTTCATTTTTATAAATTTAGCTCCAAATAAGAACTTGTTATTCCTATTTGTAAATTTAATCACTGATTTGGCTTCAATGCTTTTAAATTTTTAGTCTGTCGCTTCCAATCTTCCCGCTTGCTGCATACATTGTTGAAAAGGTAGCATGGAGAAAACGTATGTCTAATTCTGTAAGTAAATTGTTTTTTATTACTAAGCTAAAAATAGTGTTCAATTACTGAAGTTATAACAATTGATGATATTTTGAATTTGATGTACTCTTGTAGGCTGTTATCACTCTACATGTTATTATAACTACAATTGCCATTTTGTATCCAGTTTTCATGATCCTGAGGTTAGTGTATTATATGCATATAAATGCATATATGCATATACACAATTATCAAAGGCATGATTCTCAATTTCTCGTGTACTTTTTTTGAAATTTTGCAGGTTTGATTCAGCCGTCTTATCAGGCGTTACACTGATGTTGTTTGCTTGTGTTTATTGGTTAAAACTGGTATCTTTTGTGCATGCAAGTTATGACATGCGTTTGCTAGTGAAGTCAACTGATAAGGTAAATCATATCTTAGCAGACATGATCAACTTTTATGGTATAATCTTGAAAATAATAAATTATAATTAGTTGTACAAATTATTGCATTAGGATAAAGATAAATCTAGTTCATCGAGTATGGAATACTTTTATGATGTTGACTTCAATAGCTTAGCCTACTTCATGGTTGCTCCCACATTATGTTACCAGGTATACAACACCTTTTTTTTAACTATAAGTTTTATATCATCCTAAAATTAAAAAGAGTTTTTATAGTATTTTTATGTGTAGAGAAGCTATCCTAGAACTACATGTATTCGAAAGGGTTGGGTATTAAGGCAGACAATCAAGCTCATAATATTTACAGGGGTGATGGGATTTATTATTGAACAAGTAAGTGTTCTTTAATATGTTATAAATTTTTGGATCTCATCCTTTTTTCCATTTTGACTAGAGGTGGCAAAATGGGTGGGTCGTTTAGGTTGGGTCGGGTCAAAACAGGTTCGGGTCGAAACGTGTCATGGTATCACCATTGACCCGTTTGAGATAAAACACAACCCAAAATTTAATTTAAAACTTGAACTTACATATTTTAGTTTGTATGCAGTATATAAACCCTATTGTTAGAAACTCAAGGCATCCATTAAAAGGGGACTTTTTATATGCAATAGAACGGGTTTTAAAGCTTTCAGTTCCAAATTTATACGTTTGGTTCTGTATGTTTTACTGCTTTTTTCACCTTTGGTAAACAATCTAATCTCTCATTTATTCCGCTTAACAAATAATTAATTATATTACAAAGAATGCTGCCTGCTAATATAATTATAGGTTAAATATTCTTGCTGAAGTTCTTCGTTTTGGTGATCGTGAATTTTATAAAGATTGGTGGAATGCACAAACAGTTGATGAGGTAAGCTTTATGTCATTTTAGTATTCTTTTTTAAACTTTCATTTTAGTTTCTAATTTTGCTTTATGTGTCTCTTTTTGTATTCATGCTGCTATTAGTACTGGAGGCTATGGAATATGGTAAGTTAAATATCAACTTTTAGGTTTTATTATTTTCTCCTATCATTTGCTGTACTTTTGGTTAAATTACTGGACACTATGAGATGAGTAACAACTTTTTTTTAATTGTTTGATGGTTTTTACTTCATAGAATAAACAAAGTATCCAAAGATATGATTGTTTCTTAAATAATTAAACTGTTTGTATTTATAAGTAATTTCCAAATTTGATATTGAACGAATCTGGATGCATATTTGAGTGGCCTATAAAGTTGTTTCACTAGTTTGTTGACCTCTTTATACATAATCTATAAATTCTAAAAAGTTTCTTTTTTTTTTCTTTTTTTTTTGCAGCCAGTTCATAAATGGATTGTACGTCACATATATTTTCCGTGCATACGCAGTGGAATACCTAAGGTAGTGTTTGGTTAATGGGTTTGAGTTGACATAATTAGGCATAACATAAACCCATACCGATAGTGATTAATTTCAAACTGTTAAAAACAAACGCCCCTAAGTCTTGTGTTTGCATATTTGTATTGTAAAGTTGACACCCTTTGGATTCAGGCAGGTGCCCATTTGATTGCATTCTTTATGTCTGCAGTTTTCCATGAGGTATATATATTACTTTTATATGCTAAAAAGATATACATATTACTCAACATTAACGTTTTGTTTAATTATTTTTTATTTTGCTTCCAGCTTTGTATTGCTGTTCCCTGCCACATTTTTAAGTTTTGGGCTTTCCTTGGGATCATGCTTCAGGTTACAATCTTTTCTTTTTCGCTCTATATAACCTAAATAAATCATTTTATACCAATTTTTTTTATTATTATAAAAGCTACTAGTATATAACATTTGCTTTCAAATTTACCACACTAATTAGTTATAAAGAAATTTGGAAAAATAATGTTTTGGGTACAATTTTTTTAACCCGCTTTTACATATTACATAAACCACTTTTTCTTCAACCTCTATTTGGATCAGGTACCATTGGTGATGCTTACAGATTTCTTGCAACACAAATTTCAGAATTCAATGGTGCGTAAATCGCATTATATTTCATAAATAAATTTGTATTTAATTTTAATATAATTTTTCAGGTGGGAAACATGATGTTCTGGTGCTTTTTCTGTATTCTTGGTCAACCCATGTCTGTGTTACTCTACTACCATGACTTGATGAATAGAAAAGTCAACACGAAATAAAACTCCTTCCAACAACAAAAGATTCATTGCAATTAATTTTTGTAGGTAAGATTAATTAAAAAATATATATATTTTTATACTTTCTTATATACGCTTTTGTATACGTGATTATCAGAAAGTCTTATATTTGATAGTAAAATTTTATATAAAAATACTTTTAAAATAATAATTTATTTCGAATCAAATGCTGTATGTTTTTTCATGCGTAGGTACAAGTATAACCCGTTAACTGAACCGAAAAAACAAAAGTGAGATGCCCACTCTCCCTTTTGTTTCGGTTTACTTTAGTTGTTGGTGTACGTCTTTTTGTTGACTTTTTATTTTTTAATGGTTTATAATAATGATTCCATGGCGATAATATGGTCCATTCTGCATCGGATCCATAAAACTCCTCAATTACCTGACTCTTTTTTCTCCTTTTAATTCTTAAATTTAAATAATAATATTTTAATTTTAATATATTAATTAAGTTTATATATTCGAGTTTATAATTATATACATTGTAATAAATAATCCCTTGATACAGAAACTTAGATTGACGTGGTGGTTAGTAATATTAAAAATGTTCAACTTGCAACTAGTCCAATGATTAAAATATGGGATTTGATTTGCAAATCGAATCTATTTTATCTTTAACAATTTTACTTACACACAACAAAAGATAAAATAATACCCATGGTGTGCTAGTAAATTGTTATAAGGCAAATGGTTAGATAAATGACTTTCAGTTACCTTTATTAAATTCAACAGTTTGACACAGTAGTGTCAGTTGGAATTTGGTTCATTAGGTTTTAAATGTAAAAGAGTAATGTGGCGCGTGATAGGTATTTGACTTGAGTCACTATACCCACCACTTTTAGATCTCTCCCAACAGTACAAATGGCGTCAGCCCCTGACGGCTCAAAATTGGTGGTGACGGGTTGGTGGTGACGCCTGTTGGCAGAGGTCTTATAGACTATAAATAAATTCTAAGTCTATATAAATTTCATTTTATAGAAATATCCAAGTTAATTAATGTAATTACCTATATAAGTTACAACTTTTTATATAATATTAATAATAATTAATAATGTTTAATTATGAATTATTTTTCATTCCTCTAATGTATATATTTAATTAAAAATTAAACAAAGGCCGCAATTTTTAAGAAAAAGATTATTTAAAGAAAATATATTATCAATTTAGAAAAGACGGTAATTTCTATTCTAAATGACGATCGTCTTTTGAATAATAAAAGATTAGTGTGTAATGTCAATCATAACTAAAAAGTCAAGATATTAAAACAACTTTGTTTTTTGGATTTTAAATATAATATTCGATTTAATCATTTCATTAAAAGAATAATGAGGCAAAAATAAACATGTAAAACAACACCGCGTCGTCTTATTGTTTGATTGTAAGATTTGATTATTTGAACCATCATTTCACGAAATAAAACATGTAAAACAAATTATAAAGCTCCCATTGCAATATATAAACTTAAAAATCTATTATGAAAAATGCAAATTAAATCTATCAAATTATACATGACTTTATTATCTAATGCTTGATATTTAAAACTTATATTTTTATGTAATTAACTTTCAGGGTCTACTTTTTTATAACATGTAATCCTATTTATAGCAAGTTTTCTTTAAGTGATCGAGTTTTGCTCGTGATGTATTCAATCTAATTATTATCATGATTATTTCCTAATCTTCTTCTAATCATTTAATAAACATTTATATAAAGAAGAGAACAAACTTATAATATACTTCCTCCGTATCAAAATAAGTGACACACTTTCCATTTTGGGGTGTATCAAAATAAGTGACACACTTTGAAAATTTTCCTTATTTGGTAAAAATAGTGGGACTCATACCCACTAACTATCTACTTTAATAAAGTGAAATTATTCTTATACCCTTACTTTTACTTTTAAAACTCATTAATATCACTTTATTCAAGAAAAGTGGGACCCATTCTCAACTAATTATGTACTTTAATATATTTTAACCTCTACTTTAATCTTTTACCTCAAAAAGCGTGTAAGTCAATTTGTGTCACTTATTTTAATACGGAGGAAGTATATAAGATCATTTCGAGTGACCCAATTTTCAAGATTTATCATTATACTTATTAATTTAATATTTGGGACTGGTATGTTTCTTAAGCTGGCAATCATTTATGGCATGTACATTCAAATTATGTTTTTCTTGCCTTTTGTTTAAAAAGGTAAAATCTAGCAATACGAATCATTTTAAGAGCTAACAGAAATTAAAGTAAAATGTACAACCATAGATTTTGAAACTTTAAAATACGAATTTTAAATAATCATACATGATACATAGTTACATACACACTAAGGGTGTTTGGGATTGCATATTAGAAATAGCTTATACATTTTCAAAATAATAATCAAATGATCAGCGATTACAAAACGTGATTATGAAAAATAGTTTTAATTATGCTGTTTGAAATCGCAATAATCAGATAATCAGTTTTTTAGCATTTGGCAACTTGATTATTTGTTTAGTTAATATGTAAAATGCAAATAAACGATTTTCAAAATGCAATAATCACCTCCTAACTTACTTTTTCAAACTCCATTTTAAAGGGTTCAAAACACAAATAATTAATTATTTCATACTTTTTATCAAACACTCATTTTAAATTATATTCGTTTTCAAAACGCAATAACCAGATATACTATCCAAAACACAATCCAAAAACCCACTAAAATATTTATACTTAAAAACCACATTTCAATAAAGTTTAAAATCGCAATATTGCAACTTTTATGCTTTCTCGAAGGAATGAGCATCAAATAGATAGTATTAAAAATTTTAAAATAATAATATCACCTATAGAAGAAATTCCCATCTTTCGTCTCCACCGACGCAAACAGGCCGACTTTAAATTCACACAGAATCTCATTAGATTGATAGCTTATATACAACTTATGCTTTCTCTCTGTGTATACATACTTTTAGAGAGATAAAATAAGCTTTTAGAGAGAGAAAGTGGGAAGAAATCAAGAATCTTTCATACCCAAATGGAAGATTTTAGATCCAAATCCTACAATGAAAATGGTATGCAAATTCAGCCTTACAACTACAACAATAACAGCAACAACAACTCAAATTTTCAAGATTTCAGATGTTATAGTGCTTCTCATGCATCTTCTTCTCAAACCCAAATGGATCACAATAATAATCCAAAATTCAAGAACAAGTCAACAAATGGGTCAATGACAAAAAATTGGAGCTTTAATGACCCTGAAATGCAAAGGAAGAAAAGGGTTGCTAGCTACAAGGCTTATACAGTTGAAGGAAAAGTCAAAGGGTCAATAAAAAAGAGTTTTAGATGGATTAAAGATAAGTATTCCCAAATGGTTTATGGGTTGAGGTCATGACCCGACCCGGATTTTTTTATTAAATATGGAAAGTTCATGTTTGATGTTTGGTTTTTGATCATGTTCATGTATGATTTGATGTTTCTAACGGTGTTGCTGAGGTTTGTAATTGTGAAATAACGAGAAAGGTTCAATCTTTTTTTGGGTTCTTTTTTGTTGATATCATCGTGGTATTTTGTGTTTGATGTTTGGCTAGAATCATTTTTAAGGTTGTATGATGTTTGAATAGTGTTAATGTAACAGGGGTGTTTGTGTGAGCGTATTTTACAGTTTATCGTGTTCATGTACTTTTAAAAGGCAACCGACGTAACTTAACAATGTTGTATACATTATATTTCAACTGTTTATTGAAGGTATTGTTTATTATCGTTGTTGTTAATGTTAATTAAAGAGTGTATAAGAAAAACTAAACCACGACATGATCCATTTCAAAGTCAAAATGATTAGGGGATATAAATGGAAAGAAAATTACAAATTAATTAAGGGTTAAAGAAAAAAGAGCCACACTTGCATTTCCAGCCTTCAGGTTCGTAATTGGCATATTGTGGTGCAACATGACGGGCAGTAGGAACTTGAATTGGGCTGCATGGTACGCACCCTCTACACTTGTGCACACATATGGGTGGTCTTGACCCCAGTCTACTTAATAACTCCTCTTCTTTCGATCTTCTACCAATTCCCTATTTATAATTTTACAAAAATATAACAAAAAAAAACATAAATACCGTCTATCTTAAAATCTTCAAAATAGATTTATTATGTAAGGTTGTTTTTATGATTTTCCTTTTAAATATTACATAATCTTAACAAGCCAACTACATAATCCTTCAAATATTAGATTATACCAAGTATATTACTTAGGCCTACTGTTTAGACCTCGAATCAACATACCCCCATGAGATGGTGACATTCGTCATTTTTATTTTTATTTAATGTCATTATTTTGTTGGTAGGTTAATTTATAAAGTAATGATACTTCTTTCTAACTTTTTTTATCCATATAACTACCCATTTGATTATGAAAAATGTTAAAATCAAGAAATAATCATATGAGGAAAAAAATTAATAAACTATACATGTTTAAAAGTGAGTATACAGATGTGTAAAAATAAGAGATAGAAAGAAATATAATTTCTCTAATTTATCTATTTCTCTTGTTTAAAAACATGCGAGATGGAAAATTGTACGATTCCAAAAATAATAGTAATATTTTCTTAATAATATTATGAGTTTGTCTAAACAAGTACACACATGAATAAAGAAACTCATTTTTTAGTTTCATTTTAAAAAATATACTTACAAAGATAGAATTAATTAATGTATACTAATTTTTTTTTTTTCATTCTGAAATCAAAGTTTTGGTGTACTTTAATAAAGTTTAGTACTATTAGTATGTATCATGTTAGACAATCCTATATACTACGAAATGACATGTATACAAACCAAAATGTTGTGAATTGTTAGAGATGAAATTTAATTGTATGAAAAAGTTATATTTAGAAGGAACGAAAGAAAATTTCAAATTCTTATTATCTAATCATATTTTTAAACTTTTTAAAGAAAATAGACAATAGATGTTGTATGCCAAAATCCAACCGATTAAAAAAGTTACCCATCTTGACGGTTCGTTTTGACCCGTTATACATATGATCGACCCATCATTTTGCCACCTTAATTTGTGTCTCTCTCAGTCGATCTGTCCTTTTTTAATTTTAGTTAAGTATAAACAATTTACTTGAATTACCTCTTGCATGACAAAAGGAGTCCGAGGAGATTGCAAAATCTGGCCTGTAATAACGTTACCAATTAGTATTCTAATTGTGAAGAATTTAATCAATTTGTATATACTTAAAAACATGAAAATCCAGCAACAATTTGCTACGTCTAATTTCTTGATTTCTTCACTAGCGATAAAAATGCAAACTTCATACTTTATGTGCATAATTAATAGACCATAAAATGTGAATATATAATTGACCACTTTGACTAACCTTGGTTAAGTTGACCATGTGAGGGTGCTAGATGCATATTTTTTGAAGATACCCAACTCATCATCATCAAATGGCAAACAGTTATAAACAACCAAACTCTTCTATCCATTTCAGAGAGGGTTTGCATGGGGGTAGTGCATAATGTATATGTATATCAGTATATGTATACATAATATGTATAGATGATGGGAGGACAGAGACAAAAGGGGTTGTCAAACTGATGTTTGACTGCAAAATGTGCTGTATTTTCTAAATATGATATGACAAGTCAGATATGATAGTGTACATTTATAGATAAGACATAAAATCTTGAAAGATGATGTTTTACACAGTGCATGAATAGTAGTAAATATAGCATTCTATTTGCATGAAATAGTGCAGCATGCAATATCTCAGTTTGAAAAAACAGAATCCTGGAGGTTGAGTTGATATTTGTACGGCAATTGAAGGCCTACAAATACAATACCGTATATGATGATCTATCTACAGTATGCAAACTCCACATATTCAAAAAACATAAATCTGCTAAATAAATGTTGAACTGCTTCCAACCGTACACTAACTGACACTTGAGTTTTCAAATCAGGATCACATTAGTTGGCACTCGGCAGTCAAGAGAGACAAACTCATGCCAACTATTCCCCTTCACTTAGGCTGGCTGGGATGAGTACTATTTTGTGTGGTGTGGTCATAGGTAGCATCTGACCACAACATGGAGGCAAAGGGAACACCACCTCCTCCACACTATAGTGGTTCTCGTGAAGAGGGAGTGGCCATAACCACAGAAGAGCACAGTTTGTTACGCACCAACAGGGCCGGCCCCAATATACGTCAGACTATGTGCAAAAATTAGAAAAGACCCCTAAACAATTATAGATATACAGATATTAAAAATGACATAGTTTTAATGTTTTTTTTCTCTTGTGATATTTATTAACTTCTTTATCTAGAAAATCAATTATTTTAGTTTGTTAATTAAATTAATGATCACAGTTAATTTTAATTTTTAAAACTTGTTAAAACTAAATTTTGATTTTATTATATTTATTGCATCTTGTGCATTTGAATGTACTAACAAATTGAATAGAACGTTATTATGAAAAGATAATTTTATACTCCGTATATCTTTGATGCATCTAGTTTCACAGCAAAAAAAAAATGATGATTAAAAAACTTGAATATAATACGTATATAATCCTTGACAAAAAAAAAAACTATACAATGTGTCATTGACAAGAATTAAACTCAAGCACTTCAGGACACAAGTAAGGGTGATTACAACTTGAACTGCAGCACAAATTTGTATTAATCCGGAGTCGTCTCATATATATCTACTTTACGCAGGGCCTGGGCATCAAAGTGGTATATGATTATTTTGACTCAAAGTTTCATAATAAAACCTTATTACACATTAATAAAGTTAATTTTTTACATTTTTAAGATATGTATTAAATGCATTTTTTTAGTTTTGATGGAAAGTTTATGTTTGTTAATGCATACATCTAAACATGTGTCTATGGCCATATACACACGTAAATTATCTATTAAGACTGATATCTACAAAAATATACTTATATACCTATGTAACGCATACGACAATTTTAACCATAGTGTGGATTTTACTTATTAATTTTCACATTTAGAAGTACATTTTTGTACAATTTCGAACCTGATATGTTTTCTATTTTATCCATATATATTCTCACTTGTACTTATAAACAATAAACAAACATACATATTGCACTTAAGTTATGATAAAACCAAAAACTGTATTTTTGTTGTAACTAAACATATGCAGTCCCAATTTAAGAAATGGCAAAGGCGGTGTAAGAGCTAATACCAATTTTCATTAATAAAATACAATTACAATAAGGGAAATTGACGAATACGTTTACAAAAGATTGAAACAAAGTAAATAGAACAAACAATTACAAGGTTTTGTTTGAGTCTCGTGAGATTCACGATCCCCTTAAAATAGATTCGTTGTCTATTTCCCAGGGTAAAACAACCGAGTAGTTTTACACCACCGGATATAATCCAAGCCAGAACACTAACCAAAGTTTAGAGTGTTTTCTTTAAGAGAGAAAGTTGTGAAAGAAGAAGTAGGTGTAGAAGGTGTGTCTACAAATGAGACTCATTGTCTCCTTTTATAGTGTAGAATGTCAAGTGATGTTTAATCAAAACATTAAATGCATTCAATACAATTAAGCAAGAAATCAAAACAGTAATCTGCACTAATTGCAGAATTTTCGTAACTGTTCTGCTCAGTCCAGGAACTCAGTATCAGACTGCTGCTGCGCAGATCAGTACTGCAGGAACTCAGTATGAGACTGCCTGCTGCGCAGGTCAGTATGAGAAAACTCAGTACCGAGGTGGTCGGTATTGACCAGTCAGTACGAGCACACTGCAGTGTCGACTAGATGCAAAAATTGACCCGCACGAGCCCGGAATTTCGGAGCTGCATTCGTGCCCGCAGGTTGCACACGAGTAGGCGTTATAGGGTTTTAATTTTCCACACTACTTCCAACCTTATAAACCAACAAATGGTTTCATCTTTTTCCTATGTGGGATACTCTCCCACATCCCCCACTTCTAAGATTTCTTGTATCAAACACCCTACTTTGAGAGTCGATATCTCATTCACCACAACTCGACTTTGGACACGCTATATACCGTTGCGTAGCTCTCATATAGGAGAACACATAGCTACCAACCAATAACTATATATAACACATATATATATAATTATATAGGTCCAAAGTTGGTGAAAAATCATTTTATCACGACTTTTTCCAACAGGCGGTCAGAATGAACTAGTGATGGGTGATATTCTGTCGATTTTGAAGGAAGACAAGTCCCATAAACATGAATTCAAAGAGCCTGAAATCAGACATCACACTGAGAACAACAATGTGAAACGGACAAATTTAAGCTTGTACCAAGTAAATATTATATACTACTTTAAAAAAATTAATTAAGATTTTGCTAATATATCTACATTTTTTTGTTTGATTATTAAGACTCTTCCCGACAGTTGACTTTTAGGGTTTGATCGCGAGTTTGTTCACCAGCAGTGAGTTTAATCGGAGTTTGTCATGTGTTTGGTCTGGAGAAAAAATATTGATGTGACACCCGTGATTAAAAATGGATTTGTTCACCATTACACTTAGGTGTTGTTTGATAGGAAAAAAATGATTAAGTACTGAATGATTCAACGGTCTGAATGATTAAGAGGTTTTGTATAAACTTGTTTTGAATGTGAGAAACTTCTTTATAAAAATTTTGACTGCTTAATGATTCAGCATATGTTCTAAGGAAGAATGATTCAGCAGCTTCTTGCTGTCCCATTCAGTATATACTTCATTCAGAAGCGCTAAACAAACGCACTGAATACTAAATGATTAAGCATTCAGCGATGAATGGTTTCATTAAGCTGCAAACAAACACAACCTTAGTCTTACTTCATTAGCTAGTTTTGTCACATTAATGTCAAATAAGCACTTATAAACTAACACGTCAACTGACACACATCTGCAACGATTCCTCCTTACTTCCCCATCGCTTATCTCGATTAACCGAGGAAGACTCTAGCAAACCCCAAAAAACGAAGCAAGGAAATGTGTATTCTAACAGTGTCACTTTGTGACGCTTTTTTGGTTTCAACCGACATAAAGTCCCTTGGTGTTGGCCTAAGATATGGGTCGAGCTGGGGTTGCGTTTGGAAAACATCTTTTACTTTTGAAAATTTCAAAAATCAAATTTCAACATGGTTTAAACTTTAAATACTACTGTTTTTCCCCTTCTCGGATGGTTCCATCACACACATCCCCTTTTTAGTTACCAAGACAAAATGTGCTTGTTACAGGAGACTTTAATTATGTATTTGTTTTCTATATGACAAACTTATATAAACGCGTGCTTAATTTATTTTTATGCATAACAAACCTTTAACATGTAACAAATAACAATATACTTAGGCAACTGGCATATATTACAAATCTAATTCACACCGTTTGAATGAGTTACTTGAAAGCTTAAATCGACTTAACCTTGAAGAAGAGTTTTGTATTTTCACGACAAGATATTTTTCACAACTTTTACTTCATACATAACATTGTGTAAGTTTTACACCAATTTGTACAACTATAACAAGAAGCTTCTCAACTGATACCAACATATTATTTCCACTTAGTTACATTCATTAAAAAGGCTACCATTTCTTTACTATTAATCGATTCACTTTTCATTTGTAATATTAAAAAAGAAAAGAAAAATCTAAGAAAAGTGTACCGGTAAGTTGTACAAAGGGCAATTCCAAAAGGCTGCCGTTATTTGTACTTGTGATGGTGAGACTGATTGGAACAATGAGAAGCAAATCTTGCAATCCGATTTAACCAATTTCATTGCAGTCATCCGTAATGATTATTCTCAAAAGGCCCATAAATTTCTAACTTTTAGTTAACAAAATTGTTTTTTTTTTTAAATATATATCTTTTATTGAAATTACAAAAGATACTGAAATTGCTTTTGCCTGATTCATCTTTCTCGTCAATGGCCTGATTTTCAAAAGTAAATCTGCAAGGTTTCAGACTCTGAAACTCAAGTTAAATCTGCAAAGAGATGATATACTAAATTAACAAATAATATAAACAAAAGCCTTTTTTTTAATAATACATGAATACTTACAATTCAGTTATATACAAACCTAAATCAAATGTCTAGCAATCTTTTGAGCATATTCGATTCCCTTTCACAATTGCCATCGGTAGGATTCTTCACGGTCAAAGTCGACTCATAACAGTCAATCCTTTGACTTTACACCACACTCGATCTTAGATGCAAAAGCTAAAGTCGACTGAAACGCTCTCTGTGAAGTACTTGACATGAATGACATCATCGCATTTGACTTTTGAGAAAAAATCGGTCTATTTAATGGAAGGGCAACTCTGTCTCCCTTGACTCCTTTGACCACATTGACCGTTGACTCCGACTTCGAACTCTCTCCAATCGTGTTCCCAGTTTTGAAAGAAAACCCACAGTTTGAATTCCCCAAATCAGGTTTTTTACCAAATGACAGAAAGTTTATCCCACGAGGGGTTGACAGGGGCGTATTGGTAATTTCTTTGGAATCTTGAACGACAAGGGGCGTTTTGGTAATTTCTTTGACCACGGCATCTGCCTTAGGAGATGAATGGGCTTCTAATGGGAACCTTTTTTGGGAAAGAAAGCTTATACCTTTTGGCGGTTGAGTTGATATTTTAACAAATTTGGGTACTGAACAAGATTTTGTATCTAACTTTTTAAAACCCGAATTTGAAGGAGTCTTTTGTTCAGGGTTTGACTCATTTGAAGTATTTAAGGGAACTTCATTCAATGGAGCCTGAAAAAAAAATTAAAAACTTTGAATACTAAAAATGGAAAGCAATCTACAAACAATTTTAAAAAATAAAAAATAAAAACACTTACCTCATGAGAAAATAAACAATCTGAACCTCGGGGGCAGGGCCTATTTTCCTTAATATTATTACATAAATATTTTGATAATTGATGATCGAATGGACAGTCATCACCTTTCATACACGAACGTTTAGCGAAAAAACCACAAGGCTGCAACATAAATAAAGATTAATCAAAATGACAAGCTAAAAATTTCACCAACATTACAACGTAATTTAAGTAATGGGTCAAAAAGGTAAAAATAAATTCTACGGGTTGAAACGGGCGGGTCATGTTGGCTAAAACATTTATTGTCCAAAATTTTAGTTATTTTATGAATAGCTAGTTTGTCAAATATGATTTAAAAAAATTAAAGATTATTTAGTTAACATCTTACTTTATTTAATAAAATGATTCAAGAAGTCTTACGCATTTAAAGTACACTTCACACCCATTTCTTTTTTAGTTAATCCTTTTAATTTTACCCATTAGAGATTAAAAGAGAGAAAAAAACAAATCGATCAATTTAAAAGTACACTTTGCACCCATTCTTTTTTAGGATTAATACGTTAATATTAATCTATATGACAAATAATGCAAATAAACATACCCTGGATTTTGTCACGGGGGTCGTATCATGCGAAAACTTACACTTCTCACCCTGTCAAAAATGAAAAGAATTGTAGCATTACATAAATTAATAAATTTAATTATTTAAATTATGAAAGTGAGACGAAAAAAAAGAGAATGGAAATATAAGAAAACCTCATGGCATCTTCCATTCACATAATGTCGACAATATGAAATTTTCTTCTCTTTTATCACGGGTTCAATTTTCAGCCTTTTGACACCGAGTTTTTTGTTCTTTTCTGCTCGTTTAATTCTTTCATTCCTCTGAAACATGGTAAAAGGATTATTAATTTAAATAGGTAAAATTACAGGTATATTATATGAAATACATTTACTAATAAAAGTAACTTAGCCATTAGGCGGATAAAAGATGGTACAAAATTAAACTAAATTAGCTTTGTGAAAAACCTATGAATTAATCCTCTATGTTAGCAACTTTTTGATGTGAACTATATAGAAAATGTGAAACCATCAATTAAAATCATTTATAGATAACACTTCAAAAAAGTTCATTAATGTCAATAAAAGGTAACCTTTTTCTTTGCTTTTCTTTCCTTAGTCAGAACACGCTTCTTTTTCTTCATTTCATTAGCATCCTGTTATGAACAAATAAAAATAAAATTACCAATTACTTAATCGAGCAATCGACAGTAAGATATTACAAATAAGAACTTGAAAACACAACGATTATGATTCAAGTTAGTACCTCATTAATAGAAGCATCAACTTCTTGAGAGCCATCCTCAACGTTTTGACCAATTAATGTTTGACTTTCAACACAGGGTGTTGGGTCAACAAACTTCTTTGACTTTTTGTTTGTTCTTTCTTCTTCACTACACGATCCCTGCCTTTTTCTAGTATTTTGAGCATCACCAACCTGTAATTCATGGAAACCTTTTAAATTAGGAATCAAAAGGTACTATATCAAATACATTATCCTCTAATTGTGCAATAAGGTTTTAATAAAAAAAAATATACAAACCTTCACCGGGTATACAAGATCCTGATTCTTGGCTGCAATATTTTTTATATTACTTTGAATCGATAGCACACGTTCAGAACTCACTTTCTTCACAGAATCTTTAGATTTTCCATGAACAACAATTTCAGAATAATCCACCAAATTTCTTGTGATTCTATTATTTACTACTATTCCCGACATATTTTTACTCACATCTTCCACTGTGTCAGTAACTAACGGGATTAAATTATCAGCATTTTCAAGTTCTGTTTCAATGCCTAATAAATCTTTAGGCTCAGAACCTGAATTATCTATAGATTGTGTATCATCTTGAAGCATTAAATCTCCCGAAATTTCTCCTTCCTCAACATCTTTATCTGTTGGTAAACGAGGGGAAGAACATATAATATCATAATTATTATCCTTATTTTTTGTATCAAACAAGTTTAAAGGATCAGTATCCACTTTGTGATCATGTTCGGTTGATTCTTGTTGTATATTATGTAAATCTTCTTTTTGGGTATCCAAAGCCACTCTTGTTTCATCGATAGACGCATTTTCTTGACATAAAGAATCATTAGGTGTGATTTCAGTGCAATCAAGAAAGACGTCATTTTTAGTGACGGATTCTATCTGTGTGTCGCTTTGATCTACATGATAAAAATATAAGGTTAATATGAGCAAGTGATTAACTTTTTGAACAAATCGAATTTCACAGTGGCCAAGGATGCACTACAAAATCATGTACAAAAGTAATTCAAGATTCTTGTTGGGTCAAGTAGAATTCAAGATTCTTTAAATGTACAATTTGTGAATTCCTAGAAAATTTGACTAAAGTTTCTTCATTTCTTGGATATGAACCTCAAAAACATCAACTGCTGTACACCTTTTTCCGACATTGTAAACATATGATCGGTATCAGACCCAAATATTCAACAAAGGGGGGCCAAATTTTGCAAATTTATTATAATAGTTTTGTACAATGATATTTAATTTTAATTATATAACCCAATTAGAACAAATTTAGATCCTTCATCATGTATGATTATGAAATTGATAATAGCTTACTTAAATCATTAGCATACAACCTCTTTCTCACGTAAGAGTTTCAATTATTACAGTTGCAGGTCATCAGTCTTAAACCCACCCAAAACCCTAAAATTTAAGGCAGAAAATTTATGCTAAAAAAGCACATTGAAACTACAGCTAACGAATAATTAAATAAAACAAATAACGCAGAAAATTTAAAAAGTATATACCTGAATTTTGAATGGTATGAGAAGACTCGTCATAGCAAACGGAGAGAATATGAAAAAATATATCGGCAGTCCGGCTTCTGAGAGGTCGCCTCCGACGGTTACCTGAGGAAATCGGAGTATTTTCTAGGGTTCCGATTGATGATTTTTCAACCGGCGGCATCGTCACCGTGATGTCTTAAAAAAATCGTAACTAGAGGACTGTTATAAACGCTGGTTGCTCTCGCCGGTGAAATTTCAAATGTTTCAATTTCTACCCTGTTGTTAAAAGTAGTGAAAAATTGACACCCTTTCTTTAAGTATGGTCAGTATGGATTAAAAGAAAAGGGAAATTAACAAAAAGAGACAATTTAACTACAGTGAATGAAAGTATAATATCGTTTAGGATTACTTTTTTTTTTAAAACGGAAAACACACTCCCTAATCTACACCATTTTATCCAGTAAACCCACAATCTTGTGGAACACTCAATCACCTTGATATCGTTAGACTATAAGACCGTCCATAACGGGTGTGGTCGACCATTCGGTCGATCATACGTGGAAAGGCAAGGGACGCGTCCCCTGCGTTACTTCGGTCATCCCTCGACGCGTCGATCGTGCCCAACGGTCGACTAGTCGACCGATCAATTTTCAAAGGGGGGAGGTTTTTTCAAAGGGGAATGATTTGGTCGCCTGGTTACGTGTGTTTGGTCGGGATTTTTTATGTGTTTGGTCAGGCTGATGTGACGCAGAGGTGGCAAGGGTGACCAAACTGGGTTTGGTCACCCATTACGCATAGTCTAAGCCCTTTGGTTGTTTAGGATTACTTAAAGTTGTTAGTACTGTGAAATAGCCTGTTATTTATTGCCTTTAGCCCTTTAGGGGAGTGTTTTGTGTCAAACTTGATAATATTAAAGCAAAATAATTTCTATACGGTTGTATAACTTAATTTAGTGTTTTGTGCCATTTTTCCGATTATAAAATCGGTGTTTGTATTTGAAGATAGAAAACTGCAAGTTACAATTTTTCTAAGTTCAGTTTTGAAGCATTTAGGATTTATTTAGTTTTATTTAGTGTGATATATACATTGGTATTTAGTTGTATTGGTGTTTAACTTTAAAGGGGACCAACAAGTTTCTCTGTGAAATTAGATGGCCGGATTGAGTTATTTATAGTTTACGGTTATTTGCAAAACGGTCTTATAAATAAAATACTATAAGTAATACATATTTTCATTTATGTATTTTGAAGCAAAATATTGTAAAAAATAAAAATGCTTATGATTGATTAAATGGGAAGTTAAAGTATGTGATCCTACTTCTTTTACTCAAGGTATGTTAATGATATTTAAAAAAAAAAATAAGGGGATAATAGGGCCGTTCTAGAGAAACGTTTAAGGAGGTCCACCATCTTTAGGAAGTTTCAAGGAACAAATCTCAACCATTGATTAATAGGATCCAATGATCAAGATTAATCACATATTTTATATATTGAAGGGTATTTTGGTCATTTCTAAAAAAATAAAAATATTTTTTTTATTTTTTATTTTTTATTTTAAATGTTTTATTATGAAGGGGTATTTTGGTCATTTGGCACTTAAAAAAATTTCGTTTTTTTTATTTTTTATTTTTTATTTTAAATTTTTTTTATTTTTTAAAAATTTTTATTTTTTTATTAATTTTTTTATTAAAAAATAATATTTATTTAATAATTACGTGTATAACTTAATCACATGTGATTTTAGTGTAAAATCACATGTGATTCAGAATGCAATCACATGTGATTTTACTATTTTAGTGTAAAATCATATTTAGTTAAATCACATGTGATTCAGAATGCAATCACATGTGATTCACTATGCAATCACATGTGATTTACTATGCAATAACATTATGTGTTATTAATGAAAAAATAATAATTTTTTAAAAAATATTAATAAATTAATAATTTTTTAAAAAAATTTATTTTTTTTAAAAAAATTTATTTTTTTTAAAAAAATAAAAATTTTAAAATAAAAAATAAAAATAAAAAATAAAAATAAAATAATAAATTTTTTAAAATGACCAAAATACCCCTCAATTAAAAATTAAAAAAATAAAATAAAATAAAATATTTTTTTTAGTGCCAAATGACCAAAATACCCTCCATGTATAAAGTATGTGATTAATCTTGACTATTAGATCATATTGATCAATGGTTGAGATTTGTTCTTCGGGACTTTATAAAAATCATATACCTCCTTGAACGCAACTCGGCCGTTCTAATCAAATGTTGGGTCCCGGACAGAATCTGAAAAATGGGTCTCTTCCTATGATAATTTTCTTTCTAATGTAAAATTAATATAGAACATCTATACCTTAAACATTTAGATGAAGAGTATAAAGAAATAATAACTAACTCACAATTAGATGACATCATCAACGTTGTTAATATAAACTTTAAGTCTTCAAAATTTTCTCGAAATTCCTTGTCATTACATAAAAGCAGTTCATCAAAATTTACTTATTTGAGCTTTTCTAGATGCGAATTCATTAATAAATATATCATATTTCTACACTTTGCACTAAATCTACTAATTTTATGACAATTTTTTTGTAGGAATTTGATTATTGTATATTTAGATTTAACATAATATGACAAATTGACAATTAACATGATTCACAAGTTCTGATGTTCTCATTTTTTTAGTTGGTTATAATTCTACTGCTGTCAATTTGTGTCATATGAGTTAACTTAGAAAAAATCAAATAAGGTCATATGACCCAATTTTTTACCCATCATTCTCAATATTCCAAACAATTAGGACATATAAATAAAAGGTGGCATTATATTAAGCATCCAAGCAGGAATCCTAAATTAAGCTTCTAAACCGAAAATCAACATTACTCACATATTGTATTGATCAATATGCTTCAAAGTTTAAAAAATCAAACTGAAGTGATTATTGTTTCTTGTGATGATTATAAATCTTGAAATTAAACAAAATTACCTCACTTCACCACCAAATCGAGATGAAGGGGAGAATAGCATAGTGGTTAAGGTGATTTGCGAGGAGGAGATGAAGACGAGAATGGTGACACCAATTCATTACCTTTCTCTCGCCATTTCCATCTCTAATTCCAATTCCATCTGCCGCTTCCAGCTTGATTCTGTACTTCCATCCCTTTCAATAGTTAAACGGGCTAAGTTTTTGAGTACGGGATACGTAGGCCTTAGATATTAAAACTGGACTAAATTAAATCTATAATAATGGGCCCCTCTTTTTTGGGCCCTGGGTAGTTTCCCTGACCCAGGCCCAGATAATTAGTGGATGGATGGTCGATATGATTTACTAAAAAGTTAAATTAGGTCAAAATGTATCAACTAAAGGTTCTTCGATTTGAATTTTATAACTTGCTGGATTCATGATCCCAACTGCATACTTCTTTTTAACCAATTTCTTTTACTTATTTGCATCTGTTGGGGGGCACAAATCTTGCAGAGACCCATGGGATTAAATGTATGTTTCCTCTACTTGTATAAAATATCCTCATTGACAATTTTTCAAGCTAATATTACATGTTTCTAAGCATTCATTGTATTATAAAAGAGTATATTTTTATATTTTGTTATTATTCAAAGATATTCAAAATGTTTTGACTTTTATCATACACTCATTAATTATGCAAGTATTTTGACTTATGAGATGTAGGAAGATCCTAACGTCATTTTCATTTTCACTTTCAGAAATTTCTACCCACTAAATGTCAAATTACAATTCCCCCCTTTTCCCAAAGGCTTTTTGTCTCTTGACTTTATGAACATATTTCTCAAATAATTTTTAATTCAGGGTAAGTTCCCAACATGCTTCCTTTAATGCAACCTTAACCGATGCATCAAAACATAAAACTACCTGTAATGGTAACTGTAATGGTTCAAGTTCCTGGTAACGCGTTCCACTCATTGAAAATTAAAGGTTTGGTCGCTTGAACATTCATTATAATTTTTTGGTTCAAAAATCATAAAACCTTAAATATATTATTTATAATTTGAAATGGAGGAAGTATTTTTTATCTCATGTTTTTAGGGTAAGAATTAGATAAATCACAACGTGATTGATTGCCTGTCACGTGTTTCTATTTTGGAAGGTATTTGCTGGGAAATTCTTTGGACTAGAAGTTGGACACACAAGAATATGCATCTTGTGGAATTTTTTTTGTCAAATTTACAATGATGAGATATAATATAATGAAAATAAATCAACCAGCCTCTGTATGCATTATTAGATGTACAAATTAGTAATGCTTAATAACTACATTTCTTATGTTTTCTAACACTGTCTACAAAACAATTAACAAGTGGCATAAATTGAATGGCAACATGTCATTGTGCCAGGTCATGAACAACCCTCCTCACTGCTTCTTGGAAGCTTGACTCGTCCCATTCACTTCCCTACATAAAAGCCAAGTGTGAAAGGGTAAATAATTAATAATTAATATGTTTATATTATAATATTATTTTTAAGAAACATTTTAGAAATTATATACAAAAAGGAAAAAATTTAATTAAATGTATAAGTAATAATAATGATAGTAAAGAAAAAAGGAATTAATTTAGACATAATTTTATTATTTTGTAAACCCTTTTCTTTAAACACCAAAAACAATTATAAGTACATATATTGTCTTCCCAAAAAATCATCTACCCATGAAACTTATCCTGCCAAACTTGAACGGTTAATGCTTTTGGTAGGTCAAATAAAAAAAGTTAATATATAAATAAACATGTTCCAAGTAACTACAAACATTGAATATTAACTTTAATAATGTGATTGTGTAATTTCACCAACAAATAATGATGTATAGTTAATGGGATGAGAGGGTTGCAATATAAAAACACACAAATAAGGAATTACACAATTAACTTGTGCATTATTAATTTCGTTATACTCTAATTGATCACTTTTTGTAACTCCCATCAAATTTACGTCAAAGTTATTTATCATAATACATGTAATGCTTTTTTCCGTTATTGCATGTAAACTTTTTAATGTTGTAGATGTAATGTTATTATTAATGTAATATTTTTCTATTACTAAAAATTGTTTTACTTTTTATTTGAAGCTAATGTGTAAGATTTTTTTTCAAGAATAATGCTACTTTTTTAAAATTTCACATATAATACTGTTTTTTGTCTTTCACAAATAGGGTTTATGGACTCCTAGTGTCCGGATTGATGCTTAAATGGGAGTCCTGGAGTCTGGATTGACACTTTTCCACCATGTACTTTTCTGCCGTGTACTTACTTTTCAGTCATTGTACTTGTTGTACCATTCCGGACTCTGGGAGTACAATTTAAGTATCAATCCGGACTCTAGGAATCCATAAACCCTATTTGTGAAAGACAAGAAAAATAACATTATTTGTGAAAATTTTTAAAAAAGTAACATCATACTTGAAAAAAATTCAATGTGTAACTCCCTATTTTACTTGCAGGAAATGTTGAGGTAACGGCTTGAGCCATGGTCGTATTATTATTATTATTATTATTATTATTATTATTATTATTATTATTATTATTATTATTATTATTGTTATTATTATTATATGGGTTTTGTTAGTAGCAGTGTGAAGATTGAATAACTCTTCATAAACATAGATCTTTAGGCTCAAGAATAGTTAGTTCTTATCTGGAATAAGCATATACAAATAACAAAATTGCGGAATTAGATAAACAGTTTTGTATAGCTAAACAAGGTTTCATCATCATCTTTATATACAATGATTACTAAAAGCCCCAATTCTACACATAAATATGTAGAACGGTTTTGGTTAACAGGATCATACGACCTTGAGGCTTAGGTTTTACACACAAACACGTTAAAACGTGGGTTCCAAGAACATCTAATTCTATGTCATTAGGTTTCTTTATATACTAGAAAACCTAAGACTTACAAGGAAAAGATAATACTAAATCTTTTAAACTAATAAAGATATACTATATCTTTTTACATTAATGATTATCTCCTAAATCTTTATTTGAATTTGAACTTCCATATCTTCAATTTAGGTCCTTGTACTTTATAAGTTTTGACACATCAAATCAATAATGAATATTATAGAAATATTCCTAACAATCTTCCCCTATTTGATTTGACAAAACTTATAGAATTAGCTAGGAATCTTCAAGTCTCTTCCCCTTTTTGACATAATCAAATCAATCCGAGAAACTTGAACTTCCCCTTGAATGATCAACACTTTTTCTTCCCCTAAAAGTGTGCTATCATTCTTGTGTTCTTCAAGGCTATATCAATTACATTGAAAACTAACTATCTTCTATTTGAAGTTGAAGTAGAAACTCAAACTAAGCATCACATTCCGTCTAAATATAGTAATCAGCAACATCATATCTTGTATGAAGGGCATCTTGGTCTTCAATCAGATCTTTTCGTTAAGATTCTGTTGAATTGTAGTTACAACAATACATAACATCTTATGTAGTAAGACTTTCCACTTCATCTTCAAATAAAATATAATCAATTATCTTCTGTAATCAATTGATAAAGATCAAATATGTAACAAATAAAATTTTCCTTTATCTTCATCATGCCTTCAACCTGTGTGTGTGAATAATGTGATTCGTTTCACATTATTATCAGATATGATCAATAAACCGTAGTATGGAATGAGCATGATGTGTGTCATGCTTTCCAAAGTATGATGTATCAGTTGTATGGAAGAAATCAGTATAAAAAAATTTTAAAATTTTTCGGTCAGTACTGATTAATACTTGATCAGTCAACGCAGCAGTAGTAACATGTATACTACTGATTCTTGGTAAAAATTTCAGTTTATTACTGATCAGTAGTGTTTTTCTTCATTTACTACTGATCAGTAGTATTTAATATGGATCAGTAGTAAACAGAGAAGATATTCCGTAATCGAGAAGGCTATCGGATCAGTAGTATGTATTGATAGATCAGTAGTAAAAGTCGGTATGGATCAGTAGTAAAAATTGTTTTACTACTGCCCAGTAGTAATTCAAGTTGAAAACCACCAACATCATCTTCCTTCTTTTCTAAGAACTCATAAGCCTTCTGAACAGCCTGGAATTCCTTCTTCTCAAGACGATGAGCACACTCAACAATACCCAACACTATCGATACAATTTCTTGTTCATCAAGAAAACTTTTCACATCTTTCTTGGCGTCCTCATCTTTCTCGACCAATTCCGCCACTGATTAATAAACGATATCCAGCAATTCTTTGTTTTTTACGATCAATAGCAGCGTTAATGAGATCGATTAACTGTTTTATATCTTGATCTTCGAGAAATTTTGTGAGATCGTTTTCGTTGACCTGCGATGAGGCTTGTTTCTTGATGAATTCGTCCACTAGGGCTAGGGTTTTAGGATCGATTGTCGGCGTACCGGATTCATTCGGTGTGCAAGGTTTAAGCTTTAGCGTGATGGATTGAACAGAATCCTCCTGTTGTTGGAGAACAACAATGGTTTCCGACATTTTAACGATGAATTTAGAGATCTTTTGATTGGGGTGGTGATTTGTGATGAGGGATTTAGGGATTATGGGTTTAGGTTATCCAATTTTTTCTGATGGTTTTGAAATCGCGTTCTATGATGTTAATTGATTTCAGAATTTTCGTTTGGGCTAGCATAATGATGATTGTTTAATTACTCCGATACAATTTATGATTGGATTAACAAACCTCCTACTCATTCTGAATGTTCGTCTTGATGATGTATTTCAAAAAAAAAATCACTTTGCTCAACTCTAACAACAGCCACAAATTAAAATATTTGAAGTTATGACACCAGTAGTAAAACTTAACTTTGGGATCAGTAGTGAAATATGCTTCTTTGCAATCTTCCAAGAATAATCGTAATCTTCATAAATCACCAATACATCCTTGTTTCATTCCAGATCTGAGCCACCGTGCTCTGATACCAATTGTGAAGATTGAATAACTCTTCATAAACATAGATCTTTAGGCTCAAGAATAGTTAGTTCTTATCTGGAATAAGCATATACAAATAACAAAATTGCGGAATTAGATAAACAGTTTTGTATAGCTAAACAAGGTTTCATCATCATCTTTATATACAATGATTACTAAAAGCCCCAATTCTACACATAAATATGTAGAACGGTTTTGGTTAACATGATCATACGACCTTGAGGCTTAGGTTTTACACACAAACACGTTAAAATGTGGGTTCCAAGAACATCTAATTCTATGTCATTAGGTTTCTTTATATACTAGAAAACCTAAGACTTACAAGGAAAAGATAATACTAAATCTTTTAAACTAATAAAGATATACTATATCTTTTTACATTAATGATTATCTCCTAAATCTTTATTTGAATTTGAACTTCCATATCTTCAATTTAGGTCCTTATACTTTATAAGTTTTGACACATCAAATCAATAATGAATATTATAGAAATATTCCTAACAAACAGCCTTAAGAGGTGTCTTTAACATGCATAAAATTCTTGTACATTCATTGATCAAGAATGAAATTCCTAAAATTCAAGGGGCGATTACATTAATTTTGCAATTTTTTGTGCATGTTTTAGCTTTTTATTGGCTGTCATTATCATTTTTTGTTATCTTATTTACAACTTTCAAAAGAATGATTGGCAGTTTGTAAGGGAAAAAATGAAACCCAACCTGAATTCTGAATCGTAAAACAAGTCGATTCACAAAAGCTTCTGTTTCCGACATTCGTGTCTAGTGACATTACAGTTGCATTCTCGACTTGTTTCAGGAATCCGAGAACACGAACCACCAAATCCGAGAGTACTGAATTCCCTCTTACATTCACTTCCAAATCCACAATTCGTGACTCTGAAGTCGATTCTCCAACATTTGCGATTCTGACGTTTAGTCTGTTTTCAGAAAAGCTAACCGAATACTGATTACGCACAGCCTCCAAAATCTTGTTTCTTTTGTTAAGCACCTCAATTTCAGACTTGAAAGAAGTTATGTACTCCTTTGTGTTTGATAGAACTGCCGCTTTATCCTTCTAAAATCATAGTTCCTCATAAAAAATCATGATTAACATAAATAGTATGTTCTTTAGAAGCAAAATGAACATTTAAGACCTACATATATGTATAGTCGGCTAAGTATTTAAGTTGTGAACCATATTAACATTGAAATCAAGTTCAGTTAAAAGATATGAAACTCCTAATTGAAGCTGAGTGTGAGTTTCAGTTTTTTATATTTACATTTTGGTTAAAGAAAAAAATGAATATGAGTTTTATGAAATGGAAAATGATTGTAAAGTAATTAATACCTGGAGGAAGCAATGACCTCAAAGCTTGGAAGCTGTCATTAATTTTCTCTCTTCTCTTTCGCTCGGATATCATGTGATGAAGTTGATTGCTTGCGGGTCGAGTCATTTGACTTTGTTCATGTGCTCGAGCTTCACTTAGAAGAATGAAAGTGATCTTCGGTTGTCTACCTCGTTGTTTTGCAGGACCTAAAAATGATGGATATCTCTGAAAGGCACTAGCAATGCGAGGGGTTTGAAGGACGAAGAAGATGCATGCAAGAATTGCTCTTGTGATTGCAGCTTCTTCATGTTGTCTTGAAGGTATCATTTGAGTGGTTCTTATTTGATTTAAAGCAGGATCTTCTGTTGAAGTTGTTTGGAGCATGTTGTAGAGAAAAGGGGAGTATTTGTCCATAGATAATGATCTTAAAGAAGATGACGCCCGAGCTTGATTAAGAGGCATTTCTTGCTGGAAATCCCCCTGCTTCAACTCAAATTAATCTGACCCATTCAAAAGAATGGTACGTAACCAAAAGAAAAACAAAGGAAATCTTTTGAAAGAAGGTAATTAATGAGATTTCTTACTAATTCGGAGGCATGCCAAGCTCAATCTCTCCATTCTTGCACCCCATAAAAACTGCAGTCTGCAATCAAGTTTGTGATCATAATTTTTATGCCTAATTGTGTCATGTATGCATTATGTTTAAAAAAAAATGTTAATACTAATATAGACCGGTTTTAGCCATTCCATATCTAGTTTGATCTTAATATACACATTTGACGTCCTACCTTAATACTTGCTTCCTGCAAGTAAAATAGGGAATTGCACATTAGCTTCAAATCTTGCATGCATGCCTCAAGAAAAACATTTTTAACATGAACATAATAAATACACAACAAAATAATGAATATTTTATCTAACTTAATATTGTAATTAATGTCGTAATTACTTGATAAAACTGTAATTGTGCTGAATTTGATGCCAAATTTAAAAGCTCCACCCCTCTACGCTCCATGTACTTAAGATTGTGAACGAATGCAAACCCTGGAACACCTCTATATACACATAGAAATGAATCAATATGATTAAGTTAACATATAATGTATATACTCGCTATATATAATTAGGAAAAAGGTTGCAGTTTTCTTCTTAATTACCCATTGTAATTTTCAATGAAGAATATTGATTTCTGGTAGTTAAGAAAAGACCTCATGGCAAGACTCCCAGATGATGAACTTGCTTCTTCTTTGTATACTCCATCAATAAAGGTCAAACAACTGTTATTTTTGCATGGGTGTATCAGATGATTAAATGCCCATATAAAACTGTATATGTTTGAATATAAATTAAAACGTATATATAAATAATAAATTCGATTTGAGGTAGCATGAGATATGTACTTGGAAGGATGGGGAAAGTGAGACCAGAGGCAAACATAACTGAAACCAAACGAATCGATGATTTGTTGAAACAAACTAGATCTTTGGGTTTTCTCCAGATCGAAAATGGACTCCATTTTCACAGAATTGAGTTAGTGTACTACTATACAAATTGAAATCTTCTTGTGTTAGGGTTAGTCAATATATATACATACATACATGTGCACATATGTATGTATAAAGATAGAATTGAGAATATCAGTTGGTGATGATTTTGTCATGTGGAAATTCATCCTTATTGGAGCTTCTTTGATCATGATTTCTTCCATTGATGGTCCATTATGTGAACACACTAATTTAATCACACTTGAAAGAGAAAGAGAAAGGTCGATGAAGATGCAGAAAAGTGTATGGAAGATGAATATGATATAATTAAATGGTTTTTTGTTTCCTATATGTATAGTGTGTGTGTGTATATACCAAGGTCTCTTTCACTCTTTTTCTTTGAAGTTTCTAATTATTAATTTACTTTTACTATTAGAATGTATATATGTGGATCAAGTTTTTTGGTTGGAAGAGAAAGTTCTTAAAAGTGGGACCTACTTTGAGTTTCAACATGCATCAACATCACAGTGTCCTTTGTATTAAAACCATATTAATGAGACAAAATAACTTTAAAATAGTTTTAACATGAATACCACACTGTAGGCTCTTAGTATTACATTGTCTTTGGGTGTATGTTATGGCTTTTTTAGCATTATTTTTGGCTTAATTATTAGCTTTTTCATAAGTCCCATCCCACTAGTTCCGGTCCAGAGTTTGAGCTTATTTTGTAGAAATTAAATACACTTTTATAAGTTTATCAATCTACTAGTTTATCTCCTTGTTACCTTGTTCATTGTTTTTAGTATTTTATTAAATAAGCTAATTCAAATACTTTCACTTATTAGCTTATAATATATAATAAACTAAAATAAACACTTTAGCAATAAGTTTATCAATGCGTGTATTTCTAGTTGTTCATTTCTAATTTTAACGGAAATATGAGACCTTAATGGTCATATGTGTAGCTTATTATTCTTTCTTTGTCTCCTTGAAATAGATCGAGCAGATTCACATTGTATTATGTTTATGTTAATCACATATTAAGTTTGTCAAATTTTGACTTTAAACATAATATATATGAGTTGTTTCAAATAAAGATTACTAAAAAATTAAAACTCACACAAATATGAGTTAAAACAACTACCATTTGGGTCGTATCCCCTAGAAAAGTATCTTTAGGGAATTGAGATGTTGAATCTTAGGGGGCCTGGAGCCAGCCAAGATTAGAAAAGTAGTGAGCGAGTCAAAGGTCATCAACTCAAGATTTTTCCAAGAGCAGTCAAGGAGGGTGGATGGCGATTTCTGCCACCTATATATATTTTTCTCTATTTCTAATATACATTTTATTATATTAATTATACACTAGCACAGAAAATCTTTTAATACTACGTGTTATACCTTCAACATCTTAAGTTAACTTAAACGTACAAAATGCTATCCCCACTTTCTGAATAAAATCAAGTTCTCAGGATTAATTAAATAATTATTAGCTAATACAATTTTAATATTTTAATTGGAGAATGAATATGATTAGTAGACCCGAGAACTGAACCATTTTATAGAATACAGTTCAAATAAATTAGGTATAGACCTGATTGGCCAAAATAGTAATTGGAACAAGTTTTTGCCATGAGGATGTATAAATAATACTCCCTCCGTCCCAAATTTATTGTCTACCACAAAAAGTACACAGTTTAAGAAAAATACATTAATTATATTATGTCACCAATCAAAATTTCTCTTTCCCACTTAAACGTTTTTTGATTGGTTGAAATTTAAGAAAGAGAGTCTTTGTGGGACAAACTAAAATAGTATACTAGAGAATAAAGATTGGACGAGGGAGTATCTTTTTATCTTTCGATGTATACCTTTAAAAACATACTATTAAGTGGTTTAGTACATCAAACATAAGTTTGAAAATACGACAATAGATAAGCATGTCCTCAGTGAAAATGTGGTTGTGTGTCACAATAATAACATACATTATAGCATAATTTATCAAAATTAAAATGTTCAACAGGGTATTTAAGACTGTTTGAGAACCACAAAACAGTTGCTTCTAGTCATCATACATTTGTAGCAGTTTATAAAGTTTGGCCGTTGGTCAAAGAAAAACTGTCAATGGAGCTTCAAAAAGTCATGCAGCAGGGACCTTTTTTCCCATCTTCAATGAAGTAAATAGCTGTTTCGGGAACCTAAATATATTCAATTGCAGTAATAATTAGTTGTTTATATACATTTGTTTTGTCAAAATTACACAAATGGTACTTATGGTTTGTCAAAAATTTCTCATTTGATCCTTAAGTTTCCTTAACTATCGCCCCTTGTCATACTTTAGGTCCTTAAACTTCAGTCCAACACAGTGTTAAAATCACCCACGTGCAACACAGCAGAATAGTAATTTTAACACGGTGTGTTGGACAGACGTTTGGGTTAAGGACCAAAAGCATGACAAGGGGTGATATTTAAGGACCATTGGTGAAATTTTTGAAAGTTAAGGACCAAACAGGGAAACTTTTGGCAAACTACAAGATAAAAAATACTCGCCATTTTGTAATTTATAGAGTTGGTAATAAACTCAATTACTAAATGGGTCGATTCGGGCTGTCTTCTCCAACCAGACAACGGGTCAAGTTAATAAATTTAGCTAATAAGAAAACGGGTCAAATGGCCTGAAAGTCGCCAAAATGTATTCATATGCTTACAACATCCCAAGTCATTTTATCTAAAAAATAAATTATATTATTATTTCCACAATATAGTTTTTGTAACCATAATATTTTAATTATCTATAAAATTCAAAAAAGAAAACGTGTTTGGACCGGAACTCGTTATGACCCATTATCTAACTTGCTCTCCCCACCCATTTTTCCACCACTAGTAGTAGGAATTAGGTCAATTTACAATATATATTATACTGATAAGCTAAATAATTTATTTTTAAAAAAATAGGGTTTCAGAAAGTGAACTTATAAAAGAAAAGATAAGAAATATTTAATTACGTCATGCCAAGTATCTGTAATGAATTCCACGATATCATATGCTATATCCCCCTGTACATCAATCTGATCTTTCTCAGTTGGACCCTGAGAAAAACAATTCAAAATTTTCCAATTATTAAACAACAAATTTAATCACTAAAATCTTAAATCCTGTAGGCATATAAAAATCATACCTTGACTACAGAAGCTCCAGTTGCAAATTTCTTTCCAAGCTTCTTTGAAGCATCACTCAGTTTAACACCTGGAATTTATAGTTATAATTAATAAAAATCATAAAATGGGTAATAATTGATGGGGTATTATTATTAAACTTACCAAAAAGCTCGAGACCTTTAATGGTGGTAATAGATTTACGCTTGTTACGGGTTACCTTTTCAATTATAACTTCTTGTTTCTCCTGCAACAAAAGGTATAATACCTTCAGTTGAGACTAAATGTTTTCAGGTTTAAATGTATGGTAGATACATTGCAAGTTTTAAGATACATTTGTATGTACATAAACTTTACATAAAAGTGTATAATCTGTACCTTCTTTTTTATCTTTCCACCTGGAAGTCGTTTTACTGGCTCTTGCTTTGGTAGTGAAGAACCTGAAATTGATTAAAACAAGAATTCAACACAATTAGAGTCTAAACAATTAAAAGCATGAAGTTAGAAAAATAATGTATATAATATTTCACAAAGCCATACGAAAATAATTTTTATTTCACTAATAAACCAAAAATATGTATATGAAGTGCATAAGCCACGTAATAATTAAGACTGCATATATTTTCTTGCAACGGTTCTTTATTATGCCGAAAAAACATACATTTTTTCAATGGAATATGCTTGTTGTAGAAATATGGAATTTGGGGATATGAGAGGGAAAACTTTAGTCAATATTACCCATCAAATGAATAATAAAAACAATAATACTTAACCAAATCATAATAAAAACACTCAAACTAAGGCATAATTGTGGTAACAAGTAACCAACTTTTGTACATTTCTCTTTTAGGCATCGTATCTTTATAAACCACAAACAAGCGATTATATTTTTATGGATTTTGCCAACCATAGCCCTAAGAAAACCATCAACTGTTGTAAAAAATAACCCCTTGTTTCTAGTTTTTAATATAAGAAAACTAAAAGACAAATTAACCCTTCACATAATATGCAAAATATTTCACAATTTCTCCTTCAACAGTATCTTATAAGTAGCTCATCAAATCCAAGCATAACCAATTCGCACATAATTAAACTTTTGTCACTAATGTAAACTACAATATGATACTGCAAAACTGGATTAAAACAACAATAATTCACAAAACCCAACAATCAGAATTACCAGAAGGTCCAGTGCCATCTGTGATTGAAGTCGATTGTAGTTGATCTGAAACTCTATCAGCTTCCTTCGAATCTGATTCTAAATCATTTGACAAAATTAGTTTACAAACTTTAGCACAAAAATTAAACACACATAAATAAAGAAGATACAATCAAAGTTATAGATATTAGAGAACAATGATAAAGGTAAACCCTTTATACCTTGAATAAGATTTGGGTAAATTTGCGGTGCGTGCTGGATTAACCAGGGTTTGCATTTTTCAAAATCGGATCCAAATTCACAGTATTCACCAGGTAACCCACAAACACCACAGTACAAAACTTGAACCGGTTGAGGTTTATCCGCCATTGATGAAGATCGATTGTTAGGGTTTAGAAATTACCTATTTGGAATTCAGCGATTTCTTTTTCTATCTTTTTTTCGGGTGAAGGGTTTTTGCTGTAGAGTGTAGACTTTGAAGAACTAACGCAAATAATTAACAGAAGTTGCACTTACAGCAAACGACGTCGTACCAGTATGACTAATAAGAATTTTTTTATTGTTATTTTGGTTCAAACGCTGTTAAAATTTTAAACCCACTTACTTAATTGTTATTTTTAACCACAAATCTTAATCTATTACTTCTATTAGGGTTATGATCAAGTGAAAATTAAAAAATTAATGAGGACTGTAAGTATAATTCTTAACTAATTATTTTAAAAAATTTAAATCATTGTCAGAAATTTTAGATATTTATTAGTAAACATCTTTTAGACAATGATTTAAAATTTATGAAAATTATCCAATTTTTTTAAAGATGGGTTGGTTGAGACTTATCCTTACAGTCCTCATTATAATTTGAGCCCTCACCTGATCTCACTTCTCTATTAGTAAATACTATTTATATATGCTACATTAGTATTTGAACGCACGACTATAAGAATGAGAGACATACTACCAAAAGCCTT
Source organism: Calendula officinalis (assembly GCA_963853835.1). NCBI lineage: Eukaryota > Viridiplantae > Streptophyta > Magnoliopsida > Asterales > Asteraceae > Calendula > Calendula officinalis. The sequence continues at coordinate 20,896,481 of OY970822.1, forward strand.
TTGGTCCACATACTTAACTCATTTTCGTAATAAAATCCCTTCACTTTTACTTTATCTTAATTAACTAGATTATAACCTGTGAAATTCACGGATGGTCGTAATTTAGTTGAATATAAATTTTATAGGATAAAAAAATTAAACATTAATTGTATGGGAATTACATACTCCGTATAAGATAAGAAGACATGTAAACATGAGAAATTTTGCAAATTACATAATAAGAAAAGAAATGATGGAAATATAATAAAAACTAAACACTAAATAAAACATTACTAAAAAGTGTTTAATATAAAAAGAACAATTTCTTTAACATAAATTTCTAAAGACTTGCTTAGATACAATGTCCTCTATAAAGAAATGAAATATTGGGGAAGAGTGGAAGAGCTATCAAAAGAAACATATATTGGGTTGGCATCGCCAGTTGTGCACATCGTTGGCACCGTCCGCCACTTTGTCCGCCGGTTGAGTGCTCGCCATTTTACCTAACATTTTCCCCTTAGTTTCCATCATTTTACCTACTATCTATGAAACCCTAGGTACGTAAACTGTTTTGGCTCTATTACGCCTTTATATCCACGGTATGATTTCTAAATTCATTCGCTGCAATTAAACATCCGTGTATACGATAATCCATCAATAAATGTTAATAATGTTAAGCATGAATGTGAGGACGTATTTGATATTGTCAGAATGCTAACTCAATGCGAAGATTGTTGACATTTGGTTTTGAAAGTTGATTCATATATGAGAAAGGAAGTGTTTAATCTGTACATGAATGTGCTTATAAATTGAATTGATTATATAGGAGTTAATTGAATCATTTTTTTTATCTCGCGGTATGGTTTTTTTTACTGAAATATCTTTAAGTTTTAATTGTGATGCAATGAAACAATACGTTGATTTTAATTTGTACATGAATGAGTTTGATTATTTAATTGTGATGCACAGACTAAATTGAAATGCTGCAAAACGAAGGGAGGAGACTACAAAATGCAAGTGTGAATTTTATGGAAGTTTCTTACTTTTTTTGTTTACAAATTATATGTTAAAGAGCTTACTTCGTAAATATTGTTTTTTGAAGTATGTAACTTGGCTTATAGTTAATATGGGGCTATGCTTTGATGTTATGGTTTTCAGATAGTTCTTTAGGGTTGTGTACTTTAGTGCAACCTATAAAACGTAATTTGTCCTAATGTAACTATGGAACTCAATTGCATGATCAACGATTTTTCTAATTTTTGAATTCGTCAGCTAAAGTATGGTTGGGGTACTGCAATCTTACATACTGGAACAGAAACTAAAACCGAATCAATGTGAATCTCTTGCATTTTGAACTTAAAAGTCCAAAATCTTCGGTGCACAATTTATTTCTTTAAAAAAAAGGTAGACTAGCGGAAGAGCTTCGACATTATCATTACCCCTCACCTAGAAAACCAGAAATTATATATATAACCTTTCATACAAAGTCCATACAAAACACCTACCATACAACAACACAACACAACCCTACCAAAATTAAAATCTGCCAAACACAAATCTACAAATTCAGTGCATACTTTATAGTCTTTATTAGATATTATTATGCTTCAATTTTACTAATTTAGAACTTCGATTTTTTTTTATTGTTTTTATATGCAAGGGTCTTTTAACATTTCTCAAAAAGGAATGTGAAAGAACTTGGTGCTACTATCATTATCATATATGGTACACATACATTGATGGTCTTGAGAATTGGCCATCACATATTGTAAGCTTTTTTTTAATCATTATTATGCATTTATTAAAACTAATCTTGATATTGTGGTTACAAAACTTATTTTCTTTGTTTTAGGTTTATGTTGCCCATGGGAAGTTGCAGTTAGCATCTACTGTGGAAGATGTAAAAAAGATGGGGTATCTGTCTTTAATGGTGAGTTTACACATTGCACTAATAGTAGGTCAAATTAACTAATTTTGAAGTTCAAAGTGAATCAAGTTGCTTCATTTCCTAGATAAATTTGATAACTAGGACAAAAGCACACTATAGCAATGGTTGAGGAAAGAACGAAAGGAAGAGAGGAAAAGAAGGAAAGATAGAAACGCAAACATGCTTCCAGAATTTTATAGACGTTTTGATGGCGCTCGGGTTACGGCCTACCTGGTTCGTGTGGTCAACAATGGGTGGGCTGTTGGAAGGCTCAATTTAAGCGTTGCTGGTGAAGAGAATTTTGTATACTAGTTTAAATAGGGTTATAAGGCAATTGTCAAAATTGTTACCCACACTATAAAAACATAAGAATGAAAAGGATGGAATTTTACCCACATAATGAGAACAAGTAATTTACGAATGATTGTAAAAAAATAAGCCAACACATAGTCAAACTCCTAAATTGGTCAAATGGATCAAACTGGCTAGTGACTGTCAAATTTGTTAAATGGATCAAACTGGTCAATACTATTTTAATCTCATTCCCATATATCCTTTATTAGGCAGCTTAGTGCAATTTAAACAACTTACCCATTTTTCCTAAATTTATCTTGTCTTGGTAAGTATCATGTTAAGCCCTTGATCTTATAAACAAGTACAAAGAGTGAAATATTTAAAGAAGATTTATTTCGTCTTTAACTTAATTTTGTAGATTATTCATATATAACAAAATACTTATTCGTTATTTTCAATAATAATTGACTATATAATTTCCTACTTTTTTCATTGTTATGTATTCTATATTTATGAAACCCTAGGTACGTGAACTATTTTGGCAATATATCTTGAAGCATGCCCGCTCAATCGGGCGGGTTTTGAAACTAGTTTTCTATAAGAGCTACTGTTATTGGATAACATAGTTTATATTCCTTTTGGGTAGAGATGTTAAATTTAGCTATTTTGGAACGCACTTAAGTGTTATGAATCATAAACTTTTGTCTAACCAATTTGTTACCTTGCCTAATAAAAAAACTATTTTCATATGTTGATTTCATGTTTAATCGTCCAGGGTTCGATTAAGAGCATTAAAAAATTGAATGTCTGAGCCCGGGTTCGAACCGGGGACCTCTAGTGTGTGAGACTAGCGTGATAACCGACTACACCACCCAGACAAGATGTTATTTACACTTATTTAAAGGAACATATACAATAGAGATCAATGGATCGTAATCGTATCATTGACCTAGTTATTTTTTCAAAACAAGATACTTTTGCATGTCTTTTTGGAATGCCTTAGGGGTGCTATAGAAGGATGTAAACATCAGTTCCCACTTGAATTTTTTTTAATGAAAGTGACATCAAATATATATAAATAAATACCTATATGATGCATATTATGTGTGTATATTGTTCATGCATTTGTTATCTACTACTTCGTATTATATTTTCTTTTTCTATTATAATATAATATAGAAAAGTAATGATGTTGATATGGTATTTATAGTACATCGGGTTAAATATCTATATATAATGATACCCGTAAGAAATAGTGGGTCAATTCCTATAGTTTTGGGTTTTACATACAATTCTATAAATATATTGTTTTAAATATATATTTTCTTTAAGTACTTTCAGAATTATAAATAAAAGCCTGCAATAGCTAAAAGTAGATTTGAAAAAAGTTAGAGAAAAATAAAGTTGTCTTTTTTATGACAAAAATAGCATGTTGATGAGTCCGTATTTCTCTAATCTTTGTCACTTAGGCCTCTCCCAACCCTTACCCGTCACTAAACCCATCACTAGCGTCACGTCATCGCATCCTTACTGACCCGCTACTAACACGGTCATGCCAACCCTACCCATCACTAACCCATCACTAAACACATCCTTTCCACATCATCTTTTCCACATCATCATTTTTTATTAAAAAAATAATTATAAAATAAATATATTACATTAGTTTAAAAATACATTGTTTAAATTAAATAAAAATAATAGTAAATTAAAAAATATTACATTTATTAAAATTTAAAGAACAAAAAAAGTTAATTTTTTTGAAAAAAAGTTATATATTTTATTATTAAAATAAATATATATAAAAAATATATATTAAAAAAATAAATTAAAAAAAACAGAAAAAAAGAAAAGATTTTTATTAAAATATATAAATTGTACAAGTTATAATGCTGGAGGTACAAGTCCACCACCCACCCCCCTCATCTTCCTCCTTCTCTCTCTCTCCCCGCCCTCTCTCTCCTCGCGCCGACGCCATCCCGCCACCGTCCTCCTGCAGACGCCTTCCCACGACGCCGGCCCCCGACGTGTCCGTGCCAATGGCATCCCGCCCCGACGTGTCGAAGACGTGTCCCCGACGTACCCGTTGGCAGCGGTCTTAACATGCTCAAAATAAACCTTTATAACTTTATTTATCAATGGGTTTTTCACGTGGTTTTATAAACTCCTTGTTTTTCTATAGCTTTTACGACTTTTTATATTAAAAAGTGTTGTATGCTATAAATAAATAAATAAAAGAAAAAGTTGAATCGGTTGTGTTAATTAGATATAAAAAAATTTAAAAGGTTTTTTTCCATGTCTAAGGGTGCGATTCGATGTTGTTTTTGTTTCAAATCGGACGTACAATCGCAAATTTGGTTTTAAAAAAATGAAAACCGTGACTTATTGGTGATAATATTATTACTAGCATGTTAACTCCTTACTATAACTAACTAAAAAAAAGGGAGTTATCAAACCAGATGACAATCGAAGAAAAGACCATTTAACATATTCTAGACCATCATTATGTCGACATATTAAGAAAAGTGATTGGTACGCCCAAACTAACAAACAAACATGATCTATGTTCATAGTGGCACTATAATTTTCGGCAGTGATATCTACACGACAAAAACTATTCAACTCATCGTACTAGATAAGTTTTAAAACATATCAAAATATAAAATTATAAAGTAGTTTTTTATTATGTAAAAACTACTTATAATCATGATCTTCCAGAGTGGCACTAAGCAAATATTCACAATGGCACTAAGCAAATATAAAAATATTAAAATTAACAATAGAAGCATTACAACACACCAAGCCACAAAAAGATCATTATTTCATACTCCAACATTTTGCACCACCATATTCACCTCGGGCCTCCGGCCGGCCAAATTTAATACCAACAAAATAATCAAATGCCCAAATTACCCTTACATAAATCCGACTAAACAAGATGGATAACTAAAACTAAGGGTATTTTCGTCAAACAAATTAATTAACTTCCTCTATTCAACATTTCTCTAAATCTTTGAAGTGAATCAATTCTTTGTAATTTCAGTTGTTGCTTAAACCTTTTAATAAAATCATCAGCTTTTGCATCCACACTTTCATAAGTCCTAGTCGACGCTTTCATCGTGGCTGGCCTCCGTCGATCAACGTCCTCTTCATCATTGTCTGATTCCACCACCCTCTTCTCGCTACTCGATTTTGTTACGTTGTTTTGTGATTTCTTCGCCGGATTCATGCTAGACTTTTCTGACACTACAATAAGAATATATAAATATTACATGTTTATTTACTTCACGCTTATAAATTATATAAAGTTGCCACAATAAGGTATTATATTCAACCCTTCATATAAGTTAGTGTTCAAGTTTCATTGTAGCATAACTTAAAAGTTAGTGTGGACGTTTATATAAAGAAGAGCTAGATAATAAGCTTTTTCACACAAGTTCTGAGCTTATCCTTTTTCTAAAATACAAGTTGTAATTGGGTAGGATGGTTACAAAATCTTATGCTTTTTTTGTTGTTGTAATTAAGCTCTCTTTTTGCTATTATTTTTTTTATAAAGTCGGTAATTGTAAAAATAAGTACGGTTACCCACACACACCCCTTAAGTTTGAGAAAAATATAAAATTATGTAAATTTATTTGTGACACCTGATTTATTTACACGTGTACTCAATTCTATATTTTGACGTTTAATTGTGAATATATCAAGAAAAATGCGTACAATTACCTGCAGATTTGTTGTAGTGCGAGTTGACGCTTGTAACTTTATGGTCTTCGATCGGATCATGACGTGGGTCCACGTCAGAATGTTCAGTTTGGATAGTGTTTGCGTCTCCTGAACGACTGTTGAAAGAGGAGGTAAGCTTGAACGATTTGACTCGGTCCAAAAACGATGGAGCTCGAGTGAGTTCACTCGTTGAGTTACCGAGTTGTTCTGACTCGGTACTAGATGTGTTGTGGAATGAAGAAAAGGAGAAATCAATGGACTTAACTCGTTGCAAAAGAGAAGGCGGACGAGTAAGTTGACTCACTGAGCTGTATTCAGAATCATGGAGTCTATACTCATCCGGGGTACTGGTGTAAAAAGCTGACATATTCATTGACTTGACTCGCTCCAGCAGGGAAGGTGATCGAGTGAGTTGACTCGGGGAATTATGGTGGTGGTGATTCCGAGACGTGAAGTTTGAAGCTATGAAGATGGTGCCAATCATGAGATTAAGAACACAAAAAAGAACAGTGGGTGTTGACCAATTACCCATGGAAGTCAATATCGAAGAAATCACCATTGACGCACCACCTCCGAGCATAATCTTTTCTTGTTCTAATTTGATCACTATTGCGTGTATGTGGATAAAGAAGATGAAAATGATGATTTTGGACTTGTTGGTGAGTGTATGTGTGTTTATATACTTCCTCCGATTCAAAATAAGTGATACACTTGAGGTTTCACGGTTTTTGAGGCAAAAGATTATAATGATGGTTAAATTAGATTAATTGGATGGTTAGTGGAGAATGGGTCCCATACCTTTTGAATAAAGTAAGGTTAATGATGTTTGAAAGTAAAAAGTAAGGGTAAAGGGGTAATTTCACTTTGTTAAAGTAGATAGTTAGTGGGTGTGGGTCCCATTTTTTATGCCAAATAAGGAAACTTTTCAAAGTGTATCACTTATTTTGAATCATCCCAAAAAGGAAAGTGTATCACTTATTTTGAATCGGAGGAAGTATAAGTTTTTTTGTGGAGGAGGTGATAATTAAATTACTAAAAGACGTGGCATATGGACAATTTAAAAGTCATGGTAGGTTAATAAATTACAAAAATGTGTTTACACTAATAACGACAAAATTGGATCATATTTCTCTGTAGTCGTTAAATTTGTAGGTAGGTCTCTACAGAAAATTTTGAGTGACAAAACTCGTGAATTGGATGGATGATTAGTTGATCAATCGGGCCACCTCGGAAGTTGATCGGAATACACGATATTTGAAAATATTTAATAAACTAAAAATAGTTATGAAATAGGAGTGTTAAGAAATTTTAGTGTAGTGTGTTTTCATCAAGTTTCGATAGTAAGAGTTGTATATAGACATGTGTCTTCTATGTAAGATAAATTTTGATGAAGGTTTAGATAGAAAAACATGCTTATAATTAATTAATCAATATATGCTAATTATACGATCTGTTAGCACGAATAAACTTTAAATATCCAGGCTCACAGCCTCACATGTCTTCATTTTATGCCATATTTAAAAAATAAATTACTTAACATTCGATTTGCTAAGGAAAGATACTTACACAGCAATTTTAAGCCATATATAATAGTTACACACACTGAACTACATAATATACATGTTCACGATGCATAAGATTGTTTTGTATGACTAAAATTGTGAAGTGCAAACCATATCTCCGTTTGACTTATGTACACTACTTGACTTTCAGCGTAAGGGACTGTTTTTATCACCTAGTTTCTGACATGACAAGCTGATAGTATAATAAAATTTTAGACCGCTTATTTGGGAAAGTTGGTATGCTGAAAATTAAGACTTCCTATTTGATAATGTGTCATGTGCATTATATATATTAAAGACAAAGATGTTGAACTAATTTTTGCCACCTGGTTCCTAACCAGCTGATGAGTATGCTGAAAATTCAGACTGTTTATTTGGAAATTTCGATGTGCTGAAATTAAGAATTTCTATTTGGTAAAGTTCCAAATGTATTATATATATATATATATAGTAAAGATTAATATTATGCTATTATTTATTGTATTCTTCTTTGTATCTTATATATTTTAATTCAATAATTAAGTAAAGGTTAAACAGTTGAGGGTAATTTCATATGTATTACTTGTGCCTAGATTTTCTTTATTTGTTAGAAGTTTTTCAACAAAATCGAACTACATAAACTGGTTTTTTCAAATACTACATACCGAAGCAGTAACATAAACAATAATAATGAGGTTCCAATCCAAGACTCTTTTGACAACTTCGTGAAATGACATTGTTTGTATCGCTTAAGCAATGCTTTCTAATTTTGATAATGACATACTAAACTTCCTTTCTTATTATCATTGTCCATTTCTAAAAAAATTAATACTTTTTATATTTATATATTATTAATCCATGAGTACAATGTTTATAACTGACACGTTGGAGTTTTCTTCTTGCATATATTCAGAGGAATAAAAAGAGGTCAAATTGAAATCAATTACACTCGATTGTGGCTTTTTAATATAAGTTTTCAAAATATTAATGTATAATTTTTGCCATTTTTAAACATATAAAGAGTGATCTAGATAGAAAGAGAACAACCAAAAGAAGAAATGAAAAAGAACTTATTTATATATATACTTGAATTGTAAGTTATTTTTGTATTAAAATATTTACAACTTATAAGATTTGCTATCTTGTCAACACAAATTCAAATTACACCTTAATTAAACATCTACATGTAAAGCCGTCATATGGTTATATTTTAACGAGAAATGATTTGTTCAAGGCAGCTTATAATTCATATAAGTCAAATTAGATTTTTTAAGACAGATAAAGTTATTTAATTACCTTAAATAACTTTATTTGTCTTAAATAAGTAAATTATGCTTTGAACAAATCAATTCCCTATTTTAATCCATTATTCTATTTTTATGTTATTTACGTGTGACGTATATTTTTTTATTAGTATATAAGGGACTTCCATTACGTCATGTGACTACTAATGTAGTCAAAAGGACAAAATAATATAAATAAATAATAAAATTAAGAACAATATATAATTATGTTATTTCGTAACCATGACGTCTTACTCTTTTATGCTCAAACCTCACATGAAAACAAATTTAGATAACACTTAAAACCATAATATATTTGACTTAAATTGACCTCCAAAGGTGTATGTAAGAGCATCTCGAAGTTTTTTACAAAGTTTTTATGTAAGTCATTTAAAAAATGTGAACTTTAACAAAAGAAATTTATTTCAATTTTTTTTATATTTTATACTACTTCTGTATCAAAATAAGTGATACACTTTTTATTTAAAAGTGTAACAAAATAAGTAAATTTATCCATTTATCCTTACTATCCATTTTATAAAATGGGACCATCTTTTATCCACTAACTATCTACTTTAATAAAATAAAATTATCTTTTTATCTTTATTTCTACTTGTAAACATCATTAATATTACTTTATTCAAAATAAGTGGCACATGTTCTCTACTAACTATCCACTTTAATCTATTTTAAACTATCTTTTAATATTTTTCCTCAAAAATCGTGTTTTTTCCAAATGTATCACTTATTTTGATATGGAGATATTAAATCTTTTCCAAGACACGAAAAAACTTTATCTAAATTTATATATATTAAAGCAAAAGCATTTTTAAAAAGTTTATTTATCAATATCTTCACTTTATTATAAAAGGTTAAAAAAATATCTTGGCCATCTAGAAAAGGTAAGGGCAGTAGGAACTAGGAACCATAGGTGTAATAAAGTTTAAGGTAAATTACAATTTTTGTCCCTGACTTATGGCTGATCGGGGTTTTTATCTTTGATCTTTTTTCTTCCGTTTTTTTGTCCCTTAAGTTTTTCAAATTCTGGAAATTTGTCCTTCCGTCCAAAATCTTCCGTTAAGTGACTAAAAATGCAAAAAAATTAAGGGTATTTTCGTCTTTTTTCCTCATTCTTCATGTTCTTCATTTTCTTCCCCAACACCCACAAACCCTAAACCCCCAACAAGGATACCAAGAACAGATTGCCTCAATCATGTCGTTTGATAGATCCATTGATTTTATGCTTCTCTCCGGTGAATATGTTGTTTGATAGATCCATTGATTTTAAGCTTTTCAGAGTTCCGAGCTCTTCTTCAAAATTTCTCCCGAGAAGAACTCAATCGAAAACAACCACTGATTCTTCTTCAAAATTAGGGCTTTTTGAAAAGAAAAAAAAAACCCTGATCATAAACAGAGCACCACCACGCCAGTAAAAAACCTTATAGCAGAGTAACACAATCCTAATTCTGATGCTAACCCTAACAAGGTATGGAAAGATCGCCGAGAGTCCGAACAGCTACGACATGCTTACAGCCATAAAGTGGCCGGACCACCGGCGGCAGCGGCGCGGTGGTAGTGACGAGGGGGCGATTTGCAGGTGGTGAAGAGTCTTAGAAATATGCAGAGATGAAGAATCTTAGAAATTTTAGGACGATTTGCAAGGATGAAGAATCTTATAAATTTTGCTTTAGTTTTGTTAAATATGAGCAGCGATGAAGAATCTTAGAATTTTTAGGACGAATTGCAAGATGAAGAATCTTATAGATTTTGTTACAGAAAGTAATTTATGTTCAAATTTTGTTAGTATTACACTTTTGATTTGATTTTGTGTTTAAGGATGAAGAATCTTGAAAGAAGAGAGACGGGATGAAAGTTATGGTTAGAGAAAAACATGAAGAACACATTTGGGTTGAAAGAGTTTTTTGATGATGATGATAGGGGTAATTTGGGGAAATTGACAAAATTTTCGTTACTTAACGGAAGATTTTGGACGGAAGGACAAATTTCCAGAATTTGAAAAACGTAAGGGACAAAAAAACAGAAGAAAAAAGATTAGGGACAAAAACCCCGAATCGGCCATAGGTCAGACTTCAGAGATAAAAATTGTAATTTACCCTAAAGGTTATATATCTGTGTAATAAACGAAATAACCCTAAGTGTAATTTACTCTTTACTCTTCCATATAAATTAATGTGTTAAGTAATCTCACATGCTTAACATGTGAAAGTATTTTGGCTATTTTATATTTTCCTTTTTATTTCCATATTCTTTAGAATTCTTTTTAATTAATTTCTTATTTCCTTTTTTTATATTTTTCCTTTCTTTTTAAAAATCTGCAATCTTTATCATCATCTCCACGCCAGCATTAGCATTTTCACAACCTAAATAAGGCTTAACGGGTGGAGGATTCGAATAATCATGTCAACGTGCTTGATCAACCACTAATATATAACATCTTATCAGGAAATGCACTAGATGTTTATTTCGTTGTGAATGAGCATCACCATAGATTCGGTTATTACCTTACCGATGGAATATATCATCGTCATGCTACATTTGTGAAGGCTTACCGGCATCCATCAAACCCAAAAAAACCTTTGTTACCCAAAAACAAGAATTAGCACGTAAGGACGTAGAACGTGCTTTTGGAGTTTTAAAGACAAAGTGTCACGTTGTTAAAATGCGGCGCGTACCTATTAACTACATAACTTAAGATCCATTATGTATCCTTGTGTCATAATGCATAATATGATTGTCGAAGACAAAGGTCGTAACATTTCACATTATGTGTTGGACGGTCCCCGACATGCGTTGTATATACCCGGAAGTGCTGAATATTTGCATAGGTTTGTTGACATTCGAGACAATGCAATACACGATAGACTTCAAGAAGACTTGACGGGACAATTCTACAGTAACGCAAATCACAACGCAAATGAAGAATAATGAAGACGAAGATTAAAATAAATGTTATTTTTATTATTTTTATTAAATTGTTATTTGTATTCTTTATTAAAATGTAATTTGAGTTTTATTAAAATAAATGGAAAAAAATAATGAGATGGAAAAAAAATGATATGATATTTTGTGGTGGATATTTTCTTGATAAAATGGTGTAGTGTGATTGCTGATGTGGCTCTTGCGGGTAATATGATAGAAATTTTGGTCCCATCGTCTAAATCACAACCGATAAGAAAACTCAAATCACAGCTACCGCCTCCACAGTGCACCATCACCACTGGTACTCCACCACTCCCCTTTCCCTTCTTACCTCCGACTTTTCCCACGAGTTGCAGGGCTTCAAGACCGGAGTTGCAGGTATTCGCCAACACTTCCCTTTATGCAAACACAACCCCTAATTCGTTAATCCCGCAAACACAAATCCTGGTTCACCTGACAAGTTAATGTAATCTGAACACCCATCATCTGTAATTTACCTGCTATCAACATTGTCAGCTGGGAAAAAACCAAACTATTTGTATTAGATGTAAATTGCCATAAACTTCAGGGGCTAAGTTTATAAAAAAAATCAGTTTCACTATACTTTTTGGGTCTTCTTGTGTGTAGCTACTTCAGCAGAATCGTTATATTCGGACGAAGGTGGATCAAAGATCTAGCATCCTCAAAGCCCCAAAAGATGGTTTGCAATTTCTAGGGTTTCTATTTTTCTATCATTTCTTCGATTTGCCTTCTCTTGTTTGCTTAAGTAAAGTGATATACTGATATGTGATTGATTTTGGTTTCTGATTTCAATTTCAATTTGAAAGGCTCAATCAGCAAAACCGATTTCCAGCCCCGTGCCAGACGTTTGGTATCCGTCGTTATCTGTGCTCATGCTCGCAGTAGGTCTTATCATCACTGCTTCGTTCTTTATGTAAGTGGATCGAACTGTCATTTCAGTTTGTGTTAATTTGCGAAACATTAGGGGAAAATGTAGGCGATCTGCCCTAATTTAATGAAGATGAATGATCTGGTCGCAGTTTTTAAATTTCTATTGCATTTTGCTTGATTGACTATTGGTTCTATATATTGGATTTCCCAATTTGTGATACTGTTTATCAATTCAATATCTTGAAAATTTGTATGGTGGTTAAGGGAAATAGAATATTGGTGAATGCTTATTGAACTTTTGCTCAGGGAAATAAATACATTATATTGAGAGCCTAAAACTGATATGGTCAAGCCTGATAGTTTTAAAACAACAAGCCCCCCCTAGACCGGTGCCAACGGTCCGCCGGTTGGCCGCTGGTACCGGCACCGTTGGCACGGGCCGTCGGTAGTGGCGCCGGTTGAGGTGCAGTGGGTTTGGCGACGAGCGGAGGGGCGAGCGGCGGTTGAAATGGTGATTAAAAAATTAATTTTTTTTTTCTTTTTTTTTCCAGACCTTTTTTTTTTACTTTTATTGTACTTTTATTTTTTTTTTCTTTTTTTTTTTTCCGGACATTATTTTTACTTTTATTTTAATTTTTTTTAACTCCTTTTAATAATTAGAAAAAAAAAAAAGCGTAATATTTATAAGAAAATCTAAAAAATACAAAAAAGATAAACTTTTTATGTAATGTTTTTTTATAATTAATGTAATTTATTTTTATTAGTTATATGTTTTAATTAGTTGTATATATTAATTAGAAAAAGAAAAGTAAATGGTGGGGCCCAAATTTGGTGAAATGAGGGAGTGCTGTTGGCATGACTACGTCAGTTTAGTGTTAGTTAGTTTGTCTGCTGACGTGGCGCTGAGTTGGCAGCAACTGACGGCGTCAGTTGCCGCCACCATTGGCACCGGTCTTAAAAATAAAGTAAAATAAAATCACTATCTCTAAGTAGTACAAAGTGATCACTTGTAAATTGTTATTTAATCAATATTTTTATTCGATTTTGAGTTCATTTAGAGTTATTAGATGCTCTGCGTTGGTTGTTGCTATTTGAGTAGGCTCATTTTGCCATTGAGACCAAAATATATGACCATTTTTTTTTTTTTTTTGTATATGTGTTTATATTCATTTTTGTTTGAATGACCGATATCAAAAATTAACTTGAATCACTTATGCTGAATGTGACAAGCAAAAATATCAATATAGTATAAAAAATCAATATTAGCCCTTAGTGTCGAGTAAATAATTAGGATATGAATGGTTAACATCTCAATCGTGTGCCATGGATGTCAAATAACCACATTTGTAGCATCTACTTAAACATGGGAATGATTTTTTTCCTTGACACTTCCTACATTTAAAATTGTTGTTATTTATAGTATGTTATAGCACCTGATAAAATTTATTTGTGCAGCTATGAAGCAACCTCTTCTAGGAAAAGCCGTAGTCTTGCTAAAGAACTTGTAACAGGAGCAGTGGCATCTATCTTTTTGGTACGTCACTTGATTGTCACTCAAATCATCTTTTCATTTTTTTTGTGCGATTTGAATTTGAGATCCTTATCTTTCTTGGCTATATTCCATTTTTAAATAAACTGATTAATGTGTTTAATAAGTTACTTTTGGCCTGTTAAACCCGTTTACTTTTAAGCTAAACTGGGATGTGTGGCGCGGGGCTTTGGAACGTTGTTCTTGCTCCTTGCTTTGGGTGTTTATGTTTGAGTAACCGCGGGCTTGATTTTATGATGGATTTTTGTGAGAGAGAGTTATATTTTAACTTTAATGGTTTCTTCCAAGATACATCTTTTAGAACTACATTATATGTTTTCTATCAACTTGTTTGACACCTTTACGGCGAGGGGGTGTTTGGAAATGGCCACGGCAAATGTTAGATTGCATACATCACGAGCAAAGCCTGGGAGAGTGAGTTATAAGTGTTAAGTAAGTATCTAAGCTAATACTTAATTGGATGTCAAGTGTCTTCACTTCACAAAAGCAGCAAGCAAGTATCATTGAGTAAGTTCCAAGGTGTTCGATACTTTCTTTGAGAGTTAAATGCTTGAGCGTTTGTAAAATCCACATTTACTTTGGTGTGATAAAGAGGGTATTTATACTTGAAGATGGACGTGATGATTCCTCGGATTTGGGCAAAGTGTCACTTCTCGTTCATCACCCACTAAAGCATTGTTCACATGTCAGACGACATGTTTCCATTTCTTTGCACCTTTTTAGAGAAGGTACACCAAGTTTGTACTAGTAGTGTGCAAAGTTGGTCAACGTCCCATGCCGACATTTAATGTCATTTAAGACTCACAATCATAAAATATGTTATCTTTTATTTGTAAAGTTAAATGGTATATTTGCTGGAGGATACTACCCAGACAGTAAGTGTGAGCATTTGGACCGAAAAAACCGAACCGAACCGAAAACCGACCGAAACCGAACCGAACCAAAACCGATAACAAGTTATCGGTTTGGTTTCGGTTTGGAAAATTCATCGTTATCGGTTATCGGTTCTATCGGTTCGGTTCGGTTTTCGGAAAATGATGAACATTTGGCCTAAAATAACCGAACCGAAAACCGACCGAAACCGAACCGAACCAAAACCAACAACATGTTATCGGTTCGGTTTTGGTTTTGAAAATTCATCGTTATCGGTTATCGGTTCTATCGGTTCGGTTCGGTTTTGACCCGATAATCACCCCTACCAGACAGTAACAAGACAGTAACAAGTTATGCCATTGTAGAACACTTGACAATTCCACTAAACGCATAAGTATCCTGCTCGTTGATGTGTTCTTTCTTTAGCTTCATCTTCGATTATGTCGGATGTTTCTTCTATTTACTGGTCAACGATAACACACTTAGTGTATGAACACAATCATACAAATGTCACACAACCTATACTTAGTGAAGTAAAATCTTTTGTACATCGAGCGACTTAAACTTCAATATTATACAAATTCATGATTTAAAACCCTTAACCCTTGCTACAAATTCATGATTCAAAATCAGAGAGCCTATAAAAATTTCACAGATTTTTCTTCTTTGATCAAAACACGTAATTTCAAGTATAAGTTCATACTGTTTTGAATTTGTCGATGAACAAGTGCTAGATTGCTAGAAACTCAACATACGAGTGACCACCATTCGGAGACTTGTCTTCCACCACATACGAGAAAAAATAACATTCCCAAAAAGTCAAAACTCACATGAGAAACATTTATTATTAAAAATAGGGTAAATTACTGTTTTTATCCCTGTGGTTTACCCGATTCTGCGTTTTTATCTCTATACTTCTTTTTTCTGTTTTTTTGTCCCTGAACTATGCCAAATTCCGTTTTTTTGTCCTTCCGTCCATTTTCTGCCGTTAACTTACCGCACATGCCAAACATGTAAGGGTAATTTGGTCATTTTCCTAAAAAATTGTACCCTATGCTTTAAAAATTGTACTTTTAATACTTACCTTCTTTCCCCTCTTCATCTTCTTCACTCATGTAATCATCTTCAAATCCAAGATGATTCACAAATCAAAACCAACAAAATTCAATGATTCTCGGGACCGCCATCGTACGACATCGTACGACACCACATGCATTCATCACTTTTAATTTCTGTTTGGTTCAGCTTCTGAACCTTGATCACCATACGGAAGAATTAAACGAACTGGATTTTTGCTCTTTTTTTCTGAATATGTTGTAACCATGATTGTGTAGGTGCTAGATGACAAATCTTTTGCAATCATGGTGGCGGTGGCATTGGTGATGACGGCGGTAATCACTCCGGTTGTCACAATAGTTTACAAACCGGCGAGAAGATTTGTGCCATATAAACATAAAACAATCCTAAATTGAAACCGGGTTGTGATTTAAGAACGTAGCCACCATTCTCAACCTTCTAGAAGCTTCTAATCCAACCAAGAAGGCTCCATTCTCCAGACGCTCACCAGACCATCTCCGTCTTCCTCGTTTTTCCGGCAAGGAATCAGAAAGGCTCCGGTGACAAAGCCGCCACTTCGACATCACCAATTCCGGCAAACCAGAAGCAACACATCTCGATCTCTCGTCTCTCGTGTTCGAACCAGCAGAACCTACGGCAACCTTTTCTTGTTAATTTGTTCAATAAATTGGGATTAGGGTTCATCAATTAGGGTTCCTCAATTGGGATTAGGGTTCAAGAAATTGGGATTTGGGGATTAGGGTTCATCAATTTGTTTAAGAAATTGGGATTATGGTTCATCTTCCTTTGAAGAAGATGAAATGTTTTTAGCAATTTGGGATTAGGGTTCATCAATTTGGGGATTATGTTTTGTAATTGAAGAACACATATGAAGAACATGAAGGAGTCAAAAGACGGAAATACCCTCACTTTTTTAGCATTTCTCGTTAGTTAACGGCCAAATTTGAACGGAAGGACAAAAAACCGGAATTTGACATAGTTTAGGGACAAAAAAATAGAAAAAAAAGTATGAGGACAAAAACACAGAATCGGGTAAACCACAGGGACAAAAACATTAATTTACTCTAGAAAATATTAGTTTTCGCTAAATATAACATCAACAAGCGTTTAACGAAAAAGGTAAAATTCGCCAAATAAAGTGCATCTTGCATGATGTGTGTTTGGTCAAAATCGTAGGTCCAATTCCATTTTGGTTAACATATTACGTAATTTGTTTAATAAGGAGATTATGATTGTCAAGCATAACACACACCAAATTAAGGTAGTCACATCTTTGGCTACTTAATTATTTCATTTATAACCTCGTTTAGATTCTTTGACAAAAGATATCATATTGCTGCAACACAAACTACATAGAGAATAGTTACTAGTAGATAGCTTTTCATTTTGTTCATTACTTTGCTACTGTGGACAATATGATGTAGATTTAAAGGCGAGAAATCCAGTTAACTTTGAAAAGGCGAGAGAGTTTTAATAAAATAGCGTACATTGTAATTAAACACACATTTTTTTAAAGTACCATTATCTTTTTTCAAAATATTTTACACATTTATACTTTACAAATCGTGTCCTTCCTTTTAATTGTGCATTTCTATTCACATGCGTAGGCCCGATCAAATGTGTATTATTTTTTTTACACAAAAGGTGTTATAATCTGTATGGAACTAACTAGTGCTTTATGTAATTGATCAAGACCGCTCATTAGTGTTCGGATCATGTTGTATTGGATGCAAATGAGACTTGATGATGACCATTCATGATATGTGGGCCATCTTTCATTTGATACACATGTGACTTGAGAGACATCATCACCCTATTATTAGACCGATGCTAACGAGGTAACCGACGCGGTCTCCTTCCTCTCCCCATTTGCATGCCTCACCAGTTTGGGGTAAGGGATCAAACACATTGGTTGAAGGAAGAGGGGAGGCACATGTTTGGTGGGGGCCCAAAGTAATTTAATATGGTATATTGGTATTATATATGTGTGTATGTTTTATAATGACGATGTCTAAAAAATTAAAGAGAAATGATATTGATAGCATGAAGATGTCAGTTGATGTGTTTGCTGACGCCTGACGTGACATTTATTTGACAAAAAATGATGACGTCAGTTGTGTCACTGTTGGCACTAGTCTTACAAACAACCGTCATACACAACCATCAACAAACACTACCCAATCCCGCCAAAAATATGGTATGTGGATGTGATTAGAAAGTCGTACATATATCTAGGAGTAGAGAGTAGTTTCCTGAATGATCTCCGACAAAAGTATGTGGTAGAAAAAACATGTGTGACAACAAGAGTAGAACATGGAAAATGTACGAAGCATGTAATGGTAAGTTCATTTTAAGATTTGAACCGTCATCTTCTGTTTGATAGAAATGTTTAAATTGAAAGATCATATAAAATGGAAACTACACAATTAGCCTCGTAAATTTTGTGAATCAATATATGATAAGTACAAAAGGTTCAAAGATTTAATCATGATGTTCTCCAAGGTTTTAAATTAAAGCAAAAAAATATCATTCTGTAACTATGCTTTCAACTTTTATAATACCAAAGACTCAAAAGAGTGAACTATGAAGAACGGGCCCGGGAGCATGTGTCAAGTGCCATAGGCCCATACATATCGACTTTGTTTGGTTGCATACAGTGATACAGGGGTTGCAATTTCTGACATGCTAGAGTTGAGGCAAACAAATTTTTAATCATTTTTAGATTGATTCAACTGACTCGTTTATTAAACGGGTTAAGTATGGCTTGATCACAATATGAATGGGTCGACCAATTAACTCGATTAATTATTAAAACACGTTTAAAAATATACTTCGTATATAGTTATACTTTAATAGTTTATAGATGTAGTTGAAAAATAAATATTGTTAAAAAAATAGACCTACTTAAGTAGGTTATACGTACACATCTATATAATCAACATGTTTGACCTTTCAAGCTGTTATCATATTTAACTTGTTTAATTAAACGAGTTATATGAGTCGTGTCCGAGTTGAAAGTTAACATGTTAGAGTTGAAATATCTGACTTATCTTACTACTATATAAAGCATTTAGGCCTACCTCATTAGGCAAGTTTAAGGAGCTCCTTAAACTTGATTTTAAGGACCTTTCCACTTTTGTTAGTTAGTTCTCTACCTTAAAAAAATAAATCGCGGCTAATAAGATTCGAACCCAAGACCTCTCCTAACTTATCACTATGTGTTAACCACTTGCTATACATTACACTTTGGTAACACCACCCACACTTAATAACAAAAGTCTGTTACTCGAAAACCATTTTACCCAATAACATTAAATATACGACGCTGTAAATCATCAACTCTTACCAAAATCCACATTTCCGTTTAATTATTTATTTCTAGCAATAATTATTACCGTGTAAACGAACAACACTTGCTCGCCACGAAATATGGTTTCTGGGTACCCGCCGCCGCATTGCGCGGGTACCCTGCTAGTTTATATAAACAAGTCTGTTCGAGTTGAATGATTCTGACCTACGAACCTACGAGTTCTAACCCAACCTAGAATTGTCATCATGTCAACTTTTAAAGAAAGCTAGCTAATTTTTGGGCGTGACATATGAATTTTACATTATAGTTATATTCTATAGATTAACTTAGTAAAAGGTTAACTAACAAAACTATTGAAGTAGTTGAACTCATATCAACAATTCATAATTTCATACAAACAAAATTAATTTATATTAAACGGTCTAATAATCATACCGAAGCTCAAAGAGATATGGCATGAGCGCAAAAAGGCTAGACGCGATCAAATAACGTTAAAACGATTTCATCAATCTATCATAATCAAGATAGCTATCTATGAAATATAAATTTAATATCAAATAGAAAAAGAAGTGAAAAGCAAAATAACACTGATTCAATCCATTTAGAGAGGTTTGATGATGATTTTGGTGATAAAAGTGAAGAGAGAGATTAGGGTTTTAGAGAGAGAAACAAGAGAGAGAGAGAGTGAACAATTGCTGTGAAATTGAAATGAGATTAATGGCAAAAGTTCTAGAATTGAGCCTTACATCTTGGTATTTATACCATGGCTCAATTCTTGGTTAGTTAGGACCATTTTGTTAATAAAAACTAACCTATATACAATGTTACACTTTAGCCCCTAGACTAACTATTACAACATATTTAATACCTAACAATCTCCCCCTTTGTAATAGTAGACTAGGTTGCATATCTTTGAAGACTTCTGTGATTGTAAGGCTGGAGCTGAGAATTGAACCGTTGAGCAGTTATGTTGATAAAACAGCATCAGCCTTTGATCATCAGTGACAGATATACTTTTAATCGGCTTTTCAACCAATATAAAGTATTCCAGAAGACTTCATGCAAATCGACTGAATGTAGACCCATAGATAGAGCAGTTAGCAGCGGAAGTCCTTTCTTGAAGTTGTGGCGTTTGTCGATTTGCTGCAGATCCTTGGTTCCTGATGTTTGTTGAAGTTGAAGCAGTGCGGAATGTTGATATGTTAAGGATTTTCTGACCGTTGTTGATAATGTTGGAGTACGGTCATAAAATCCCTTATCTGATGTGTTGACTGTTGTTGATAAAATTGAAATACAGTCATCAGATCTTCCATCAGACATAGTGACCGTTGTTGATAACAATGGAGTACGGTCGTCTGATCTTCGCACGAGAAGGTATCAGGGTAACCCAGGATCACATAGATTGCCTGTTTGCACAACAGTTACATAAACTGTGTGACCTACGTTCAGTGTTGGCATTGATGTTAGCACTGGTAGGATTTCCATTCAATCATCGTGGAATACCAATATTTTTGGTATCACTATGAATGTTCCGGCAATATCTCAAAGATATGCTTGGTAGAGTGCCTGTGTCCTAGAGAAATTTAATTCGGTTCTAGACTCTATACGTGGACAAACGAAGGCGAGGACTGGAGGTGGGTCCTCTTTTTCAATATCAACAATCTCCAAATGAGATGTCGATAGTGGATGTGGTAATCTCCGTGATTTTGAAACAAGTACTTTTTGTACTTGAGTGGTCAGTGGGGGTTGTGCATTGCATCACTGGGTCCATGATGTCTTAATCAGAAAGCAACTCATGCAGTCTGATTTAGATGTGGCTACCCGGTCATTTGTTCGGTTTAGGGAGGGTTTTCCGTTTTCTTTAACCCTTTCACACACGCTCCTCACTCAACTCACTTTTTCTTTTCCAACCACACCCTCATTTTTGTTTTTACCATGTGATAAGCTGATTTGCACCCCATACTTCATACCCCCTCTCAATTTTTACCTCAACGCACCCCAATCAAGATCCCACGATACTTGATTCTGCTCACCTAGACCTAGGACCCTCACCTTTTAGTTCCTATATTGTCGGTGGCTCCGGGGAAGATCATGCTGGGTTTAGCAGATCATAGGAGTTATTTGAGAGTGGACTATTACGCTCATGTGCAATTTTAATCAGCTTTTTGAAGATGTTTCATTTTAGGAGTTTCACATGGATTTTGGGTAACACCGGACTCACTTAGAGTATCCGTTAGCACACGGTATGAATCGGTAGTCGTTTGCACAACCGTTGATTCAAATGTGTGACCTGCGTTTAGAGTTGGCGTGATTTTAGCTCTAGCAGGATTTCCACTCGATCCTCGTGAAACATCAGATTGTGATGCCACTACGAGTGTTCCGATGGATTCACTGAGATCCATTTTTATAGTGCAAGTGTCCTATATTGGAAGGTTCTTGAGGGTGAGAACTAGACACACTGTGCATACAAATGAGACTTAACCCGGGGCAGGAGGTTATTATTATTCAATACCGACATACTCCGAATGAGTAGTCAGTAGCTTTTGTGCTACGTCCCCTGATGAAATGAAACAAATCCCTGTTGAGAGGAATTTGAGTAGTTGGTGGTGGCGTGCATTTGCTTTACTGGGCCAGTAAAGTCTAGTGAAACATTCAACGAATGAATGATAACCTATTTAATTGGTTGCCCGGTTTGCTTTCGGTTTGGATGCACTCATAAGGTGTGTTTTCTTTGATTTATCATGTTTTCACATCACCTTGCACTCACCTATTACTATACCCTAGACCTAAACCCTCACATTTACCAGTTGGCTGAAATATTTCCCTGGGAAGGTGTGGCCGGATCTGGCAAACCATGGGAAGGTATGTCTTTTGAAGTAGTGAGTAACGAGAATTAAAAGAATTTGTAATAAACAGATGCAATCTTTACTAGAGAACTAGTAAAGAGATCGTTTACGGATATTACAACGACTTATAATTAGCGTTACAAACATAAAACTTTTTATTTGGGTAATTTATTTTTGGTTTTCTGAATTTTCTCCCCCTAGAAATAATAATTCTCCCCCTAGAATTAATATTTCTCCCACTCGACAAAACAAAGATATTGAAAAGTTGTCAGTTGTAGAAACGTACCTTATACATCGTCGGAGAGTTGAAGGAGAGGTTTTGCGGTTAAGCTTGATTGATATTTGTGGATTCCTATAAGAGCGGGTCCTGAATCTGTTTTGATCAGAAGCCATTGTGGAACAGGTGAAGTGCATCCCAGCATTTGAATGTTAATGCCGCCCACGTCTTTCATACGGTTTTTGGCGATTAACTGATTCGTCCTGCCATCTTAGCCCATGATATTGACCGAAAGGTAGTGGCATGTTGGGAACTTCAGTTGTGTAGGTAGGCGTGTTTCTTCTTTCTCGTACACCCAGGTGAACCTCAAAATGTCTAATCACTATTCGCCAGCTTAGTCTTTCCTTAATGGCAGTGATTAGTGTGTCAATATTGCTTCGAAGAGAGGTGTTTTCTGGGATGCTGGGATCTCTGTTCATGTGCCTCCCCTTTTTCTCCAATTTCTTCTTAAGGATGTTCAATGTGCCGTCACAGTACTTGGCAATGTCAGACACACGGAAGAATACTCGTTCTTTGAAGTAGTTTGTGTAAGTCATTCCCAAGTTGGGTTCACCTAGCACAACTGTTCTCCGAGTTTTAATCTCGGAGGGAAGTGATCTGTAAGGAGCAGCTAAGTGAACCTTTGCTGTACCACTCTCAACAGCCATCTGCACATCTTCCATTCGAGCAGCTAATGTTTTAACAAGCATGAAGCGCTTCAGAGCAGCCTGAGCGAAATTTCTCGCATGATTTTTAACTGGATGAGGCGTGTCTGGTAGTAAGCGTACTGTGTTGTAAAGAAATTCTATATCCCGTGGTTCAAGAATATAGAAGTCTCCTTCAGTAATTGTGTACAGTTGATCATCTGCTCTGCGAATATGGAAGATTGTGTACCAGTAGTAGCCTGAGAAGTGGTCGGTCGTTATCTCCAGGAGTTGTGTTATCGGGAATTTGCTGTAGCGATCGGTTTTGCCCCTAAGGTAATGCATTGTAAGGTAATACATTTTCTTTTCTCTGAAAGGCAGTACCACTTCTTTGTACAAATCCTGATAAATTACAGGCAGCTCTGTCTCCTGGAAAATAGCAGAGAAGCGATCTTCAACAAATGGCATTTTGACTTGTTGAAAGAGGCACGCTTTGGAGATCTTTAGGCGGCGTTTGTTAGCTTTTTCCGCCGCCCTCTTCTCGCTATATGATAAAACCGGCACATCATGTGTAGGAGAGGCAGTTGGTGGTTCCGGTGCTGGAGTTCTGGCGGCAACCAGTTGATCGTAGTTCCGGAAGTAACGGTGATAATTTTCTCGGGTGAAAGGATATCTTTTGACGTCAAATTGTTCATCCTCCCCTGCTTTGTCGCTGTCGGAGTCATCGTTTGAAGGGGAGGTGGCAGGTTGAGTTGATTCGTTAAAAGCATCCCTCACAATATTGTCTTCTTCCGGGTCACTAGGTAAATCAATCACTGTGTCCGCCTCTTTTCTCAGGACCTGTTGAACATTGTCGTTTTTATTGTTCTCAACCTCAAAATTTATAGATTGGAGATGACACATAGATTCAAGTTTTTCGGCTTCAGTCATCTCACTGGATTTACGGTTATTTTGGGGCAAGATGTCTTCACTCTCATCTACTCGCCACTGGTTGAGTGGTTCAACGTTCAGCACCTGATCGTAATCAAACTCAACAACCGCCCAGTCATGAAAGTATTCATAGTCTTGTTGTCCTCCTCCCTGTGTTTGATGAGAGGAGCTGGGTTGTTGTTGAGAATGACTTGCACCTCCTTGAGTTTGAGAACTGGATCCACCACGTTCCAGAATTCTCCTCTGTCCTCCTCCTCCCTGAGGATCATCCTCAGGGTCTCCCGGTCTTCTGTATATAAGGGATCCTTGCCTGCATGGCTCGACCAGTTCTTCTAAGCGATAGTTGAACATCGCTTTAATTTGTTCAATTGTAAAAGAACGGGATGCTTCCAGGAGCATTTCTCTGTTTAGTGGATCAGAAGTCGGTGGAAGAGGAGCAACAGTTGTCAGCCTACTCTCAATGTTCTCCAACCTCGTACTTAGTGATTGGATTGTTGAGGTGAGATGAGGGATAAGCTGCATTTCAGGATTTGGCATTGCAGTTGTGGTGGTGGTGGTAGCCTCAGATGGTGTAGTCTGTTGAGGGAGGGTCATAACAACCGTTGTAGATGAAGTTGTAACGACCCTCGAGGCAGTACCAGTAATGATGGTAAACGAGGGAAGTGAGGTGTCAATTGGAGGTGTTGTGATTGTTACTGGTGGGGTTGTGGTGGCGACTGGTGGAGTTGTGGTTGTTACTGGTGGAGTTATGGTGGTGACTGGTGGAGTTGTGGTAACTGGTGGAGAAGTGATTGTGGAGGCTGGAATTGTGGATGATAGTGGGGGGACTGTTGTTGTGGTAGTTGTGATGGTTGACGTGATTGGTAGTTCGGAGGTTGCAGTTGTTGGGATGGTGGATGAGATAGGAGGAACGGAGGTTGTGGTAGTGGGAATTGTTGATGTGATTGGTTGTTGAATGTGTGGTGGAGAAGGATCCGTGAAGATAGGATCATCAAAAGGATTTGGGGATCCTTGTGGTGGCGGTGACGGTGGACCTTGTTGTGGTGGTGAAGGTGGACCTTGATGTGGTGGTGAAGGTGGACCGTGTGGTGATGGTGGTGAACCTGGTCGATCAGATATCGTTGCAGCTGAGTCTGTTGATGATGAAGAAGAGGACGGTTCAGCTGGTTGTTGTGGTTGTCGTATTATGGGTCGAGTTGGCGGAGGTAGAACTTGTTCAGATGATGTAGTGGCCACCGACCCACTTCCTGAGGCACCGCTGGATAAAATTCGAGGTCGTTTAGCACGTTGGTGAGTCGGTGGTTGTTGCTGTTCAGCCTGTCTACGTCTAGGCCGTGGTTGAGGTGGTGGTTGGTGTGGTTGAGCTGGTGGTTGTTGTACTGGGGCAGCTTGTTGTGCAGGAGCAGCTGGTTGAGCTGGAGCAGGAGGTGCTCCTTCAGGTGTCCAGTCAGGATAATGAAGAGCCCGGTAATGGTTCACACTATCAAGATTGAAGTTTGCGATTTTAAGAAGTGGGAGTGGGATCGCGGCATCATTGACTGCAGTTGTACCACTGTTGCCCCTTAGAAAATTAACGCTCGATGGTATGAATTTTCTTGCAACATCTCTGGTATGAATGTTTTGGTATCTCTCCATGAAATGTTCTATCATAATTGCCCAGAACCTCGGGTATGGCAGAAATGCCGGTTCCTTTGATTTGGAGAGCTTGAATTCTTCCCACAAGTAGGCAGCATAGTCAAAGTGGCGGTTGTAGCACATGGCATGATAGGCATGGTGAACTTCTTTTGATGCCCTGTCGTGACCACCTTTCTTTGCTGTCATGCAGCGGTTAAAGATCGTGAAGACATGGGACCAGCTCCGTGCCATATTTTTCTTCTTGAATTCTCTGAGGTCAATAGTGTGCCGAGGAAGGTCTAGACCTAGGTCGTGTATTCCGAGATACACTTCCTCGAATGGCAGCTGTGGTTCAAATGCAGTCAGTGGTGGTCTAGAGTCAGCACGAGGTAAGTGGAAGATGTCATAAAGATCATCTTTTGTAAAGTGAATTTGTTGTTCATCAATTATGGTTTCGAAATGTGAGGGGGTTGTTGATGTCACCAAGGTTAGGTTGGCAAAGAACTGTTGTACATACACCGCTGGAACCGATGGTCTGGCATTTATTGAGTAGAAGAGAGGATGGCGTTGGAGAACATGAGAATGAATCGGGTAGTTGATGGAGAATGAGACTTCTTCTTCCGGTGACCAGTAGGGGTTGTTCTCCGCCATGGGTTTGAGCCTGTATGGAGGAACCAGGGTGTTCTCGTCAATGATATGTTGTGCTGCCATCTGTGATTTAGACACTAAGAACACATGGCACAAAATGATTAAAGTTAGTGCACAGTGTTAATAAAAGAAATTTAACGATGATGTTTCACACTAATCGAGACGAGAAGGTTCAAAGGAATTTTAATAGTATTTAAAATATAAGAATAATATAAAAATTTTAAATTTATTAAAAATATTTAATAAATAAAAATTAGTAAATTATAATTATAAAGAAAATAAAATTAAAATAAAAAAAATAATAAAAAAAAACTTAAAAGAAGTTCGGGCCGAGCTACAGTAACAACTTCGGGCCGAAACAACGTTGGTGAAGAACTTCGGGCCGAAGTTGTTTAAGAACTTCGGGCCGAAGTTGTTTAAGCATTTGACACAAGCTCGAGCCGAACTTGTGAAACAACTTCGGGCCGAACTTGTAACACAAGTTCGGGCCGAAGACTTTTACGATCGAGGGTTTTTCACAAGATTTTAATAGCAGGCATTCCTAGATCGATTCTATCATGAAAAACTGGCCAATAGTGGATCGATTCTCCTAAGCGAACATTCTAGATGACATAATACTACCTATGTGTCCCTAGATCGATGAAATGACTTGCAAACCCTAAGTTCGATCGGTTCGAGCAATTTCAGTGCCTAGTATGGAAATCGATGAATAATATGGTGAAATTGATAGGTTAAAGCATACCGAAATCGATTGAAAAAGGGGAATCGAGTGTTGTGAAGCAGATTCGAGCTAGGATGACGAAGAATCGAAGAGGAACGATGACTGTGTGTTTTCGTAGGTGTTTTTGGTGTGTGTGTTCGAGAAAGAGAAGACGAGAATAGTGAAGTTCGGTGTCTTTTATAGGACATAAATTCGGGCCGAACTTGTAAGCCGACTTAGAACTTCGGGCCTGGAACAGTGTGTAGTTCGGCCCGAAGACTTTTCACCCTTTTTTTTTTTTTTTTTTTTTTTAAATTAAACGATAATTAAAATAAAAGAAAATTTAAGCAGTTAAAAATTAAAAATTAGGTGAAAATCTAGAAAAATCCTAATTAATGTCGAGAGACGGAATTTAAGTAACGCAGCATCAGTTCCCCCGATACTGATGAGATGAGTTGAATCTCTCCTTCGACATTTGACGATTGTTTGACGACCGGGTTTCAAGACGAGTTTCTTGAAAGCCATTGTGATGATACGAAGAATGCAACGATTTAACAATTTGAAAAATATGAATTGTAGACAATTAAGTTTTGAGATTTAGCATACCAAGCTTTGAAACAAGATAATTAAAACGTTTTTCGTCCAAAGCTTTGGTAAACAAATCTGCTAATTGAAAATCGGTGGATACGAAGTACAATTCAACATTGCCCAGTTCAACGTGATCTTTGATAAAGTGATATCGAAGATCGATATGTTTGGTTTTAGAATGTTGAACTGGATTGCAAGATATTGCAATTGCACTTCTGGAATCACAATATAAAGGAATGCGGCTATAGGAAAAGCCGTAGTCCTTTAATTGTGATTGCGTCCATATCACCTGGGATAGACAGCTAGCGGCGGCAACATATTCTGCTTCAGCGGTTGATAGTGAGACGCAGTTTTGCTTTCTGGATGACCAGCTGACTAGCTTATCTCCCAAAAATTGAACTCCCCCAGATGTACTCTTCCTGTCCAGCATGCACCCAGCATGATCAGCATCAGAGAAGGCAGAAAGATCAAACGAGGTCTCCTTGGGATACCAAAGACCAAGATCTCTGGTGCCTTTCAGGTAACGGAAGATTCGTTTGACTGCCAGAAAGTGAGATTCTTTGGGAGCAGCCTGATACCGAGCACAGATGCATGTTGAAAACATGATGTCCGGACGACTGGCCGTTAAGTAAAGTAGTGATCCAATCATACCCCGATAGTTTGTCACATCTACCGGTTTACCATCCAGATCAGCATTTAGTTTGGCAGTCGTGGACATCGGTGTGGCGATAGGTTTACAGTCGTCCATGAGGTACTTCTTCAGCAGATCAGAGATATACTTTGATTGATTGATGAAGATGCCAGTTGGAAGTTGACGAACTTGAAGACCTAGGAAGAAGTTCATCTCACCCATCATGCTCATTTCAAAGCGTTTTACCATGAGATCGGAGAAACGTTTGCAATATTTCGGATTTGTAGACCCAAAAATAATGTCATCGACGTAGATCTGAATTAGGATGATGTCTTCCCCGTGTCGTTTGATAAACAATGTGGTATCCACTTTTCCCTTTGAAAACCAGTTTCAACTAAGAATTGGGAAAGGACATCATACCATGCCCTAGGGGCCTGTTTCAAGCCATATAGAGCTTTGTCGAGAACATAGACATAATCTGGATGTTTGGGATTTACAAACCCTTCAGGTTGATGAACAAACACCTCCTCTTTTAGAATACCATTTAAGAATGCAGTCTTTACATCCATCTGATAGATAGTAAAGTTTTTGTGAGCTGCATATGCTAAGAAAATGCGAATGGCTTCTATGCGGGCAACAGGAGCAAATGTTTCTTCGTAATCAATGCCTTCCTGTTGAGCGTAACCCTTAGCTACCAACCTTGCTTTGTTACGAATGACGATTCCATTTTCATCTTTCTTGTTCTTAAAAATCCACTTAGTTCCGATTACTGATGATCCCGGGTTTTTAGGAACTAAGCGCCAGACCTTTAATCTTTCGAATTGATTAATCTCTTCCTGCATCGCAATTATCCAGTCTGGATCGGTAAGCGCTTCGCAGACTTTCTTCGGTTCAGTGGAGCTTAAGAATGATGCATGATGACATTCATCTGCTGAAGCCCGTCTAGTTTGGACCGAGGATGCTGGGTTTCCGATGATTTGGTCCAAAGGATGTTCCTTTGTCCACTTCGTAGAATGAGGAAGTGGGAGTTGACCAGGGTTAACGTTGGAATTATCAGTGAAAGCGGGATGTGGTATGATTGCAGTTTCAGTATTGTGAGGATTGATCGGAGGTGGTGGATCGACTCGAGGAAGATGAAATTTAGAGAAATCAATCACCAGTGGAGCGATAATATCTGAGGGAGGTGGGGGATCGACTGGTGAAGATTGAGTTCCTTGTGTCGATGTTGAAGGACCTGCACTTGATGTGGGTATTGGTGAGTTTGGAGCAGGTGAGGTAGGTGATGGGGTCTCATTTGGGGATGGAGTGTTGATTTCCGGAGCTGTGATTGATTGAGCATCAGCCGGAGGTGGGGGTGGAGGTGGGGGTGTAGGTGGGGGTGGAGGTGGGGGTGGGGGTGGGGGTGGGGGTGGGGGTGGGGGTGGAGGTGGGGGTGGGGGTGGAGGTGGGGTTGGGTGTCTGACGTTGTGGTATTCATCATGGAAGTGTTGGAATAGGATTTCAAGATCATTCAGAGAGTATGAATGGTTAGTGGAGGTTGTGGGTAGAGGTCTTTCAATGCCAGTTGAGCTTGAATCAAGCAAGAATGTTTCATCAAATGAGACATTGACACTTTCTCTGACCATTCTTGTAGAGCGGTTGTATACTCTGAATGAGGCTGAATCCTTTGAATAGCCTATAAAGACTCCTTCCTTGGCTTTCTCTTCAAACTTGTTGAGTTTCTCGTTATCAGATAGGATGAAGCATCGACTACCAAAGATGTGGAAGAAGTTAACATTTGGTATTCGATTGTTGATTAGCTCATAAGGAGTTTTGTTGTATGTTTTGTTTATGATTGAGCGGTTCTGTGTAAAACAGGCGGTGCTGATGGCTTCTGCCCATAACGACAGAGGAAGTTTTGAAAATGAAAGCATCGTACGAGCAGCTTCCACTAAAGTGCGGTTTCGTCTTTCAACAACACCGTTCTGTTGAGGAGTTCGTGCAGCGGAAAATTGATGGGTGATGCCAGCAGATTCAAGATAAGAGTCAAGAACCCGATTCTTGAATTCAGTACCATTGTCGGTACGGATTGTTTGAACATTTAATTCCAGGTTAACTTGAGTTTTCTTGATAAATGAGATTATGATCTCTGCGGCTTCATCCTTTGAACGAAGAAAATAGACCCATGTGTATCTGGAGTAGTCATCAACAATAACCAAAACATAACGTTTTCCTGCAAGACTGTGAACGCTCATTGGACCACATAAGTCCATATGTAGGAGTTCAAGAGGTTTGGAAGTACTGGGAGCAGGTTTAGGTTTGTGAGACTTTTTGGTCATTTTCCCTTTTTCACACGAAGAACATTTGTGATCTTTGTCAAAGGCAACATCAGGTAATCCCGACACATGACCTCCTTTTACGAGTTTGTTCATTGTTTTAAAGTTGAGATGAGACAAACGTCGATGCCATAACCATGACTCATTGGCAGTAGCTTTTGACACGAGACAGACTTCTTCGGTTGTATTAAGGTCATTAAGATCAATAGTGAAGAGGTTTGTGTCACGAGTTCCAGTTAGAAGTTCATCCCCGTCATATGTCCGAATGGCACACTTCTTTGTGCGAAAGTTTACTTCTAGAGTCTTGTCACAGAATTTTCCGATGCTGAAGAGATTATGTGAGAGATCTTCGACAAAGGCAACATTTCTGATTATCAGGTTATGGCAGATAAGATCACCAAGACCTAAGATGGCTGCTAAGTGATCATTTCCAAATTTGACCGTTCCTAAGTATTTTTCCCGAAAGTTGGTCAGGAGATTTTTGTTTCCTGTCATGTGCCTCGAACAGCCTGAGTCGAGGTACCACACATTCTACATAAAACAAATAAAACATTTTAGGTACCCAATCTTGTATGGGTCCAGAACGATTAGAAACATATGTTTTATGCAGATTTTATGAGATGATCAATTTAGAGCTTTTGGGAACTGCTAGGAGGCAGTTCAGATTTGATGATCCATTTGAGAGATTTTTCAGAGGATTGGATAATCCATTGAGATTTTTCATTCTTAACCCAAGTATATTTCACATGATTAGACGTTTTAATGGATGGTTTGTCGAATTTGGGGAGAATTGACGGTTTTGGCTTTTGTGCAGCTTTAACCTGAGGAGATGTGCGACTAGTAGAGAAGTGAGAAACAGAAATTTGTGGTTGTTTAGACGGCATCTTTGATTGTTTCGAGGGTAGCTTTTGAGCTTTTGATCTTTTGTTAGAAACAGAAATTTGTGGTTTAGTGACGTGTGATTTGCATAGATATGGATAGCACGTTCTGCATGTGTTTGTAAGTTTACCAGATTGATGATAGACGATGTTCTTATGAATACTGCAAGGTGCACCAAGTTTTACAAAAAAATGTTTATCAGTTTGAGTTATCTGTTTCTTTGTAATTTTGTCAAAAAATCTTTTTGTTCCATGTTTGTCAGTTTTAACATACACATTACCAAAATCAGGAGAGTAACGGACAGGACGATAAACAGTAGAATCATAGTCCGTTCTAAAAGCTGTTAAAATAGTTTTCACAAAATTAGAGTTTTTACACATGCCATGAGCTTCTTTTGGAGAAATAAACTGTCTAGAGTCATTACATTTATTTTGAACAGAAAAAGATGAAACTACAGACTTAGGTGGACTAGACTTCTTAAGTAGACTAGGCTTCTTAAGCATACTGGATCCAGTCTGAATAGACTTCTTTGACTGTGTGGCTCTGTCGACTTCTTGTTGCTTCATGGACTTCTTCCCTCCGGACTCTAATCTTCCATCTGCAAGATTCAAAATAGGTGGATTAGAGCTTCTCTTCAAGATCGTTGGAATTGGGTTTGTCGGTGCTGGCCCTAATAGAGAGGCTTTAGAATTTTTGGAAACAGCATTGCTTGTTTTAGTTTTTAATTCTAAAATGGTATCCTCTAAATTATGTATTTTGATTTGAAGTTTTTCCTTTTCTTTATCAAATGCCTTGTGAGTGTCGTCAATTTCAGATTCAAGTTGAACAATTTTCTTTTCTAAAATCAACGGTGGAACATAAAGCTTTGGTTCAATTGTTTGTTTTAAAACTTCATTATCAGAAATGGAAAATTCTTCTGGAGTGACAATCGGGAAGTACTCATTGTTTTCAAATTTTGCTTTATTCTTTTCATATGTATAGTTTAATTCAGAATAGTTAAAGCTGATTTGAGCGTATTCCTTCTTTTCTCTGTTGAATTTCTCGATTTCTGCTTCCTCGTCCGGCATATGAAGAAAGCTTTGCCATATTCCCAAGTTCATGTAATCGTAATTGTATAGTGTGGGAACAACATCAGCAGCTTTTTACAGAGGACGGGAGTTCTCAGCGCCGAGACCCACTTTTGATTTGAAAGATCTGAACTCTTTTGGTTGATTTAATTTTATTGTTTGTTCAGTGTGACCAGCTTTCACAATTGTCTGCTCCAGTTTGGAGATGTGTTCTTCAGCATTTTCTTTCTTGACAGTAAGACTGTGTATGGTTGCTGATTTGTCATCGATTTCCTTGTTAAAATTGTTTGTGATGTTTGTGATTTGTTCATTTAGTTTTTGAATTTCGATATCAGCTGCCTTCAACTTATCTTGGTAATCCTTCATCTTGATGTCAGCAGACTTCATCCATGTTTGCTCTCGACTGAGTTGGATAGCTAAGTCACTTATCAGCTGCTTGGAGTCATCTTTGTCATTTGATACCGTCTTCATCATTTTTTAGGTTTGATATTTCAAGATTTTTTGTATTAATGATGTGATTTAGACGATTTACTTCACTGGTGTGAGCAGCATGAAATGTTGACAACTGTTGTTGTAACTCTTGTGTTTTTTGATTTGAATTATTAATTTGATTTACTTGAGGAACAAGAGTTTCAAGTTGGCGACGGAAGGTTAAATTTTCATCTTTTAATTTTTGGATTTGTGTGTTTGATACATTCGTTGTATTTATTTGTGTTTGTAGAACATTTTGTAACTCAGTAATTTGAAATTGAAAAGCTGATTTTGATGTAGACAACTGATTTTGTAAGTCCTTGTTTACTTGAGTTATTTGAAGAGAAACTTGACTTAATTCACTCAAATCATTTAAGAGTTGATCTTTTTCAGATTCCAAATCAGTTATTTGTTTTGTCAAGTGTGATTTCTCATCAATTTTAGTAAAGAGTTTTTCATTAAACAAGGAATTTTCTGATTCATCAGTGTCTGAATCAGTTAATAAAGGGTCAGAGGAAGAAGGGTGTACCTCATTTTCATCATTCTCAGGAATGCCCAGTGCAGCTCTGAGTTCGTTAGATCTCGCCATGAGTGCCAGGCTTGCTGTGCATTCCTCTTCCTCTTGATCATCAGAGTCCTCCAACCACTGTAGATCCTCAGCCAGTAGAACTTTCCCATTTTCAACTTGTTTGGCCATGAGCATTTTCCGTTTAAAGTATTCTGAGTCCTTCACCTTTGGCTTCTGGCATTCTTTGGCAAAATGGCCAGTCAGACCACAGTTGTAACATTTCTTAGGTGGCTCGGTGGAGGAGGATGAGGATTTGTTGTTCGGGGTTTGAGAAGAGGAATTGAATTTGAAATTTGAGGATGATCTAAGATTGTTGTTGGTTGGTTTCTTATAGTACTTTTTGTTATAGGTGGAAATGAGAGCCAAGGCTTGACGAACAGAGTCGATTTCATCTTGTGTCCCCGCTGGGATCAGAGTTTCTGGTTCTTCATGTACCACCTCTTTTGTTTGTGCTGCAACCATTGCTTCGTTGATACCTTTGTTAAGAGCCAGATTTTGTTTGGTCAACATTGCCAAGGTGTCTGTCATATCTTGCCTGTTTTTAACGATTCCTTTCACCATTGGCTCGTTTTGATGTAGGTACTCATATAGTTCATGAATATCTATGGAGCTCACTCCGGTAGTAGGGATTGGATGAATTTGATGTTGATCTCAAGTTTCTCTTTGATGAGGTTGTTCTTTCGGAGATCGTTGAGCATGTTGCAGAATCTAAGATACGTTTCCCCTAGTTCTTCCATTGGGGTAGCTTTGAATTGACCATAGGCGTTTAAGGTCGAAACCATCTTTGCTTTATTACCCAGGTCGGTACCCTCCATTTGCTTTTGAATTTCATCCCAAAGCTCTTTCCCCGTGCTGAAGCTATCAAGGCTGCTGTAGATTTCATTTGTTATGCCTTGTAGCATGTAGGAGTGTGCAAGCACATCCGCCCTAGCCCTATCCTTTTGCTCTTGATTGTATTCCGCCGGGGGAATTTCGATTACACCTCCAGGTATTGCTGGTTCGGTGTTTAGGGCTGGAGCCACTGCACGATAGAACTTAGCGGGTCCGGTTGTAAGGGATTCAAGGATAGATGGACCAGCTTGTTGGCTCAGGATGAAATGGAGAAACCGTTTCTTCCATTGACCGTATTCTCCTCGGTAGAGAACAGGTGGTTTCGTGTCTGATCCAATAGACAAGGCGTCTTTGGAAGTCATATCTAGTTGGAAGAAAGAACGACCGAAAAAAAATATTTAAATTTGGAAAAGAAGTTCGGGCCGAAGTACAAAGAAGTTCGGGCCGAGGTGCAGAAGAAGTTCGGGCCGAAGTACTGGTGAAGTTCGGGTCGAAGTGTAAAGGAAGTTCGGGCCGAAGTTCAAAAGAAGTTCGGGCCGAGTTTGTGAAAGAAGTTCGAGCCGAAGTGGGGTTTGAAGTTCGGGCCGAAGTTGGGTAGTAGTTCGGGTCGAAGTTGTGGTGTGAAGTTCGGGCCGAAGTAGTGATGAAGTTCGGGCCGAAGTTGTTGATGAAGTTCGGGCCGAACTTGTTACTGTTCTCGGGCCGAACAATTTCTTGAACAGAACAGTTACGAGCAGACCTGAAAAACCCACTAATTTGATCCTAAAATGCTCGTTTCTTACCCAAATTCACTGATTCTTATAGCAAACTAACCCAAATACTATTTTCTTCAATCCATTGCAACTATATTACTCAAAAACAACCTAGATCTATTCGAAAATTTGAATTTAAAGGGTTTTTGAAGCTTTAATGGTTTTTCCTAAAACCCTTAATTCTTCATCAGTATGGATTAGATTCGATCCTAGCTTGATTCTAAGCTTAATATATCAATAAAAGGAAGCTATTCAATCCATAATAACAAGAAATAGTACCTTAAATCTGATTTTTGATCTTAAACCCCTTTTTCTTCAAAAACCTTCAAAAACCCACTTATTCTTCTGATTTTAACACCAATTGATGGATTTGGATCGTTTTCAAGATGAAATTATGCTCTGATACCAATTGAAAAGCACAATAACACTGATTCAATCCATTTAGAGAGGTTTGATGATGATTTTGGTGATAAAAGTGAAGAGAGAGATTAGGGTTTTAGAGAGAGAAACAAGAGAGAGAGAGAGTGAACAATTGCTGTGAAATTGAAATGAGATTAATGGCAAAAGTTCTAGAATTGAGCCTTACATCTTGGTATTTATACCATGGCTCAATTCTTGGTTAGTTAGGACCATTTTGTTAATAAAATTAACCTATATACAATGTTACACTTTAGCCCCTAGACTAACTATTACAACATATTTAATACCTAACAAGAAGAAGCCAATTTGGAGAGTTAAACTCTCATGGTCATTGATGCATATAGTCAACTGTGATTTGAAGGGCTCTAGCCTGACCGATAATATAATCTCTGATACAAATTCATGGAGGATTTAATATTAAGGCAGATATATAGGGATGTAGCCATGTAGCTTGTTCATAAGGTAGTGACTTATAAGATCGCTAAAAGACTTAGATTTATATGGTTCTATGCATGTATCTGCTTAGTAGCCTCTTGATATATATGATTGCATGATTTATATGTCTGTATGCTTATAAGATTGTTTCTTGATGGATGTTTTTGGTTGAGATATGTTATTTGCTTACTTGCACAACCTCATCAAACTCACGTCACGTGCACATGTAGATACATGTTTTTGTATACTTAGTGAGATATGTTATTTGACAGCCCTAATACTCACCACACTCTCGCGCACACACGCCACATGTGTAACGACCCGAAATTTTGTATCAAATAAATTATACGAAAATATGATAAATAAGGATAAATTATTTAAAATATGTGGGAATTGGTTTAGTATAAATCGGATGACGTTTGATATGTGTATTCCCTTGTTAAAGTCGAAACGGGTCAAGTTGGGTAAAACACCAAGTTGGAAAAGTGCATTTTTGTTCAAGCAAGTTTTAGAGATCTTTAATCCGAGGATTAGCATCGCGAGTATTGATGGCCAAAAGTGCATTTCAAGCAGAAAAATTTAGAGATCTCTAATCCTGATTTTAGCTTTTGCGAGTTCGGGCACCCGCGTTTTTTAGCAACGCGGATTTTAAGATTAGCAATGCTAATTCGTGCAGGAAGTATAAAAAGAGGGTTTTAGCTAGGGTTTTCTCATTTCAAAACTCACTTGAGCTTGGAGCTGTTTTTGGAAGAGAAAGAGGAGTTTTTGGTGATTTCTTGCTCAAATCTTCACCATATTGAAGGTTCTAAACATCAAAGGTAAGGATTCTTCATCCTTGATAGTTGGTAGTTAGTCTGTGAACTTTAATTAGGGATAAATGGAGGTTTGGGTAACCTACCAAGTTATCTTTGGGGAAGATGACTAAGATGTGTGTAAAACACTCCTAGTGAGCTTAAGAACCTTGTGTTCTTGTTAGATTTAGGCTTTGATGATAGAAATCTTGAACTATGGTTTTGGGTTCCACCAAGTTGGATGAACTTGGTGGTTAAGAAGGTGTTATGAAGTTATTGGTAACTAGTTATGGGTAATAACTAGATTTTATGATGATATTGATGGTAGGTCAAAAAGACTTAAAGTTTGGTGGCATTTCACAAGTTGGAAAGCAAGGATTCGTGTCAATGGACACGATTTAGAGTTAGCTTTGCTAAGGTGAGTACATGAGACTTTTACTGAGTACATATCAAATGATTTTGAAAACTATGATGTTTTATGAGTCTTTATTAATAAATGTTTTTAATAAAAATATGATTAAAAAGGTAAGAGAATGCAAGTAACAGACTATTTAAGTATGTCTAAATGACTAATGATTTTTGAAAGAGATTATGATAATGAAAAGTAATTAATAATTCTTTATTAATATGATGTTTGACTAAGAGTAATGATTGAAAAAGTATGATATTTGACTTATTAATAATATGTATTAATTAAGCTAACAAAAATGATTTTGAAGTATCAAGTATTGATTAGTTTATTATACTAATAAAAGTAATGATTGAATTGCTAGGAAAATAAATATAAAGTGACTAGAATTAGATTTTTATTCTAGTCAAAGAGAAGTTAAAATAATATGATTTTGATAAATGATAAATATGTTTTATTTAATAAAGGACTTGGTAAAGTCAATATTGAAATTGAATAAGAAACGAGAATAATATGATAATTAGAATAGATGTATTCTAATTTATGTTTGAGTATGTATTATTGGGGCATAGGCCTGTTACTGATGATTTCAATATGTGTTGAGAAAAGGATCCGGATCATAGATAACCCACACAAGTTGGGGGGAGTTAGTGACACCTACTTGGGGCGGTACCACCCTGCGCAAGGGTAGTGTGTCGAAAATAGATAACTCGGAAATCGAGGGAGCAATTAATAACCCGGAAACGAGGGAGTTTACCTAGATAACCCATATCGGGAGAGTTTGCTTCGGAGAGGTCCGTTGCGTATTTGATAAAGTATGTGTAAGCACGTGTTAGCTTACAAGTATGTGATTTTGATGATAGTAAGCTTATGGTTAGCTTAGTATATATATATATATATATATATATATATATATATATATATATATATATATATATATATATATATATATATATATATATATATATATATATATAAATGATAAGATCACGAGTTAATAAGTAATAAATGAATAAAGAAAAGTAATGAATATGACTTTTATTATATTTGAGAATGGGTCGAAAACCCATGTATCTCACGAGACTATTTTGTCTCACATACTACTTTGTTTTTGGCTATGTACTCAGGTTCGAGATTGAAGGATTAGAAGGTCGCGATAGAGGTGGCCTAAAGATGTTTTCGTTCGGGAGCTTATAGGTAGATCCCGTTATCCTATGGTTATGATATTATCTTTCTAACACCGTGTCTTATAACTCTGATAATCTTTTTAAAGGTTTTTGTTAAAACGTATTTTTGGATATTGGACTTTGTAATATTTTTATTTAAAAATATGATTTAAAATGTGATTTAAAAATTGAGGTGTTACAACATGCAACCGTTTTCATACTCACATTTTTTCATTTGGAATCACTCTTTCTATTGGGCGTGAGCACGATCCATAAATTGAACCGAACTGGTAGGACCAAAACCAATAATGAATAATTTTCAAAACAGAAAATGAATCGATTACATGTTTTCATTTTCGGTTTTGTTCGAATTTTTTCAGCCAAAATGCCCACCCCTATCCGAGTACCGGACCACACCGGACCGGAACCGATAGGACCGAGACCGAAAATCATGAGACTATGAAACCGAAAACCGAACTAATTATATGTTTTTCGTTACAATTTGGTTTGGTTTTTTCGTCCCAATTGCTCACCTCTTACTTTCTATCTATGGGTAAGGGTATGAGTATACAAATGTTACTTTCTCATATATCTCATTTGAACGAATTGAATATCGTTATTGTATCATTACACCCCACAAGAATACAACTCCAACTCAGATCTCATCACTTTCTAGCTCTTGATGTATCATGTCACCTTTCAAATATTTGATTTGCATCACTATATTTGTACAATGCAAAAAAGTATTTTACAACAATTTGTTACTTATTATGTTAAATGAATCATACTTGAGGGGACTCAATAGATTTAATTATTATTTTCTTAACGATTAATTGTGACCGATATTTGGGAATATAAAATGTATAAGTTGATGGAGAAACATACCCACCTTAGGTATTAGTTTGTCTACTGTTGGTGGCTGATTAAAAATATTAAGAGCAGATCACTTGCTTTAACACATAATTAACATAATAATGTAATATATATTTTTTACATTTCTTTAAACTACATTAATGCATTTTGTTTTATTTTTAATTGCATAAAATTAAAACATTTTTAATTCTGTAAAATCATTTTTTATTTTACTTATCATCATTGCAAGAAGGAAAAATTGATATTTGATTCGTGTTTTTTTCTCAATATTTTCTCACTAGGTTATTTTTCTTTTTCTTTATGGACATTTTTATATGTTTATTTTAACCAATTTCTCATCAGATTAACTTTGACAAATTATTGAGAATAATTTAGTTTCCCCCCTAATTATTATACTTATTGAAATGCCTAGAACACACAGTCAATCCATTACTTGATTCTTGATAATGATTATGGATGAAACTTGTGAAGAAAGTTTTAGGGTTTTAGTGAGAGAATGAAGAGAGAAGGGAGAGAGACAATTGCTGAAAATGTATTTGATTAATTGCAAAAGTGATAAATTAAGGTTTACATCTTGGCTTTTATACCATAACATTAATTCCTTTAATTAAACCTAATTAACTAACTAAACTAATATATAATGTTGCAATCTACCCCCTAAACTATTAATTACAACAATATAAGTCCTAACACTTATTATTAAAATATATCATGACTATTTTAGTGTTATTAATGTTATTGCTATAATTTTAATTGATGACTATATCATATATGACAGTTTTTATTTAATCCATCTAAAATAAGTAATACAATCTTTTAAGCAAACAATAATTATTTTTTTTTTGAAATACAATAACCCCTAATTAATAAAAAAATAATGATTTTTCGTTTATAATATCTTATAGAGTAATGGTATTTTGTTTACCATATGTTTACTCATTTTATCATGATAAATGTCATTAAAGAATTGATGTGAAGAAAGAAAATTAATAGACAACACATGTTAAGTAGTTATATAAATAGGTAGAAGAGAGACGAATAAATATCATTTCTCTATCTTATACCAAAGTCTTAACTAACCTTACATATATGAAGTATTTTCGTTACAATTTTCTATACATAGGCAAACTAAAATTACTCATCATTTCTAATTTTAAAATTATTAAAAGATATGATTATTAAATAGAGTTACGTTCAAAGAGGTCCATTATTTTTACGAAGTTCCGAGGAAAAAAATCTCAACCATTGATTAATAAGATCTAATGGTCAAAATTAATCACATATTTTATATATTGAGGGGTATTTTGGTCATTTTTAAAGAAATCAATTTTTTATTTTATTTTATTTTATTTTACTTTTATTTTTTATTTTAGAATTTTTATTTTATTTTTTATTATGAAGGGGTATTTTGGTCATTTGGCACTTAAAAAAGTTTCGATGTATGTTTTATTTTTTATTTTTTATTTTTTATTTTTTATTTTAATTTTTAAATTTTTTTATTAATTTTTTTTCATTAAAAAATAATATTTATTTGATAATTACGTGTATGACTTAATCACATGTGATTTTGATGTAAATTCACATGTGATTGTATAATTAATCACATTTGATGTTTTAGTTTAATCACATGTGATTCAGAATGCAATCACATGTAGTTCACTATGCAATTACATATGATTCACCATACAATCACATTATGTGTTATTAATAAAAAAATAATTTTTTAAATAATAATAATGTTTAAAAAATAATAATAAAAAAATAAAATTTTAAAGTAAAAATAATAAATTATTTTTTTCAAAATGACCAAAATACCCCTAAATTAAAATTTTAAAATATAAAAAAATTTAAAAAATTTAGAATATAAAAAAAATCAATTTTTTTAAAGTGCCAAATGACCAAAATACTCCTTTATGTATAAATTATGTGATTAATCTTAACCATTAGATCTTATTGATCAATGATTGAGATTTGTTCCTCGAAACTTGATAAAAATAATGGACCACCTTGAACGTTTCTATATTTATAATATATTTACACAATAATAATTTATATCTAAACATATTTAATAAATAAATGCAAGTATGCACACACACTCCACAAGTCCCAGTGAATAAGAAATTATAAATTGCTTAACCCACTCACCACCATTTGTTATATATATTCTGTCCATAAGCCCATAACTATATCCAAGACACAGTCTCTTTTGTTTCTTTCTTCACTATAAGTTATTAGTGAAGTAAGCTCAAGTTCACAATCTTTTCTTAAATCCCCACAAAAAAATCTAATTTGCCCACAATTTTTTTTATATTTTCTTGAAAAAAATTGATATTTTTATAGCCAAAATGGTGGTGAAGAAGCCAAGAATAGTGATAATTGGGGCAGGAATGGCAGGATTAACAGCTGCAAACAAGCTTCACAAAACAATTGGTTCAAAAGAATTATTTGAAGTATGTGTTATTGAAGGTGGGAACAGAATTGGAGGGAGGATTAACACCTCAGAATTTGGTGGTGATAGAATTGAAATGGGTGCCACGTGGATCCATGGGATTGTAGGTAGTCCAGTTCATAAAATAGCTCAAGAAATCAATTCCATGGAATCCGATATTCCATGGGAATGTATGGATGGGTTTCTTGATGATCCAATTACCGTTTCTGAAAATGGGTATGTGTTAAATCCATCTTTAGTTGATCCTATTTCAAATCTTTTCAAGAATCTAATGGATTTTGCTCAAGGAAAAAGGAAATTCATTGGTGTTGGAATTGGAATCCCCATTGGGAATGGGAATATGAGTGTTGGGTCTTTCCTTAGAAAAGGTCTTGAAGATTATTGGGAAATGGAATCAAGAAAAGAAAGTGGGAATGGGAATAGAAAGTTGTTAGAAGAAGCAATTTTTGCAATGCAAGAAAACACTCAAAGGACATACACAGCTGCTAATGATTTATTAAATCTTGATTATAATGCAGAAAGTGAGTATATTATGTGTCCTGGTGAAGAAATCACTATTGCAAAAGGATACTCAAGCATTATACAATCATTAGCATCTATTTTACCACATGGGGTCATTCAATTAAACAAAAAAGTATGTCAAATTGAGTGGCAACCTCATTATGAAATTGAAAGGGACCATGAAGGTACAAGGCCAGTGAAGCTACACTTTCTTGATGGTACAACTCTTTCAGCAGACCATGTTATTGTCACAGTTTCATTAGGTGTACTCAAAGCCGGTATCCGTGATTCCGATTCCCATGATTCGGGTATGCTCAAATTCAATCCACCACTTCCTGATTGCAAGATTCAAGCCATTTCAAGACTTGGGTATGGTGTTGTCAATAAGCTTTTCATGCAATTAGATCCCGATTTTTCGGATTTCGATCAATTCCCATTTCTACAATTTGTATTCCACAAAAACGAATCCGAATTTAAGAACCCGAAAATCCCATGGTGGAGTAGGAGAACGGCTTTTGTGTCACCGATTTACAAGAAATCAAGAGTGTTGCTGTCTTGGTTTGCAGGTGATGAAGCATTAAAGCTAGAATCACTTCAAGATGATGTTATCCTTGATGATGTCTCCACAACTTTATCGACCTTTTTGTGCAATTCATCTGATACCCATGAGCAAGGGAATGGGAATGGGAATGGGAATGGGAATGGGATAAAGAAGTCATCAAAATTGAAGGTTGCAAAGGTTTTAAAGAGTCAATGGGGTAATGATCCACTATTTTTGGGTTCATATAGTTATGTTGCAGTTGGATCAAGTACTAGTGACATGGACACACTGGCTGAGCCATTGACCAAAACTGGTTCAAACACACTTCAAATCCTTTTTGCAGGTGAAGCAACACATAGAACTCATTATTCTACAACTCATGGTGCTTATTTTAGTGGGATTAGAGAAGCCAATAGGCTTCTTGAACACTATAATTGTACGTATTAGAATAATATTGATGGGGGTATTTTTATAATACATATTTTATATTTTGCAATTTGTAATTTGTAATTTTTGGTTTTTTGTAGTTACCCTTTTTCTCTCTAGTGACTATCATTCTCATTGTTGGGGAGAGATGGAGACATTTGCAAGATGGGTAGTGAATGAATTATAAAGAAGCTTCTTTTTAGTTTTCTTTTGACCTTGTTTGATCTCTTTGGATTTGATATTATGTTTGTAATTATCTAATAAATTAATCTTTAATCAAACCCTTTTTCAAAAAGAGAAATTCGCGCATTAGAGCAATATCGTTATAATAACTTGTAGGGGTGATTAACGGGCAAAAACCGAACCGAACCGAACCGAACCGATAACCGATAACGATGTATTTTCAAAACCGAAACCGAACCGATAACATGTTATCGGTTTCGGTTCGGTTCGGTTTTCGGTTTGGTTCGAGTTTTTTAGGCCAAATGTTCATCCTTTTCCGAAAACCGAATCGAACCGATAACGATGAATTTTCAAAACC
Source organism: Calendula officinalis (assembly GCA_963853835.1). Lineage (NCBI taxonomy): Eukaryota > Viridiplantae > Streptophyta > Magnoliopsida > Asterales > Asteraceae > Calendula > Calendula officinalis. The sequence continues at coordinate 20,940,160 of OY970822.1, forward strand.
GAAACCGAACCGATAACATGTTATCGGTTTCGGTTCAGTTCGGTTTCGGTCGGTTTTCGGTTCGGTTTTTCCGGTCCAAATGCTCACCCCTAATAACTTGTATATCATGCAATAAACACATTTTTCTACAATTTCAGATTTCCGCATTTGAGCTAAGGGGTAAATGATTATCATCTTATCTTTATCATTTCAATAATTACATCTAAAGAACTTTAAATAAATGTTTTTAAAAGAAACCGAATATCGATAGGTGTAAAGTAGCGTTTTGCTATCATTTTGTGATAAGTGTAAATAACTTTCTCTTTAAGAACTTGAGCTATATCAAATAAATATAGGAGTAAAATATAATAATGATTCACCAGCTTTACACCAAATTCAATTTATATAATTTATTTTAAAAAATTACACTCATAGTCATTTTTTTTATACCTTTTGTACATACTGCATACAATCCTTTAATTTAATGTTTGTTAAACTTTTCTGTTAAAAAAATACTCCAATAGTTATTTTTCTAGTTAAAATATTTGACGGATGTTAGAATAAAAGATAGTAGGTGCACAAAGTTTCCAAGAAAAATTTGTCAAGGTAAATTTTTTTAAGTAAATGATTATATATAAATTTTTTTAATAAAAGACCTGCTTATCGTAAGTATTTGAATAAATTTTCGTGGAAGTGTTTGTAACGGCAGAAGCTTTGGTCTCAATATCTCAAGAGACATGATCCGAGGAAATCGGTTATTTATTGCTTGGATTTTTCTCTCTTGTCTTAACTTGTTTTTTTTTGTTCTTTTTGCTTCTCTTTTCTAAGAAGGAAAACACCATTTTTGTAAGGAGGAAAAATAAAGACAATTGAATTTTATTTTTACTTTGTTTGCCTTAATCAAGTTGTTTTTCTATATATAAATCATGTTAACTTGTTTGTTAAATCTAAATATGTTAACTATTTCTTGTTTGTTTTTCTATATATAAATTTTATACTTGATTGGTTCATTAAATCTAATATATGTTAACTATTTTCTTTTTATTTTTTTTAACGGCAAAGGGGAAAACCCAAGAGCTTCGGCATTATCATCACCCTCGGAGCACCTACAACAAAATATATTAAAACGCTAGCCAGAAACTAGCAAAAACAAGTACAACCAAGTCAATACAACCAAAACAAACCCAAAGCAAAAACGAAAAAGAAACCGCCAAACAACTAAAAATAATCACCCGTGTTAGAAACCCAAATCGGCCAAGCTTCCTTCAAACCAGGCACCTTAGAAATAGTCTTCAACCAAAGGAACGCATAAGTTTGGATGTCGGAAAACGCCATACCCTCGTAAATCAAGGCCTGCCAGTTATTTTTGTTGATCATGTAGATGGATTCGCAAGACAGAATCAACATTACGTGTTAGTGGTGAAACCGAAGCAAAAGTTATATAACAAAAAAAAAGAATAAGTTGTTTTGCAACATTTTGAGGAGTGTTATGTTAAAGGGAAGAGAAGAAGTAGATGTAATTAGTGTCCAAATAAAACCAATGTGGCAGATCTAAACATTAACGACACCTCGTCAATGAAGAAACATATGGGGTATATCCAAATAACCCTGATAATCTTAAACAACAAAAATTATTTTATTAAGAAAAATAGCAGATGTGACGAAGAGCTTAATTCACCAAGTGGATTTCTCAGTTGCAGGGGCTCGGAAATTGATAGATAATTCCCTCCACCCGGCAACTGATTCTATCACGACGTGGTGTAAATTCGTGCAGATAAAAGTCAGCGTTTTTTTGTGGCGTCTCAGGTTGGACCGGTTGCCGACTGTTAGTCCCCAGACTAAGTAAATAAAATTTGATGATCGAAAGCTAAGAAGAATAATATCAGCTCAAGTATGTATCTCAGCTGAAGAACAAGTATATTCATAATCCTTCAGCTGAGTACGTACTTAGCTCTTGGAAACAAGTCAAATCAGCAGCTATAGAAGAGTGTTCATTCGAAGTCTATGGCCAAAGGACAAAGACCAGAAGAAGACCATTCAGCTGATAGTGGAATCAGCTGATGGTACCTGCTGCAGATAAAGACTTAGCGGAAAATATTCTTGACACTTTGAACATTTTCCTTTCCCGCTCAAAGAATAAGAAAACGATGAAGATCTTCTATTTTGGAATAGAAGATAATAAGTCAGTACATCGTCGTTTGTCCCTCCAAGCATGTAAAGGGAAAGTCAACTACTTTTGTACTATCATAGTACACCTTTTCACTGTGCGTCAGAAAAGGTAGCAAAAGAAGTTGACACAAAGTACAATTGGGACTATAACCTATGCAAGTGCATTAAATGTTTCCGTGGACAAGTCTACATCGACGAATGATATGTTTACACGTCGATTAACTTGTGGACAAAGGAACATGGATCTTGGGCTATATGTAGAGACGTAAATGCTTGCATTTACACACACCTTTTAACATTCATAGCACAAGAACATTCTCTGAGAGTTTGTTATTGTCTGGTATTAACTCTCCCATAGTTATTACACAGGCATTCAATATTAGCTGTTAGTATCAGCTGATATAACCCTCCTTGCATAGTCTTCGAGATTGAGCGAGCAAAAGTGTCACTTCAAGTATAAAGTTTTAGTTAGTGTGTACTATCTATTTCCGCAAAATTTGTACTGTATTAAGTTGTTTTAATAAACTCTTAATCATTGAAAACTTGTGTGTTCTTTATCTTATCGTCTTTACTTGTCATAACGCAACACATTTGTGTTGTTGGGATCCAACAACTGGTATCAGAGCAAGTGTCAAAGTTGTTTTCTATCAACTTTGAGCATCTGTTATGGCTGAACCTACAACATCCGATCTTCCATCATCTGGAAAACCTCCCAAACTTACTCAAACCAACTACCCCATGTGGAAAACTCGTATGTTGTCCCACATGGTTACTTATCACCCAAAACTTCAATACAATATAACGATAGGAAAATACATTCCCAAAACCCTTATTCCTGGTACCCCTGAAGTACCAGAACACTATGTTTTGAAATCTGAAGCACAATGAACAGACGCTGAAAAACGTCTTGTTCATCTTGAAAATAAAGGAAGGGATATGCTTTTTCAAGCAGTTGGTGATGAACTGTATCACAACATTCAATTTTGTGACTCAGTCAAAGAAATGTGGGAAAGGTTGGCTGAAGTGTATGAAGGCACATCCGTTGTGCGTGAACACAACAAAAACATGCTCATTCATGACTACGAGCTATTTAAAGCCAATCCTAGTGAGACTATAGCTCAAACATTCAATCGTTATAACATTTTGTTAAACAGCTGAAGTCTCATGGGGTTGAAAAGGACGATATGTCCAAAATGTGTAAGTTTATGGCAGCCTTATCCTCTAAATGGGCTACCATTATAACTTGCATGAGTACATCTCCTACTTTAAAAGAGTACACTCTTTCTTCTCTCTACGACATGTTTCTAAGCCATGAGAGAACTGTACTCAACAAATTTCAACATCCCAAGGACTCTAAAGTGAGCTCCTCTGGATCTTCAGCTGCTCTTGTTTCTCTAAACAAACCCAGCAGGATTGAATATCCTCCCTCAGATGATGAATGTAGAAAAACCTTGTAGGATTCACATGGCGGAAACTTGAATCCCACATTACTGGATCTCTACTACACAATGAAATCACGAGAAGGAGGAGATGATGAACATGACCTTTAGATTGCTAAAGAAGTGATCCACCTCTACTGCACCACCTGGACACGCTGCAAGACCGCGTTGTACCAACAAAGCAACATACTAGAACTCGTGTGTGTGTGTGTGTTACGATCAACGAACACGAAAACCGAAAACCCTATAGGGTTTCGGTCGACTTCGGCCGAAGGAGAGGAAGAGGGAGGAAAGCTTTTAGGGTTTTGAGTGTGTAATGTGATTAACCCTTAAACCCTCACATAAGCCCTTTATTTATAAGGCTAGATGTTACGGTTTAGTCATTGGAGTTTAATTATTATTAATCTCATAATTAAACTTCCTATTAACACTTTAAACCCTTGGACTTTTACTAGTTAATTAATAGACCATTAATTAACTGTCCGTTAAATACTTAACCTAATATTTAACCATCCTCACAAATAATAATTAACTTATTATTATTTATTCTCTTCTTTATAATTAACTTAACTAGTTAATTATTCCACACAACTTACTTTATTCGGTTGTCCATTATTGGGTGTGTAGTGGTGTGACCCTTTAGTGCCTTATAACATTGGACACGGTGACACATGTACTTATCTGTGCACATAAATCCTTCAGACTCCCACTTGTGCAAGTTAAGAAACACTTTCTGATCATCGTTGGCCTAAAGCGGTCCCTAGCCAGACATTTAGGATAACCAGGTTATAAGAACTCTTACATCCAGAGATAATATTCATAAAATGAATAACACTAACAGATTTTCCTTACGCATCATGATATTTCTTAATTTGAGTAATAGACATGGAGCAGGGATCTAGTTCTATATACTCGAATTTTCTCGACTCTGATTTCGACTTTCTGCAGTAACGGATTACCGTATTATCTAATCACTCCCCGAGCGCGGCCACGCATTTCAGTAGTCTTAATCATCGAGCGGCCATGAAATATCTCTTCCGATTAAAGAAGGTGCAAATTCCATCTTGACATTGCGTTATCTTGCCCACGACTTCCGCTGTCTTAGTCAAGTTCCTTATGATCACCCTTTTATAGTGTGACGTTAGATAAATGCTAAAGATTATAAGTCATCGTGTCTCAAACCAAAACGTCTCAGGTCAGAGGACATTGTAACACCCTAAAATTTACAAGGTTTTTAAATTTTTTTTAAAACAAACTTTTAATCAAAAGGTCCCAATAACTCGAATAATTAAATCCCAATAATAGTATTTTCATTTAAAATATATTTAATGCGGAAATAGTTAAAATTAAGTGTTTTTAAAATATTAAATGCCGTCCACATCGGTAATGAAAGATACAGCGGTCAACCGTCCACCTTCTCCTTTCCTCTGCTGGTACCTGAAACAATGTGGGGGGAAATAGGGGTCAGCTGGAGAAGCTGAGTGAATATCTCAAAATGCATACAATCATAACATACAACACATGAGGGCACATCGGTGTACTCCTACTCAGAATCTACTCGATTAATTACTCAGATTTATTTCTCGGATTTTATTACTCAGATTTTAATTTATATAGCGCGCTTGTGTGATTTGGGACGAGAGATCAACCTCGCCCCTCCTCACACCTCAGATAGGCGTAAGCCAAAACTCAGACGGGAGTGATCCCAAAACTCAGACTGGAATAATCCCAAAAACTCAGACGGGAATAATCCCAAAAACTCAGACGGGAATAATTCCAAAAACTCAGACGGGAGGTGATCCCAAAACTCAGATGTGTGTTATTATGTTTTATTATTTCTTTAACATAATTATCTCAGATTGCTCTAGCATGTAATAGCACAGAATGACTCTGTGCCGAGCTCGGTTACCCAGGCACAATGTCTCAGATCATGAATAAATAAACAGATGCTCAGATACTCAGATAATAGATCAAAACTCAGATAGCAAATATAGTGCAAGTAATGAAACATATAAGTCATGTATGTATAACGTTATAACTGAATACACGGTGAGAATACTCACCTCGAGAAACGTAAGCTCCAACTGGTTCACGGGAATTAAAGATTCAGCAAATTATCTCCTAGACGGACCTAAAGCATAAATCGAAATCCCGGATTAAAATCTAACCACTTATCATTATTTCAGAAAAAACTGGCAGCATATTAAAATGGTTATAACTTTTAAACCGTAATTCGGATTGACGAGAGGGTTGCGGCGTTGAAAAGCTAACTCAAAAATTAAGGTCCCTGCACGGGCCAAAAATCCAGAAACGTATCTTAAGCTTGGTAAAAACGGGCTCGAACTCATACTATACATTCTGTCCAAAATTTCAGCTTTGCGTTTAAAACTCGTTTTGAAACCCGACACCCACCCGATTAGGACAACAGTCTAAAATGAATGGAACAATACAGCAACATAAACGATTAAAACGACAAGGAAACGAGTCAAATCTACGCCACATAAACATCACAAACAGGTTAGCCCGAAAACACACAAGTCTAAAACGAGTTTGAATTTATAGGGGGAAGATGACTACCACAGTTTTTCCTCCGTCCCGATCACTTGACGACTATTTTATCAAAAACCCAATAGCTACACTTAAAATGTTCGATGGCTGGTTCTCTTCCCGATCAACTGCTGCCGAAGACCATAACGAAACAATTTTTTATGAAAGCGACCCACCACCAAAATAATTAAATAGTGGTGCAAAAGAACTACACAAATCCTTGGATGGAACAAGTCACACGTCACCTGCTTGCTGAAACAATTCCAAAGCATACACCTCAATTGTATATCTTCATCTTCTTGCCGACAATCCAAGAAAGAAAACCACACCACCACCGCTCCAAGAATCTGCATCACTTGTTGACTTTCAAATAATTTACAGCCACACGTTTTAATCTTCCAATAACTACACCGACTCACCTCTTAATTAAACAATACGTGACCTGTTGCGATAAATCGTCTCCTCATGCCTGGATTGTAAACGGCGACAAGGACAAAAAGGGGTGGGGGACTTCTTCTTGCTCTAGCCAACGTACACCAAGCAAGAGGATGAGATCTTTTATTTGACGAGGCAAAAGAATCACCAAAAGAGTAATATGATTTCTTGTTGGCTGCACAAGGAATAATAGGGATTGCGATTGGAGGTGTTTGGCTGCTTTGCTCGATCAATCACACATGTAGGAAGAAGGTCACGGCTGGAAAAGAACGTAGGGATTAGGGGAAGCTTAGGGTAATTTTTGTTTAAGTACTCTAGTTACCTTTGGGCTATAGACTTCTAAAAACAATCGGGCCCCAATACAAGTTCGGGCTTGATCTTGCTCGATCAATTACTTATGGCCCCACACTCTCTGAACGGGTTCTAGCTATCGGAACTAATAAACCGGGTCTCGGCCTTGGCCTTTGGCCGACCTTGACCCGACACGGGAAAAACACTCAAGATAAAATGTCACTTACAATAAACACATTAATTATTTAAAACTTGAAACGTCATTTAAAATAAGGCGTACACCTTAATTATACAACCACATAAATACATAACTTAATATACGGTCAACTCGTAGTCCACAAAACGTAATTTAAAAAAAAAATAGTTTTAAATTATTATTTAATCTAAGAAATTTCAGGGCGTTACAACTCAACTCCACTTAAAATTGACTTCGTCCCCGAAGTCATGGCTCGGAAGACGCTCATAGTAGAAATCTCACGTCTCAATCACATGCTATTCAACAATATACACATTTTCATATGGGAAAACACGAAAAGGGGGTTATGAATAACAATAATGTCTTCAGGGTGACCTACTCGATCAGAATCAACTCCGGCTCTTGCAACTGCCCATACATGTCTTCCATCTCTGGCGGCGCAAGACGATAGGGCTAAAAGAATAAAAATCGAAATGTTCTCTAAGGATCTCGGTTTAACGATAAAATGGATGTAAAAAATGACGCACAATAACTCTCGATACTCTGATGAAGATGTCTTCTTACTCTCCTAGTCGGACACAGTTGCTGCACCCAGCAATTAACGTTGGGTTGAATCTCCGATTCAACTCCACTTGGAAATTTACTATTGATTTGTTGACGATACCAGATGCTCAGCGCAGTACCAGGTCATCCAAACCATTTGCACAATCACACTCGGAACTCTCATGACGATAACAAGTTTTTATGGAAAATTTTCTTCCCGCACAACTCCATCAAATGACCACTTACACATTTTAGCAACAGGTAAAAAAATTTCATTATCGAAAATTTTCTACCAAAATGACTCGGAAGGTCCTCTACTCTATGGGTCAACAGTTTGTTAACAACATAATAAATAATCTAGCGGTTTACACCATTATCAATTAATATAATAACCATGCAAATAAATCACAAGGAATATACATATCACACAGAATTCTCATATACTCAGGTATATAATTCCAAAATATGATCTGGAAATATAACTCAGAAATATAACTCGGGAACAAACTCAGAAATCTTAACTCAGAAGCAAACCCAAAACTCTAACTCAGTAACAACTCATAAAGTAATAATATTTACAAGTAATAGCATTAGTTATAAATCACATTTTTACTCATTCTTATTACTACTCGCGTATTCCAATTTACCAGCTTATAATACTTGGAATGATATACTCTCTCTCAACCGTGTTATTTGTTCTCAAAATAACTCTTCTTTAACATTATATTGTTACCTTACTCTATTAGGTTTGCATATTACCGACGTTGATAACCCTTTAAATAGTTCAAATTAACGATCTTGTCATTTAATTCCCTTTAATAGGTCCTCATCCTATTACATTTAGTGGTTTCTCGATAATATTTTAATAGATGTTTTCTCATTCATTTAGTTTAACGATCCTTTAATAGACCGTTTCACTGATTTTACACAATTTAAAATGTCTCTTAATTATTTTGACCATATCTACTCATTAATTTCATGTTACCCACTAAAAATTCCGATTAAATTTCGTACTCTTATTTATAATAATTTCTCGTTACTCAAATTACGAATTAATTCTTTAGTTCTCATTTACTCAATTCACAGTTACACTTATTCTAAATTTTACGGTTTACTCATGGTTCATCAATTCAGTACATTCTCGTCTTTTCGAAATTTCTCCTAAGTTCAATATAAATTTATTGAATAGTTGTTCTCATCTCAAGTTTAATAATTATTCATAGATAGAGTTTTCTCATATAATTTTATAATACCTCAAAACTCATAACACTTTTTAATACTTCAAAAATTTGAATAAAACTTCCCATTAATTTAATACTTTTCTCTTTTGACTCATTTTATTAATTTGCTTATGTAACTCGGTTTGTAAATTTCTTATAACTCAAAATTACTCCATAATTAATCAAAATACAATTTTATCAATTAGCTCGTTTTATTAATAACTTATTACCAGCAAATTACCGATCTCATTTTAACTCATTTTCCTCAAAATTTCTTTGTAGCAGTTTTCTCATATTCGACTCATTAATAAGTTCTCATCACTTTAATTTCATGATTTCTCATTATCACATTTATAACCACCCAAGAATAATTATACTGTCTTATTTTGTAAATAATTGTAGTATTACTACTTCCCCTTTTGCACGATATTCATTCAACCCAATTAACTTGATTTGTTAATTTCTCCAGTAACCCGATCTATCATTTTGTTGTAAAATCTATAATTACCCATAAAATAAATTTAATTATTCTCAACTGCTTGATTTGATAGTTACTCTTATAATTTATTTTATCATTTATATGTATCTAGATTTCGCACTTTAAATTCATACCAACAAAATCTCTTTGTATAAGCACCATGTTCATAATATTTATAAATAATAATTAATGATATTCATTTCTTGACAGTTTTTCCTTTTTACCCCTACTCAACTCCACTTGGAGAAAAACTCGTCCTCGAGTTTGGAACTAGTATTGTCTACCAAAATAAACAAGCAAGTATGTAGTCACACAAACAATTAGGATACACATACTAAATTCACCATAACAAGCATTGGTCCATTGTTCCCCTCAAAATCTCCCCCTAACCAACCAAAAGTCCTGTGTGTACGGTAATAGGGGCCCTCTATTACTTTCGACACATGCTTTTGTTTGGTCACGAGTCAATCCCAAAGTTCACAACTTCCCACATAAAAGTAATCCACAAACAAATCACACTCAGAAGGAAGAAAAGTTTACTCTCAATATCTGATAAATACAGATATGCACTCAGCTGTATGTACTCGAAATCTTATAAACATTACTCAGAAATGCACTCAGCAAAAGGCACTCAGCAAAATATTTTATTATGTTTTCAACAGTTAAACTCAGAACATAATATAGTTCATAAACTCTTTTAATTTATTTTAAATAGATCAACACCGAATCAATGATGATAGTCTCCCTTTGGTTCACTTTTAATAAATACCCTTTAAGATAAACTTGAATAATTTCAGTTTAATTTGACTTGGCAATCCTCGATTAATTGGTATAACAAACTTACATAGGTTATTCAATATCTCTGCGTTAAATAAATAATCTCTCACTGAATTCATAAAAAAATAATTATGGATTTTCAGTCTCAGCTATTAAAATCACATACTTTAAAAGTTTTCTCATTTGATCTCAATTTAATAAATCTCGGTTTATTATTTTCTCAGCAAAAAGATTTTCCCAATACATCATGTCTCATCTCTTTATAAAAACATTCTCCTTTTTAATTGTCCAAAGATTTCATAAATTTTAAATTTTTAAATTTGATAAATAAGTGAAAAGATTCCACTAAATAAAATCTCAAATGTTAATTCAACATTTAAAAAAAATTGCTTAATCCAACTAAAGTTCTAATATTAAAAACTAAAACGACTCTGAATTAACGGATAAGAATAAAATCCAATTTTTTTTTTTTTTTTTTTTTTTTTTTTTTTTTTTTTTTTATAACGTTCCTCGTCTAGCTCAAATGTAAATCATGTAAAATAATCAATTTTAAAAAAAAATTTAAAATATGTTCTCGGTATTTTCGCTTTTGCTTGACTTGATGAACTGTCACAAAAATATTCTTTTGATAATAAAAACATCTTTCTTTTATTCGTTTCACCGTTTACTAGTTTCAATAACTCTTTTTATTAAGTATTTTCCCTAAAACGAAAGGTTTTAGTATTTTATCAATATGAAGAATTTATTACTCCTCTTTTCTTATTCACCCCAAAACATGTCCTCGTTAAATAATTTATGAAGTTTATATCATAATTTTATATTCATTTATTACCCTTATTGGTTAGAATTTCTCAGAATTATAAAATCTCACAGATTATATAAAATATTATGAAATTATAGTAGCATGTATAACGCGGATGTACTTAGAATTACACACGAAAAATATACTCAGAAAAGTGATCTTAGTCGCGAAATACACTCAGAATTATATCGAAATTATACTCGAATTAATGATAGCAATTCTCATATTTGTCATTCTTCAAAACTCAGAATACAACGAAATTCTCAAATAAATAAAAGCTCTGAAATATTACCGGCAATAGGAAGCGAGAGGTCGACGTGACATGCTGTATGTTTGATGTGGAAACTTTTCTCAGAAAAATATTTGACTCTTTTCTCGTTTTAAAACTCGATACTCAAACTTGAGTTTGAATTCGCCCCTTGCGAACCCAAATCTCTCAAGTCAGAGCTCTGATACCAACTTGTAACACCCTAAAATTTACAAGGTTTTTAAATTTTTTTTAAAACAAACTTTTAATCAAAAGTTCCCAATAACTCGAATAATTAAATCCCAATAATAGTATTTTCATTTAAAATATATTTAATGCGGAAATAGTTAAAATTAAGTGTTTTTAAAATATTAAATGCCATCCACATCGGTAATGAAAGATACAGCGGTCAACCGTCCACCTTCTCCTTTCCTCTGCTGGTACCTGAAACAATGTGGGGGAAAATAGGGGTCAGCTGGAGAAGCTGAGTGAATATCTCAAAATGCATACAATCATAACATACAACACATGAGGGCACATCGGTGTACTCCTACTCAGAATCTACTCGATTAATTACTCAGATTTATTTCTCGGATTTTATTACTCAGATTTTAATTTATATAGCGCGCTTGTGTGATTTGGGACGAGAGATCAACCTCGCCCCTCCTCACACCTCAGATAGGCGTAAGCCAAAACTCAGACGGGAGTGATCCCAAAACTCAGACTGGAATAATCCCAAAAACTCAGACGGGAATAATTCCAAAAACTCAGACGGGAGGTGATCCCAAAACTCAGATGTGTGTTATTATGTTTTATTATTTCTTTAACATAATTATCTCAGATTGCTCTAGCATGTAATAGCACAGAATGACTATGTGCCGAGCTCGGTTACCCAGGCACAATGTCTCAGATCATGAATAAATAAACAGATGCTCAGATACTCAGATAATAGATCAAAACTCAGATAGCAAATATAGTGCAAGTAATGAAACATATAAGTCATGTATGTATAACGTTATAACTGAATACACGGTGAGAATACTCACCTCGAGAAACGTAAGCTCCAACTGGTTCACGGGAATCAAAGATTCAGCAAATTATCTCCTAGACGGACCTAAAGCATAAATCGAAATCCCGGATTAAAATCTAACCACTTATCATTATTTCAGAAAAAACTGGCAGCATATTAAAATGGTTATAACTTTTAAACCGTAATTCGGATTGACGAGAGGGTTGCGGCGTTGAAAAGCTAACTCAAAAATTAAGGTCCCTGCACGGGCCAAAAATCCAGAAACGTATCTTAAGCTTGGTAAAAACGGGCTCGAACTCATACTATACATTCTGTCCAAAATTTCAGCTTTGCGTTTAAAACTCGTTTTGAAACCCGACACCCACCCGATTAGGACAACAGTCTAAAATGAATGGAACAATACAGCAACATAAACGATTAAAACGACAAGGAAACGAGTCAAATCTACGCCACATAAACATCACAAACAGGTTAGCCCGAAAACACACAAGTCTAAAACGAGTTTGAATTTATAGGGGGAAGATGACTACCACAGTTTTTCCTCCGTCCCGATCACTTGACGACTATTTTATCAAAAACCCAATAGCTACACTTAAAATGTTCGATGGCTGGTTCTCTTCCCGATCAACTGCTGCCGAAGACCATAACGAAACAATTTTTTATGAAAGCGACCCACCACCAAAATAATTAAATAGTGGTGCAAAAGAACTACACAAATCCTTGGATGGAACAAGTCACACGTCACCTGCTTGCTGAAACAATTCCAAAGCATACACCTCAATTGTATATCTTCATCTTCTTGCCGACAATCCAAGAAAGAAAACCACACCACCACCGCTCCAAGAATCTGCATCACTTGTTGACTTTCAAATAATTTACAGCCACACGTTTTAATCTTCCAATAACTACACCGACTCACCTCTTAATTAAACAATACGTGACCTGTTGCGATAAATCGTCTCCTCATGCCTGGATTGTAAACGGCGACAAGGACAAAAAGGGGTGGGGGACTTCTTCTTGCTCTAGCCAACGTACACCAAGCAAGAGGATGAGATCTTTTATTTGACGAGGCAAAAGAATCACCAAAAGAGTAATATGATTTCTTGTTGGCTGCACAAGGAATAATAGGGATTGCGATTGGAGGTGTTTGGCTGCTTTGCTCGATCAATCACACATGGAGGAAGAAGGTCACGGCTGGAAAAGAACGTAGGGATTAGGGGAAGCTTAGGGTAATTTTTGTTTAAGTACTCTAGTTACCTTTGGGCTATAGACTTCTAAAAACAATCGGGCCCCAATACAAGTTCGGGCTTGATCTTGCTCGATCAATTACTTATGGCCCCACACTCTCTGAACGGGTTCTAGCTATCGGAACTAATAAACCGGGTCTCGGCCTTGGCCTTTGGCCGACCTTGACCCGACACGGGAAAAACACTCAAGATAAAATGTCACTTACAATAAACACATTAATTATTTAAAACTTGAAACGTCATTGAAAATAAGGCGTACACCTTAATTATACAACCACATAAATACATAACTTAATATACGGTCAACTCGTAGTCCACAAAACGTAATTTAAAAAAAATTAGTTTTAAATTATTATTTAATCTAAGAAATTTCAGGGCGTTACAGACATCTACTCGAAATTACTCATGCTTGGGCTCCATGAAGTAATCTCGATCTTTTGGTCACGTCTAATGTTTAGCAAACTCCGTAAACATCTATGAATATTTATTTTAACAACCCTTGTTTCTCTATTCAATAACTATGAAATAGATAAATATTCATAATGGTATTAACTCTTGAATCTAGCTCCCACTAAATTCAAGCAACCACAGACAATTTAGATACTCAAAAACTTTGTGTATCAAGGATAGGTTTAAAACATGTTAAGAATAGACAATGTGAAAATATTATGTAAAACCTTCTACTTCAATCCCACGAAATGTTATTACATAATGTATCGATTTCAAACATGTCTATGAATCTAATCAAAATTACTAGCTACCAATATTTAGTTACTACATGCCTATAGCGTGCACACGTTTCTCATGCTTTGGTCCAGCTTGTGGTTTTGTGAACGGGTCAGCAACGTTGTCATCCGTTGCTATTTTCTTGATTATAATATCACCCTCTCTAACATACTCACGTATGAGGTGATATTTCCTGCATACATTCCTGGTCTTTTGATGCTCTCTTGGCTCAACAGCTTGCGCTATTGCTCCACTGTTATCATAGAATATTTCGATGGGTCTAGAGATACTGGCAATTACTCTAAGATCCTCGATAAAATTCTTAAGCCACATGGCTTCTTTCCCAGCATCATTTGCGGCAATGTACTCAGCCTCTGTAGTCGAATCTGCTATCGTGTCTTGTTTCTGACTCTTCCAAGATATAGATCCTCCGTTTAGTGTGAAGACAAATCCTGATTAAGATTTGTAATCGTCTCTGTCAGTTTGGAAGCTTGCATCTGTGTAACCAGTTACACGCAATTCTTCCAACGAACCTCCAAAAACCAAGAACATTTCTTTCGTCCTTCTCAAATACTTGAGAATGTTCTTGACAGCCACCCAATGGGGTTCACCAGGATCCTTTTGATATCTGCTTGTGAGACTTATGGAGTAAGCAATATCGGGCCTAGTACAAAACATGGCATACATGATTGATCCAATTGCCGAAGCATATGGTACCAAACTCATCCTAGCTATTTCCTTGCTAGATGTGGGACTCTAAGCTTTGCTCAGTATAATGCCATGTGTCATTGGAATGAGTCCTCTCTTGGAATCACTCATACTGAATCTCTTCAGTACTTTGTCAATGTATGTACTTTGACTAAGTCCAATAAGCCGCCTAGATCTATCTCTATAGATCTTTATACCCAGTTTAAATGCGACTTCTCCCAAGTCCTTCATCTGGAAACATTTACCTAACCAGGATTTTACTCCATGTAATGCTGGTATATCATTTCCTATAAGCAGTATGTCATCAACATACAAGACTAGGAAGATCACTATGCTCCCACTGAATTTTGTGTAGACACACGCCTCGAACTCACTTTTGACAAAACCAAATTCTTTGATTCTTTTGTCAAAGTGTAAGTTCCAACTTCTAGATGCTTGCTTCAATCCATAAATGGATTTTAGCAATTTGCATACTTTATCAGGATTCTTTGGATCAGTAAAACCATCCTGTTGTATCATGAATACATCCTCATTCAACTCCCCGTTAAGGAAGGCGGTTTTAACATCCATTTTCCATATCTCATAGTCGTAATATGCTGATATGGCCATAAGAATTCTGATAGACTTAAACATGGCGACTGGTGAGTAGGTTTCAGAATAATCCAAACCATGTGTTTGCGTGAAACCCTTCGCGACAAGTCGTGCTTTGTAAGTATGCACTTTTCCATCCATGTCAGTTTTCTTCTTGAAAACCCAATTGCATCCAACAGCACGTGACTGTGGTGGCAAGTCTGATAACACCCAAACTTGGTTGTCATACATGGATTGCATCTCTGCTTGCATAGCCTCGAGCCATCTTTCAGACTCTATGTCGTTAGCAGCTTCGCCGTAGGTTAATGGTTCTAGTAGAGTTCCATCATCTTCATCTATCATGAATCCAAGATACCTATCTGGTTCTTGGCGTGGTATACTGGACCTACGCGGATTGCGTGTTTCTTCTTCCTCAACCGGTGGGTCTGGTTGGGAATCAACAATTCTTTATTGAACTACTGGTTCGACTGAAGTCGTCGGTGAATCTTCATTCTCTTTAATTTCTTGAAGCTCTATTTCTTTTCTGGGAGTTTCAGTTCCTAGAAACTTCTCCTCCAAGAAGACACCTTTCCGAGCAACAAAGACTTTGTTGTCTTCTTGATGATAGAAATAGTATCCTAAGGTTTCCCTTGGATATCGAACGAAGATACACTTGTCGGACTTGGGGTTTAGTTTATCTTTGAAGTTACGTCTAACGTACGCTTCACAACCCCAAATCTCGAGAAAAGATAATTTTGGCTTTCTCCCCGTCCAGTGCTCGAACGGAGTCTTTTCTACTGACTTGGTCGGAACCCTATTCAGTGTGAATGCTGCAGTCTCGAGCGCATGTCCCCAAAAAGATAGTGGTAGTCGAGCGCGACACATCATTGAACGTACCATGTCTAACAAGGTGCGATTCCTCCTTTCTGATACACCATTCATCTGAGGTGTATACGGAGGTGTGAGTTGTGAAACAATCCCACATTCCTTCAAATGATCGTCGAACTCTTGGCTCAAATATTCGCCTCCTCGGTCAGACCGAAGTGACTTTATTTTCTTGCCTAGTTGGTTATCTACTTCTCTCTGATATTCTTTGAACTTGTCAAAGCTTTCAGACTTTAGTCTCATAAGAAAGACATAACCATACCAACTGAAGTCGTCAGTTGATGTAATGAAGTAGCGGTATCATCCTCTGGCTTCTGGAGTAAAGGGTCCACACACATCTGTGTGTATAACCCCTAACAACTCGCCTGCCCTTTCATTGAAGTGGTTGAAAGGGTCTTTTGTCATCTTGCCAGATAAACAAGCTTCACATATTGCATATGATTCCAAAACAAATGGCTCTAGAATTCCATCATCGTGGAGCTTCTTTATGCGAGTCTCGTTTATATGACCTAAACGACAATGCCAAAGATAAGTTTGATTCAAGTTATTCTTGGATCTTTTACTTATATGATAAATGTCTCGTTCTATGTTATTTAGATTTAACGTGTATAGACCATTATGAGAATTTGCGTTAAAATATAAAATGTCACCTTTTAAACACGAAATTGTTTTTCCATAAAACTCATAATAAAAACCACTGTCTATAAGTAAATCATATGAAATAACATTTTTAATAAGTCTAGGAACATAATAACAATCTTTAAGTTCCAAGACTCTTCCTGAAGGCAACTTGAGAAGATATGTTCCTCTAGCCTTTGAACATCGCGTATACACAAGAGATTCTCGTGTAGACCTGCGACACTCAGATCAAAATTCCCGACTATACGTACTACCTTGTCCTGATAGTACTGAGTGAGAGACCCAAACAAGAACAAGAGTTGTTCATGCTCGTTTGATGTGCCAGTAACTAGGGTGAGACAATCTAGCAACCTTCTTATGTTAACAAGATGGTCACTCAATGGTTGATCATCTTTCATCTTAGACGAAAAGATTTCTTGTAAAATGAACTGCTTTCTATCTTCAGTACTATCTTTAAACGTCTCCTCAAGATACTGGACAAACTCATAGCATGGTTTCTTACGTAGATTATCAGTAAGCTCTGATAATGAAGTAAGAATAAGAATCGACATAACTTGTGATTCATCTGCCAGATACTGATAATAAGCATCAAGCTCATCATCCTGGGAAACTTGCCCTGTTGTCCCTTGGGCACCTCGTCTATCACGTACAGTAGATTATGTGCTTTTAGGTAACTCCTAAAGTGCACTTTCCAAACTGATAATTATTAAATTATCCATAAACTAGTTTCTTATTTCCCCCTTAATTTAATGATTATCTTGATTTTAATAAACCTTATTAATATCAGTTTGAATTTAAATGTTATTGACTTTATTATAATAGACGAAAAAATAATAGTACTTGTCAAAAGAGTAAACGTTTTGACACTCGATTTGATCCCGCGTATCTATATGCCCGAAACTGAGCCTCAGGTTAACGAAACTGGATCAAATACACAACGAGGGAAAAACTGGATCGATTAGACGAAGACCGAACCGTGGCTCGGTTCGGCTCGCCTGTTCGGCCCGTTCGTCCGAACTAGGTTCGACCGAAACTCGGTCTTACTTGGTTCGACCGAACCCTATCCTTTTTTTTATTTTATTAAAAACGAAAATTATAATAATAATACTAGTAATAACAAGTAAATAAATGTGTTATTCTAATACTAAGAATAACACAACTTTCCTTATTTTGTCTAAAGCCTAATTTGTCCATTGATTTACCAAATCTTGGTTAATCAATTATTTGGACTAATTTTTCTAGGGTTTTTACTGGACAAAAAAAGAAACCTAATTCTTTTTATCTTGAAACCTATTCAATTCAATTGTTCATAAACTTGAACATTGTTCTTGGATCAAACTCACTAGGTTTCTTTCTAAGATAAAATAACTTAATATAATATATACATATATACGAAATTCGCAAAAAAAACAAGGGAGAAAAAGAAACCTAATTTCTTTTTATCTAGAACCCTATTCAATCCAATGTTCATTCAAAACTTGAAGAACACATTCTTGGATTTCGAAATTCTTAGGGTTCTTTTCTAGATGAAAAGAAACTCAACCGAATCTCATTAAGATTAGTAGGGAGCTCTGATACCAGTGTAGGAAAACCTTGTAGGATTCACATGGCGGAAACTTGAATCCCACATTACTGGATCTCTACTACACAATGAGATCACGAGAAGAAGGAGATGATGAACATTACCTTTAGATTGCTAAAGAAGTGATCCACCTCTACTGCACCACCTGGACACGCTGCAAGACCACAATGTACCAACAAAGCAACACACTAGAACTCGCGTGTGTATGTGTTACGATCGACGAACATGAAAACCGAAAACCCTATAGGGTTTCGGTCGACTTCGGCCGAAGGAGAGGAAGAGGGAGGAAAGCTTTTAGGGTTTTGAGCGTGTAATGTGATTAACCCCTAAACCCTCACATAAGCCCTTTATTTATAAGGCTAGATGTTACGGTTTAGTCCTTGGAGTTTAATTATTATTAATCTCATAATTAAACTTCCTATTAACGCTTTAAACCCTTGGACTTTTACTAGTTAATTAATAGACCATTAATTACTAGTTAATTTTTAGACAATTAATTTTGGGTCCAGTACCCAGCCCTGCCGCTACGCCCTCCACTCCAATTCAAAAGAACTAAAAATGTTATAAGTGTGAAGATCGTGGGCATATGGCAGGTGAGTGTGACAGCACAAGCTTAAGACCCTCTCCAACTTCAGCTTGTGAGTCCATTAAAAACCCAACCCCTGTGAGTTCCAGCAGGAAATCACAAGGACCCACAGAGGTGTGGGTTCCCAAAAAGAACTAACTTTTTTAAACTTATGTGCAGGGTGATCAAAGCAAACACGTCTGGTACCTAGACAGTGGTTGCTCAAGACATATGACTGGATACAAATACCTGCTAGAAGAGTTCGAAGTTTGTGCTAGTCCTCCAGTAATTTTTGGTGATAATGGTAGAGGCTCAACTGAAGGTTATGGATCCGTCTCAAATGGATCTATAAATATCACAAGAGTTGGTTATGTGAATGGGCTGAAACATAATTTAATCAGCATTAGCCAACTATGTGATGCAGAGTTCTCAGTGAACTTTAATAAGTACAGAGGAACGATGACAGATAAAAGTGGAAAAGTCGTGCTTATCGCACCAAGAAACAACCATGTATATACACTTGACATGAATCCTCAAAATCAAGAAGTTTGTCTATTCTCTCACTCCACTGAAGAGCTGAATTAGTTGTGGCATAAAAGGTTATCTCACTTAAACTTTAAAAATATATCGAAGTTGTCCCGAGGACAGCTGGTGAATGGCTTGCCACATATCAAGTATGAAAAAGATAAACTTTGTTCAGCTTGTGAACAAGGCAAACAACATAAAAGCTCCTTCAAATCAAAGCAATGTTTCTCCATCGACAACTGTGTGCACATGCTCCATATGGATCTCTTTGGTCCTATGTGTACTAAAAGTCTAGGGGGAAAGAAGTATACACTTGTTATCGTTGATGAATACTCACGATATACTTGGGTTATATTTCTTCGTAACAAAAGTGATGCAGCTGATGAAATTATCAAATTCATCAAGAAGATGGAACTTCTAAATGGGTCAAGAGTAAAGCAACTGAGATCAGACAATGGTATCGAATTCAGAAATCATACATTGGAAGACTTCTGCTCAGAAGTTGGGATCTCACAAAAATTTTCAGCTGCTAGAACACCTCAACAGAATGGTGTTGCTGAAAGAAGAAATAGAACCCTAATAGAAGCTGCAAGAACAATGCTTGCTGAGTCAAACATGCCAAAACAATTTTGGGCAGAAGCTGTTAATACAACTTGTTTTACTCAAAACAGGTCTCTCTACGTGAAGAGACACAAGAAAACTTCTTATGAGATTCTCCGTCAGAGGAAACCATATATTGGTTTCTTCCATGTATTTGGTTGTGTGTGTTTTGTGTTAAACACACGAGATCAGCTGAGCAAATTTGACTCTGAAGCTGATGAAGCCATTTTCTTGGGGTATTCCACTATGTCTAAGGCATACAGAGTGTTCAACAAATGAAGACAAACATTGGAAGAATCTATAAATGTTACTATTGAAGAACACTCTAAGGCCTTAAATCTCACCTCTACTGAATCATCTGACGCATTTCAGAGATCAGCTGAACCATCAACTGATGATACAGCTGAAGCATTCTCTGATGCTTTGAATCTTTTTGAAGTTCCAATAAATGCTTCAGGTGATACATTTCATGATGCTCTCACATATCTTGTAGATATTGCAGCTGTCCAACAAGAAATTCCAACAGCAAGAGCATCATCCAAGGCTAGATCCAACTCTAAGCCACCTCTTCATACTTCAAGAAGATTAGTTCAAAATGAAGTACTCAATCCTGTTGAGCATTCAGCCGCTCAACAAGGATCAAATTCTGCTGAATCCTCTTCCTCTTCAGCCGCTCCTCAATCCAAGTGGACCTCAAAACATCCAATTGAATTAATCATTGGAGATCCACAACAAGGAGTGGTCATAAGAAGTAAGGCATCATGTAATCTTTGCCTATGGTCGTGTTTCTTAGCAGCTGAAGAACCGAAAAATATTAAAGCTTCCTTAGAAAACTCCAGCTGGATTCAAGCGATGCAGGAAGAATTTAACCAATTTGAGGTCAATAAGGTGTGGCAGCTAGTACCTCCACCAGCTGGTAAGACAATAATTGGTACCAAGTGGGTATTTAGGAATAAAATGGATGAAGAAGGCGTGGTTATTCGCAACAAGGCTAGACTCGTTGCACAAGGATATAGACATGAGGAAGGAATCGATTTGTTAAGGCAAAAAGCCTTACTCCTTAGGATCTTAAGATAACAAGACAACCTAGACTAGCTTAGATTAGTTTGTAGAATATTTTCGCTAAGTCTCGGTGTGATACTGAGTGGGTAGTATTTGCCACTCAGTATCAGTACTCAGTATTGGAAATTCAATACTGAGTAGAAGGACTGAGTTACATTTTCACATGTAACTGACTAAGATCAAATCCCTTGATCTTAATCATTTTCCTTGTCCGGTCCTTCAGGTACTCTTTTGCCCATTATGTAAGATCTCTATATCATTATAAATAGAGATCACTTGGCAAGAGAGTACTTACAATTTACACGTTCATTCATACATCTTTGTAATTGTTCAAGTGGTCTTGTATTTATGCTACAAGCCACACTTTGTGGAATAATATACTTTTAACTTAATTACTGTGTTTTACACCTTAATTGTCTTAAGTAAATTATAATTTAACAATTATCAAGATATCCATGGTTGTTGTGACCTAACAACTGGTATCAGAGCATGTTAAATATACTCTTATTTAGTCGATCTATTACCCTGGCAACCATTCCTTATACATACCCTTCCCAACCTTCAAAATCAAGAATGTCTTCAATTGTAGCACCAGTTATGTCTGGAAAAGGTGTACCAATATTTGATGGCAAAGACTTCCATCAGTGGAAGTTGAAGGCTCAATTGTATCGTGAGTCCATACACCATGAGATGCTCACAATACTGTCTGATGGTCCCATCATTCCACAAACTGTGGAACCCGTTGCAGCTACTGATGATGCTCATGAGAGCACAAGAACAGTTCCTAAACTGAAGCATACATGGACTGATACTGACCGTCAGTTGTACAGTCTGGACTCCAGAGCAAAGGGGGTGATTGGTAATACAGTTACCAAGGAAATACTAAATGCAATTATGAAATTGCCAACTGCAAAGGCTATGTGGGATAGCCTATCAGTCACCTATGAAGGTACAACTAAGGTGAAGTTGCAGAGAAAGAGCAACATGAGAAGGAATTATGAAAACTTCTTCTCAAGTCCTAATGATGATATCACCACTCTCTATAACATGTTCAATACTATTATCCATGATCTCATCAGTGTAGGGATTGTGAAGGAAGAAGGAGAACTTGTTCAAAAATTTCTGGACAGTCTTCCTCAACAATTTCTTGACATGACAAACTCTGTCAATGCTGCTAACAACATTGAAACATACACTCTTCAAACTTTGTATGGTTTAATGTTGAATCATGAGGAGAACAATGCTGCAAGACTGATCAACTGGGAGAAAACTGACTAGACTTCCACTGGCATGGCTCTAGTTGTGCAACAGGCTTACACTGTCACTGAGCCTGAAGAGCCAGAGGTTGATCTTGCTGATGCTGAGGCAGAGGAGCTTGAAACTCAAATGGCTCGCATGTCTATGAAGTTGGATCAGTTGAAGAAGAAGAGGATGGGTGTTAGCTCTTCCAATACTGACCCAAGATCAGGTCTATGCTACAGGTGCGGAATGCCTGGACACATTGCTGCCAACTGTCATACTAAGTCAACTGAAACTGATCAGAATGACAAGATTGCATACCGAGCTAAACGGTATAGGGACAAGTATGTCAAGTTGAAGAACTGGAGCAAGGGCAAGGGTGCAGCAGGGAATGGAGCACCTCATTAAGCACTTTACTCTGAAGCTTGGATGGATGAAGAGCTCAGTCATGATGAGGAAGAAGTTGAAAACAAAGCCTTTATGGCTTTCACTAAAGAGCATTTGAAGAGCTCCTTTGAGAAGGATATCAAAGAAGCTGAGAGGACGAGTGTTCATACTGATTGGGATTCCACTCAGTTGTACAAGGTGAGTTCCTTTCAAACGTATTCAGTGAATGAAAAAGAAAAAAAAATTTAGTACATGATTGTTGATCTTAAAACTTTGGTACAAAAAGAAAAAGCTTTAAAATTAACTATTTTTGAACTTGTAAGGGTAAATAATGAACATTTAGATAAATTAGAAAATTTTAAAGATTTAGAATTAAATTTTTTAAACTTACACGACATTAACCAAAGATTAGCTGATAAAGCTCATTTACACAAATTGGAAAAAGAAAATTTTAAAAATCAGTGTAATTTTTGGGGAAATGCATCTATTAAATTAAATAAATGTCTAAATCAACAAATTCCAGAAAATGTGAGGGCTGCACTTGGTGTTGATCCTCAGTTAAAAAATAGAAATAATTTTGCTGATTTATTTGAAGAGTTTTCTGATATGAACCCTATTCAGTTTGTCAAAGCAAAAACTTTTTGTGAAGTCGGATGTCAAACTGTGTCAGATGATGAGGATAAAATTACTTTTGATAAACCTATTGGTCCATCTATCTGTTCAAAGTGCTATACTGACTTACAAGAGCTCAGTATTGAATTTGCTGAAAAGGAAATTTCTGATATTGAACTCGAAGTAGTGCAGTATGACACATCTGCTGTTCCTCCATTTGAATTATTATTTAATACAACTACTTTTGAAAAATATAATGAAAATGAAGCTAATTCTACTACTAGTGTTTCATCTGAAACTGAAGTTGCAGGAACATAAAAGTAATGTACTGAAGAATCTAAGGAACCTGTTAAATTTGTCATTTTAAAACATGATAATCAAAAACCAACTTCAACAGGATCTTCTATAGAAAGAAGAAACCAGATCCATCTCCTTCTAAACCAGTTAAAAACAATATTAAACCACCCATAAAAATGACAAAAGTAACATTTTAAAATCTATTGGTGATCAGATCAAAGTCTTAAGTCAAAAGTTTGCAAAACTTACTCATACTTGTCAATCAAAAGAAAGAAAATTTTCTAAAATTCCTTATGAAAATATGTTTAGAATAGACCTAGAAAATGTTATAGATGTCATCATACTGGTCATAAAGGAGATTAATGCTGGACTGATCTCTCAAGTTCTAGGTACTCAGTACCAAAGAAAAAGAGAGAATCTAAGTCAGTATCACCAAAGAAAACCTCCAAGGTTTCCCCTGAAGTGATACTAACCTCTCCATCTAAAGAGATCAAGTCTAAACCTGTTTCTCCTACCAAAGGTCCCATTCAAAAATGGGTTCCGAAAAAGAACTAATCATAATTTTGTGTCTTGTGCAGGGTGACAGAAAATGGTACCAGGATAGTGGATGCTCAAAACACATGACTGGCAGTATGAAGTACCTTTTAAATTATACACCAGAGAAGGGGCCTTCTGTCAAGTTTGGGGATGATTCAGTTGGAAAAACAAGAGGGTATGGGGTAATCAAGGCAGACAACATAACTTTTAAAACAGTTGCCTATGTAGAGGGTCTTAAACACAATCTGCTCAGTATCAGCCAGATGTGTGATGATGACAATGAAGCTCGCTTCAGGATGACTGCAGGAATCATCTACAATGACAAAGGGCAACCTGTATACATTGCTCGAAGAGAAAAAGATGTCTATGTGGTCAACCTGTCTGAACTAGACCCTACTATTCGAGTTTGCCTGCTTTCTAAAGTCAATCCAGAACTGAACTGGATGTGGCATAAGAAACTCTCTCACATCAATTTTAGAAACATCAATGAGCTCAGTATGAAGAAGTTGGTGAGAGGGTTGCCCACTATTACTTATTCTAAAGATAAGTTATGCTCAGCATGTGAAATGGGCAAGCAGAAGAAGAGTTCATTCAAATCCAAAGTCAATCATTCAATTAATGAACCCCTTACCATGATACATATGGATCTCTTTGGCCCCATCAGTACACCATCACTGGCTAAAAAGATCTATACCTTAGTTTTGGTTGATGAATACTCAAGATACACTTGGGTCATCTTTCTCAAGACCAAATCAGATGCAACCACAAAAATCATTGCCTTTCTCAAAAGAGAAGAACTTCAGAAAGGCAACAAGGTCAAGCAACTAAGAAGTGACCATGGTAGTGAGTTCAAGAACTCAGTATTGGCAGATTTCTGTGAAGACAAAGGAATCGTACAAAACTTCTCTGCAGCCTACACACCACAACAAAATGGTGTTGTAGTAAGAAAAAATAGAACACATATTGAAGCTGCAAGAACTTTGTTATGCCATGCTGGACTGGCACTGAGCTTCTGGGCAGAAGCTGTAAACTGTGCAAATTTTACACAGAAAAAAGGTACCATAGTCCAGAGACACCACAAGACTCCTTATGAGTTATATAATGGCAGGGTTCCTAATGTGGAATACTTCCACATCTTTGGGAGTAAATGTTTTGTACTCGAATTAAACAAAATCTCAACAAATTTGCTCCCAAAGAAAATTAAGGAGTGTTCATGGGCTATTCACCACACTCCAAGGCCTTCAGAGTGTATGTCATCTCAACTGAGATGATTGTAGAATCCATCCATGTCACTTTTGATGAAAATCAGGATGTGCATTCTACCTCAGCAAAGGAAGACATAAGTGGCATAGAAAATCTATGCAATCCAGAAAATGCCATTGCTGAACAGCCCAAGTCTCTCCATACTATGTGTAACACCTCAATTTTTCAAGCCAATTTAAACTTTTAAATAAATGAAGTTTGACAACAAAAATCCATAACATCCAAAATATGGACTAACAAGACATTTGGAATGATTAATAAGTGCCAAAAACCGGTGTTACAATAATATCAAATCTATAGTCTAAGGGAATCAAATAAGTACACCGAGCTTAATCATCCAATGCTATAACTACGGGCCGCCTAATCCTTAGCTCCCGAACCTGAGTACATAGACATAAAAGAAAACGTAATACGTGAGACAAAATTATCTCGTGAGAAACATGGGTTTTAGACCCGGTCATAATCAAGTGTAATTAAATAATAATAATAAAATGATTATCAAATTGCACATAAGTCCAACATAATCTCGAGCTTGCCCTAAGCTCACACATACGCAACGGGTCATCCCGAAGCAACTCCCCCGATGTGGGTTATCATCAAAAGATCTTATGGTAATTAGGGTTCTCACAAACTTACCAAGATCATCACTCCCCCGTCTCGCGGGTTATCGTAATCCCTCTTTTTATCGGGTTATCATAGTCCCCCGGATGTCGGGTTATCGTTGACTTAGATATACTACCCTTGCGCAGGGAGGTACCGCCCCAAGTAGTAATCTCAACTCCCCCACAAATGGGTTATCGTTTCCGGATAATTTGACTAACACATAATTGGTCATCAAACATGAGCCTTAGCTCCAATTCAATCATCAATTCAACAAGTCAATGTCACAAATCATTTCATGGCATATAAACATTACAATCAATTTCTTTATAAAAAACGTTTATTCAATAAAGACGCTTTCAATCATTTTAGTCATTAAAAATCATTTTCCTATGTACTCATAAAAGATCACATGTACTCACCTTAGCAATGCTATCCAACACTTATGTTTAATAACACAATCCTTACTTCCAAATCGAGGAAGTACTTCCTATCACCATTACAAAATCTAGTTATAATCCATAACTAGCTAGTAATTAATCCATCTAAACATTTCTAACCACCAAGTTCATACAACTTTGTGGAAATCTCAAACCCTAGTTCAAGATTTCCATCACCAATTCCAAATCTAACTTGTACACATTGATTACAAGTCTACAAGGAGTGTTTTACACTCATGAAAGTTCATCTTCCCCAAAGATGACATGGTGGGCTCCCAAAACCACCATTGTTACCCATACTAAGCTCAAAATGAAGGTAACTAAGTGAAATAAGCAAGAATTCTTTCCCTTGATGCTTAAATCCTTCAAGATGATGAAGATTTGAGCTCCCAAGCTCCAAAAACCGTCCAAATGCTCTCAAAAACGGCTGCACTAGGTCTAGGGTTCGTAGGTGTTATGAGCCCTAGCTTCTACACAACTTTATATAGTCCAAACAGTCCTCGCGCCCCGCTCGCGTTTGCCTCGCGCCGCGAGGTGACACGGGATGTCTTCTTGGTCGCTGCTGGAAAGCCGACCTCGCGCCCCGCTCGCGTCTATCTCGCGCCGCGAGCTCGACGCGACTCCCGACTCGAGCTCGGCGCGAGTCTCTCGCGTCTGGGCTCCAAACCTTCTGTTCAACCTCGCGCCTGCCTCGCGCCGCGAGGGCTGTTCCAGCCAGATTCTTGGCCTTTAAACTTGTTTCCATCCAAGTTTTGACCCATACTTAGTTATACCAAGTCCCAAACATTCAAACACTCGATAAAACACAACTCAAAATGTAAACTTAACATAAATAACGAAATTCACATAAATCCCGAATAAATACACGAAATGAAAAACGTAAAATTACGGTCGTTACACTATGTTGAACATAGTATGAGTGATACTGATCAAGCTAAAACTCAAAATAATCAAGCTGAAGCAGATACTGAGGTTTCCATCACAGAGAACCTGAACACTGAGGTCCCAACTATTGATCTGAACAACTCTACATATGAAGAAGGTGAAACATCTAATACTTCTCAAGAATCCTCCCCAGATCTGCAAAATGAAGAAGAACAGCAACCTGAACTATCTAATACTGAACAAACTTCAGATCGGTATCAGACAGACAACACTCCAGTTCAATAAGATATTGTTGACATTGCTTCAAATGCTCCCTTAGGAAATAATCTAAGGGAACACAAAGACCATCCACACTCAAATATTATTGGTCCAATTGAGCAAGGTGTCCAAACAAGAAGGAAGTTAGCTTTTGAACCTCAAGCAACTGCTAACTTTTGTTTCTTTTCAAGTTTTCTGTCTACCATGGAACCAAAGAAAGCTGATGAGGCTTTATTAGATGAAGACTGGGTAGAAGCTATGCAAGAAGAGCTTACAGAATTTGAAAGAAATAAAGTTTGGAACTTAGTACCACCCCCTGCTGGAAAAACTATTATTGGTACTAAGTGGGTGTTCAGAAACAAGATGGACAAGGATGGTGTTGTCATCAGGAACAAGGCAAGACTGGTTGCTCAGGGTTACAGGCAAGAAGAAGGCGTTGACTATGATGAAACGTTTGCACCAGTTGCAAGAATTGAAGCTATTAGGATGTACCTTGCATATGCAGCCTTCAAGAACTTCAAAGTCTATCAGATGGATGTCAAGAGTGCCTTTCTCAATGGAAAAGTACAAGAGGAAGTTTATGTTAAACAACCACCAGGTTTTGTTGATTCTAAATTTCCTAATTATGCTTTCAAGCTTGATAAAGCTTTGTATGGGCTCAAACAAGCTCCCAGAGCCTGGTAAGATACCCTGTCTGAATACCTAATTGAAAATAAATTTATAAGAGGTAAAATTGAAAAAACCTTATTTTTTCAAAAAGGAAAGGTTCTGACATCTTACTTATTCAGATATATGTAGATGATATTATCTTTGGCTCCACTGGCAAGTCAATGTGTGACTGGTTTGCTAAGATAATGTCATTTCAGTATCAGATGAGTATGATGGAAAACTTACTTATTTTCTTGGTTAACAAGTTGATCAAAAGCCTGATGGCACTTTTATAAACCAAAGTAAGTATGTGCATGATATGCTGAAGAAATACAAATTTGAAAATTTATCCTCTATGCACACTCCTATGGGTACTCGGGATAAAATAAGTTAGGATGAGACTGGTAAGCCAGTATGTCAATCCACACACCGAGGTATGATTGGTTCCTTACTTTACTTAACAGCTAGCAGGCCTGATATCATGTTTGCAACATGTTTGTGTGCTCGGTATCAGGCTGATCCTAAGGAATCACATATGAAAGTTATTAAGCGCATTTTTAGATATCTGTCAGGAACTCCTAACATGGGTCTTTGGTATCCCAAAGACTCAAACTTTGACCTTGAAGGGTATACAGATGCAGATTTTGCAGGTTGCAGGTTGGACAGAAAAAGCACAAGTGGAGGATGTCAATTCCTTGGTGGTAGACTAGTTGGTTGGTCATCCAAGAAGCAAAACTCAGTAGCAACTTCCACAGCAGAAGTTGTATATGTTGCTGCAGGAAGTTGTTGTGCTCAAATCTTATGGATGCAATATCAACTCATGGACTATGGGTTCAACTTTCAAAAGACACCCATTCATTGTGATAACAAGAGTGCTATTGCTATCACTGAGAACCCAGTCCATCACTCAAGAACAAAGCACATTGATATCAAACACCACTTTATTCGAGATAATGTGGAAAAAGGTAAGGTTGAGGTAGATTTCGTTCCTACAGATGACCAATTGGCTGATGTGTTTACTAAACCTCTCTCTGAAGAAGGGTTTATGTATCTACTAGGGTAATTGGGTATGTTGAACCCTTAATTTTCCTTAAAATGTTCTGGTACCGTCTGCTCAGTATTAGTTCTAATACTGACCAGCTCAGTATCACTCTCTGGTTTATCAAATTCAATAATTTTTTTATTTTTCATTAATTTATAGATTAAATTAAATGTTTTTATAATTTATAATTTTTTTTTAATTTAATTTTTTTAACTCGGTATTGGAGTCCTGGAGTGTTAAAACTGATTCTAACCCTCATACTCCCCAATGATAACCTTTCTTAATTAGAAAGTTACCGTTGGAACAGGATAAGGCTGTCATTTCTGCCGTTTTTACTTCCCAATACCAAAATTATCGCTAATTAAGTATAAATAACCGATTTTCATTTCATTTAAAACTTTCTAACAGTTATTTCATTCTCTTTTCTCCGCTTACTCTCTGCGATTAACGATTTTACACTCTCTTTGCAAGCAAATTTCAATCTTAATCACAGATGGCAAATTACCGATTTGTCGCACCAGAGGTTGGACCGGCGACTAAGTTTCAAAAAGATGAAGTGCCCAAGTTTGCGAGGAACAACATAACTGCCAATTTCAATATTCCTCAGGCTTGGGCGTGCCCCGAATTCACACATATAGTCACATATTTGAAGCATTGTCCTATCACTCGAGCACTGACTCTATCTCCCCGAGCCATATATCCGGAGATGTTGTGTGAATTATGGTACTCTGCAAGACTGGACTCTCCAGATATGATTACTGGATGGACCATACGTGACCAAAGAAGGGCTTTTGTCTCAACTGCTATTACTAGGGAAACACTGAGACTGTTAGGTCACAACACCCCTGCTTTGTTTGATAATTGTTAGATTAATAATTTATTTAAGACAATTAAGGTGATGAACACAGTAATTTAGTCAAACATATATTATTCCACAAAGTGTGGCTTGTAGCGGAAATACAAGACCACTGAACAATTACAATATCTAAGAATGAACGTGTGAATTGGTAAGTTCTCCTTTGCAAGATGATCTCTATTTATAATGATATAGAGATCTTACATAATGTGCAAAGGAGTAACCGAAGGACTAAGCTAGGAAGATGACTAAGATCAAGGGATTTGATCTTAGTCCGTTACAGAAGAAAACGTAACTCAGTCCTTCTACTCAGTATTGGTTTTCCAATACTATGTACTGATACTGAGTGGCCAATACTGGCCAAACTCAGTATCACTCCTAAAGTTAGCATATTTATTCTACTGATTAATCTAAGCTAGTCTAGGTTGTTTTGTTATCTTAATATTCCAAAGGGGTAAGACTTTTTGCCTTAACAGAGACTTCCCGCCCACGCTCAGTATGAGCCTTTTGTTGATCAAACAGAGGCCAGATCAGTATTGCCTTCATTGGTCGTAGAGGAACCACGTGTATTATTAAAAGAAATGAATTTGGTCCAATGTGGGGTGTTCTCATTTCAACAATCATTGGGATGCAGATAGTACATGCCATGTACTATGGTCAAGATATTGACTATGCAAGGTTGATATTCAATGAGCTAGCTACTCTGGTTAGGGCTCAAATCAGGGAATTTAATGTACCATTCTGCAGATTTATATCCCTCATCTTCCAAAGCTCATTGCCTGCACACATTTATGATGAATTCCACAGTCCAAGAGCTGATCTTCCTCCCTTAAATGAGAAGATATATTTTTACAGACCAAGGGAAGGAGAACCTGTACTGGGTCACTCCATGTGGGCCATTGTATAGGCACACTTAAATGATGAAGAAGATGATGAAGAAGCTGATACTGATACTGAATCACATGATGATAATGATGATGATGGTGGTGATGGTGGTAATGCAGATCAAGATGTTGAGATGCTGGATGCTCAACCAGATCCAGAACACGAACAACCACACAGCCCACACCATGAGCAGGATCCTGATGCTCCTCATACTGCATCAGACACCAATACTGAGTCAATCGAGGTGCAGCCTCCTGTTTTAAGAAGAAGAAGACGAGCTTTGACTCCAGTAATTATGGGGGTCTTATCATCTGAAGAAGACATGCAGCATACTCACATTCCTTCATTAACTGCCTCTCTTCAAGAGCAGAATGTAGTTGCTGCCACTGTTGACCTTCCAGGTCTTGAACCAGACCTGATTGCTTAACCAATTGAGGAACCTCATGTTCCTCTTGATGTAGAGATCCAGTATGAGCAACACACACTCGAAGGTGCTCAGTACAGAAGAGAAGAAGGTCCTGAGGGTGCTGGTGGTTCCAATCAACACACAAATGATCCAGCACCGACCTCTACAGATGTTCGAAGGGAATCTGACAAAGTCTCAGGTATGAATTTCTATAATACTCTAAAACTCATATATATATATATATATATATATATATATATATATATATATATATATATATAGATGTATGTATGTATGTATGTATGTATGTATGTATGTATGTATGTATGTATGTATGTATATATATATATACACACTTTTCCCAAATATAGACTAAGTATTGGCCGATACCAACTCAACACTGACCAAAGTCTCAAACGAACTTTCAAATATATATCCTTTTATGGCCAACATAGTTAGCCCACTGGTGCTATGCAACATTCATACACTGAGAACCAAAATGATCATTATCAGTCTACAATTGTCTCAATATTTAAAGAGGCAATGGTGGTTGATGTCACACTGACACCCACTGTGCTGCTTGAATCATGTCCAACTTATTCTTGAGTTGGATCACATGATTCAAGAAATGATCACAAACCTTTAAGCCACACTAGCCAAATATTTTCAATGGGGTTTTAGCCACATTTCTGTTATCAATCTGATACCGAGTGATAAACATTGAAAACAAAAAGAAGCACATCCCAGGCTTCGATTTCCCAAACCTAAACCTTTTCAGAAATTGTGACGAATCCTACACTAAGCTACTCAAATATTCACACTCACTTTTTACTGAAAACTTCTTACACATGCTTTGCATAAGTCCATAATATTTCATCATAAACCAGATGAAATACAGACTTCTAAATTATGTTTAAATGATTAAAGAGTTAAACAAAAACACAATTCTATTTGATAAACCTTACTTTTAACCAGTTTTATGTTTTTGTTTCTTTAGCACCATCTGTGCAGGGTATTCAAGCATCTCAGGCTCAAGAGGAACAGGTGACTCTGCAGACGATCATGCAGCAGATCCTGGCCATGCAGAACACACAGAACAACATACTAGCCAGGATGAACACCATGAGTAGTGAGATTGACTCACTAAAACAGTCAGTCGCACTACTCCAACAACAACATCAACCTCCACCAACTCCACAGTCTCAACATGGTGGAAACAATGATGAAGATGAAGGAGGCAATGATACTGAGCCAAGGAAATCACCCTTCAATGCCGATTCCGAGGGTGATACTGATGATGCCACCGAGCCTATGCCCTCCCCTACACATGATGATCCAGAAGGGGACATAGGTAGTGATACTGAACCTCTTTCTTCCCCATTCAATGATAACAATAAGGGGGAGAAGAGACAAAGAGAAGAGGAGGCTGATCAACCTGAGCCATCTGCTCATGGGGAGAAAAGAAGAAAACTGAATGAAGATCAACCTCCACGGAAACAACAACAACATCAGCAAAATCACTCATACCGAACCACTTCGGTTCCAGTATGAGAGAAGAAGACAAAGAGGGAGGTCAGTCCTACAACAACTTGAAGAACCATTTGAGCCAACTGCTCAGGGGGAGACTACCACTGACCAACCTCAGCAAGTTGATACTAAGCCTCCTGCTCAAGAGGTGAACAACTTGCAGATCATTGTCTATAGGCCTTTTGTCTGGCCTATTGCTGATTATGAAGATGAAGAACCCAACCCAGTGCCATCTCAGAATTTCCTTAACTTTGCACTGGATGTGGCAATCAAAGAAAGCTCTTCATCATCATCCTCCGATGATGAAGAGCCTCCAAGACAACCAATCTCTCCTCATACTTAAGTGGCTTCTAGAGCTCCTAGAAGACCAATCAATAGAAGAATGACATGATTGGTCATGTCCTTGTCCTCTGAATCAAGTGAGGAAACTGATCCAACCCCTTTAATCACCAGACAAAGGAGATCTGTTCATGAGACTGAGGAGGAGATTGCTCATGATACTGCGGATGAGATTGAGGCTCAAAAATTCTTCCCCATCAAGGAAGAAGATCCTGATACTGATACAGATGTTCCATGGAAACCTCACATTGTAAGCAGAAAAGGTGATGATCTTCTTCAACAGTCGTGGAACATAGTTGCTCAAAGAACAAGGTATAGGGAGAATAGAATGGGTATGCTGAGGAATAGAACATTCCTCAGTGTGAGGGATATATGCTAGCTAAACATCTATGTCAACAAGTTCAAAGTCAAAACTGTTGACATGTCCATTATTGTAGTATGTACTGGACCAGTCAGTCCTCCCATGACGATCTTTCTTCATGATATCCAGAACATGGGACTCCAAGACTGGGTGAAAATTGCCAGTCTGATAAAGGAGTTCCCATCAAGATCCTCAGAAGCCAAAGTGATGCTGGATGAAATCTGGGTTGTTGCTGCAGTATGCTTTGAGAAAGGCATATTATATCAGGCAGAATACAGGGCACTCAGTGTGATGACTGAGGCTTACAAGAACAACAAAACTGAGTGTCTTAACACTTTCAGGTTTTTCAACTCATACCCTGTACCTCCTCACCTTGTTTTCCAGGATCAAAAGAGCACAATATATCCAACCTCTAGATATATGTACACTGACCCAGAAGATAGGGAATGCTTTATCACTGAAGAAGACTTGCCAAAAGCTCCTATCAGTCATCTTGTGGGTCTGAAGTGGATGATAACAAAGAAGGAGGATTCTTGGTTCAGAAAGAAAATTGTTGTTGTGCTCAACAACAGGCAGGATGAACTGAAGAAAAGAGAAGAGTTCATCCACATCAAGCAAGAGGTCTTCTATGAGTCTAATTTTTTTTGTTTATTAATTAATTCTCTTTGAAATTGTCTTGTTATCATTAGATAGGGGGAGATTGTTAAGGCAAAAAGCCTTACTCCTTAGGATCTTAAGATAACAAGACAAACTTGACTAGCTTAGATTAGTTTGTAGAATATTTTAGCTAAGTCTCGATGTGATACTGAGTGGGCAGTATTGGCCACTCAGTATCAGTACTCAGTATTGGAAATTCAATACTGAGTAGAAGGACTGAGTTACATTTTCACATGTAACTGACTAAGATCAAATTCCTTGATCTTAGTCATTTTCCTTGTCCAGTCCTTCGGTTACTTTTTTGCCCATTATGTAAGATCTCTATATCATTATAAATAGAGATCACTTGGCAAGAGAGTACTTACAATTTACACGTTCATTCATACATCTTTGTAATTGTTCAAGTGGTCTTGTATTTCCGCTACAAGCCACACTTTGTGGAATAATATATGTTTGACTTAATTACTGTGCTTTACACCTTAATTGTCTTAAGTAAATTATAATTTAACAATTATCAAGAAATCCAGGGTTGTTTTGACCTAACGCGATTTCGATGAAACATTTGCTCCAGTAGCAAGGCTTGAGGCTATAAGAATTTTTTTAGCTTATGCTGCTTACAAAAACTTCACAATTTTTTAGATGGACGAGAAGAGCGCATTCTTAAATGGTAAATTGCAAGAGGAAGTCTACGTGAAGCAACCTCCAGGTTTTGAAAATCCTAAGTACTTAGACTATGTGTTTAAGCTGGACAAGGCGCTGTATGGGTTGAAACAAGCTCCTCGTTCATGGTATGACATTCTCTCCACGTTCCTTCTAGCAAATGATTTCAACAGAGGAAAGATTTATAAAACCTTATTCATTCGTAAAATCAAAGGTGATATCATTCTTGTTCAAATTTATGTGGATGACATAATATTTGGTGCTACTGATGAAAAACTTTGTAGACGTTTCTCAAAACTTATGTCTACAAAGTATGAGATGAGTATGATGGTGAATTAACATATTTTCTTGGCTTACAAGTTAAGCAATCTAAAAATGGAATTTTTATAAATCAAGAAAAATATATTAAAGATCTTTTAAAGAAATTTGATATGAATTCATCATCATCTATAAAAACTCCAATGGCTCCTCCGAATAATTTAGATGCTGATACAACTGGGAAATCAGTTGACATCACATTCTACAGAGGAATCATTGGATCTTTGCTCTATCTCATTACCAGCAGACCAGATATTATGTTTGCTACATGCATGTGTGCTAGGTATCAAGCTGATCCTAGAGAGTCTCATTTAATAGCTGCTAAGCGAATTTTTAGGTATCTTAAAGGTACTCCAAGCCTAGGTCTTTGGTATGCTAAAGACTCCAGGTTTGATCTAATTGGCTATTCAGATTCAGACTTTGCAGGTTGCAAGATGCATAGAAAAAGCACTACTGGAGGATGTCAGCTGCTAGGTGGCAAGCTAGTTAGTTGGACAAGCAAGAAACAAAATACTATTTCCACCTCTACAGCTGAAGCAGAATATGTTGCTGCTGGTAGCTGTTGTGCTCAAGTCCTTTGGATGAAGAATCAGCTGGTTGATTTTGATATGAACTTTTGCAAGGTTCCTATCTACTGCGATAACACAAGTGATATCGCAATCAGCAACAACCCAGTTCTTCATTCCAGAACCAAACATATCGATATCAGGTATCATTTCATTAGAGATCACATTGAACAAGGTGACGTTGAACTTCATTTCATCTCAACAGACCTTCAGCTGGCTGATTTGTTCACTAAGCCTTTAGATGAAAAACATTTCAACTTTTTAATCAGCGAGCTGGGTATGTTAAATGCTTAAATCATCTGCTGAGGTACTATCAGCAGCTGATAAGATCACCTTGTCACTTAGTACATTCATCTGACTAAAAACGTTTTGAATTCATTCAATAAGCTGAATATCCATCTCAAAATGATACTTATCCAGTTTTGCAAGTTAAAACATTTGGTTTTCTAAAGAAAAGGAATATTTCATCCCTATCCACACGATTTCTGTGACCAATATTTTCACTGAAGTGAAAATATTTGGCATTTATGAAGGACAAGACACCCTGACACCGAAACGGCTCCACTAATCCCTCACTGTCACATCCAACCACATTTTTCGCACGATAACCAACATTTCCATAGTTGGTTTCTAACTATCCATTTATGGCCCGGTTTAAATTCAAATATTTACCCAAACGGTCCTACAAACCCCTATAAATAGCCATCTATCTCACCCCATTCACCTCACCACCCTCTAAACTTCTTCCTAAAACTCTCTAAAAAACCCCATATTCTTTCAAGCTTTTGTCTCTCTTCTTCTCCTAAAATGTCTAAGAAATCATCAAAAGCTCCTCTCACTAGAGCTTCCATCGAGTTCACTCAGAACTCGAACTTGGTAGCAAACACATCTCCACCGGAAAACCTTCAAGATGTTTACTGTCAGGTCGGAAAATTCTTGCGCCACTGTCTAATCAGGGGTGCTTTCTTTCGCTTCACCAAGAGTTTTTACGAACTCTTGCGTGATTTCTGGATGTCTGTCTCCATTTCTAGAGACAACATTGTTGTGCAAGTAGGACGTCATCAAATCACCATCACTGTTGATGATTTCCGAACCGCTTGCGGGTTCGACTACTTGCTCCTTGTCGAACTCTATCAGGAGATGAAATCTTCTGATGAGGCAAAAGCAAGCCTAATCGGTATCACCGGATATCGATTAGAAAACGACGACGACAGGGTGCAGATCTTTAAGAAGTCTCGGCTGTCGAGACCATGAGCCTATTTCTTCACGCACATCATTCAGTGCATATGCGGCAACCTTGGGTCTCACAAGCAGTGCAACTCCAGCCTTCAGGTCTTTGCTGAAGCCTTAATCACCGGTCAACGGATTGATTATGGGAAACTGGTTTTCGAGGAGGTCAAGACCAAGCTCAAGGAAAAGGGAACTCACATTCCCTATATTCGATTCTTCACTCTTTGCATCGCTCATGTGATGCTTGAGAAGCTGAAGATCGATTATGACGACCTTCAGGGGGAATGGTTTGAGGTTCGTACCTTATCTAACACCATCTTCAACTCCAAGAAGGAAGCTGGTAAGGATATTCCCCTCTCCTCGTACATGCTGAAGATCATTAATGATCAGACCAGATACAGAAGGGATCGATCACAGGGCACCACAACAAAGAATTCTGCCCTACAAGAAGGTAAGTCCTTTTCTCATCTGAAGGGTTTTCCAGCTGCTAGTCGTCCGCTAGCTGCTGATGAAAATACTTCCACTTCATCAGGGACCTCAGTGCCCATTGATGTGGAAAATGAGGATGAGGAGGTTGCTCCTCTAGTGGTGAAGAAACGAGTCAAATGAATGGCTCATCGGTCTCCCACTTCCTCTCCCTTCCTCCCCCCACCTTTTCCCACTTCACGTGCTCCTTCTTCTCCCCAGCTGAGGGTAAGAGGGTCTGCTACCTGTGGAGAAAGTGTGGCAGCTGATGATGCTGACCTGGCGACAGCAGCATCATCAGGATTCAGCCAGGATCCTCTAGGTACTCACTTGAGTCCTAGATTAGGAGGATTACGATCAGAAGGTATGTCAGCGTCTGAGAATAATCCTTCTCATTTTCAGTTCTGCATTGTTTTTCCAGGAACTCCAATAATAATCAGAGCTCCTGGTCGAACACCACTGGCTGATCACTTTTCTCTTTCTCTTCCTCTTTCTCCTCCACCTGCTGATTTCTCAACAAGTCAGCAGACTTCAATACAGCAATTTCGTTCTTTAGGAGTTAGTGCCGGCTCCAACCCTCTGCGTAGCTCCTCGACTAATTCATTATCAGTTGTTGTAACAAGGGAACAAACTCCACAAGCAACCTCAGTCTCTCAACAGACTGCTGGTGAATTTTTGGCTCAACCCAAGCCACCCGTGAGTCAGCTAAACACACACCACCACCAACTTCTTCATCACTTTCTGAGTCAACAGTTGATGATAGATTGACTGGAAACCAAGTCGTTCTTGAAACTGTTCTTTCTGTTTCCCACAACGTCACCAGCTTACACCAGCTGGAGATCGAGGAAACCACCACCGCCGATGAAGAAACAACTGTAGACCCAGTTGTTACTGAGGCATCCACCCAAACTTCCAGTGATCACGAACGTATTCGCCAACTGAGCTGTGAGGCAGCTGACACACTACCCAGAGGAGCTCTTCCTCCAGTCTCCATACTAGCTTAGCCGATTGGTGAGACTGAAGCTCAAGGTTATCAAACAGCATACACCGTGATGTTTGACTATGCTGATGAACCCATTCAACCCTACTATTTGTCTCCGGACGAGGAAGTAGATGAACCTTGGCTTCAAATTGATTCGACAGCTGATGTCGGCACTTCTGACAGAAACCCAGAAGTTTCAGCTGGACCCAACTCACCCCCCATAGTTTATGAGCATCTCATAGGATCCATTCCTCCTAACTCAGAACACCTACTTCCAAAGCTGAGGTTACCCCTCCAGCTGGAGAGATACCGTACCCCTTCCCCCAAAGCGTCCAAGTGTCCCATGTTGAATCCAGCAAAGCTGGAGAAAGCATTCCCATCAGAGCCGCTGCTGCTCTGATGTCTAGAGTTGTGAAATCCCAAATTCGACCTGGGATGGCCACGCTGAGGAAGCAGATGAACACCCTTCACAGGGATGTTCCAAAGAAGTGTGCTGATGCTGCTGAGAATCTATCCTCCAGCATCACTTCTCTGCATACTGAGGTTCATACTCAGAATCCTTTGCTGGCTCTTCATTCTGACCATATTCGAAGCAACACCAGCGAGTTCAACACTCTCAAAGCATACATTCATAGAGAGTTTAACTCCATTCGCGAATCTGACAGAGTCGGAAAAGAAAAGCTTCTCTCCGAAGCCCGGGCAACAGAAGCTGAAGTCGAAAGACAGCTGAATACCTTGCACTCCAAAGTATCTCCTCTCTCATCAGCTGTCGATCGTATTGGTCTTGCACAGTCCAAGAAAGAGTCTTTGTTGACCAATACTCATAGCCATCTCTCTAAGGCTATTGAGGAGTCTGCTTCTGCTGTGTCCACCAGGATGGCCAAACTGTAGACTGAGGTCAGTTCTTTGACCTCCCAAGTAGCTGGTCTTCAAGGCACCCTTAACCTCATTCTAAAAAAGCTAAATGAGGGTGCCGCTGCTGTTCATCCTACTGCTTCAGCACCAGAGAGTACCTTACTTCTTCAGGCACTCTCTGAGGGGGAGAAAGAGCAAGCTACTTCAGCAGGTGAACAAACAGGTGAACATCTTGATTCACAACTCATAGTCACCTCTGATGTTTGAGCAAATGTTCAAGAAGACATTCCAGCAGGTGAGACTCTAATTTCTCCACCACTCACCACTGCTGGAATACAAGAAGGAGAAGAAGATGTTTCAGTAGACGAGATCCCAATTCAAACAACACTCATCCCTACTGGAACACCTGAGGTAATTGCTTCAGCAGATGAGACAACAACGCAATCAACACTCATCTCTGCTGAAGGTCTCATGGCTGAAGAAACCTCAACTGATTATGTTAAAATTGTTGATTCATTTCAATCAGTTGAGGGCCCACAAGTCCAAACCCCGCAAATCCAAAACCCTCAGCCCATTGTACAGGTGAATCCTCAACCTGCTGAGGGGGAGCTAAATCTTGCCTCGTTTAAAGTTGGCCTCCTAGAGGAAGTCAGAACCACTGCTGAGCTCGAAACAGTTCTTGCTCTCCAAAGGAAAACTCAAGAAGAGCTGTTTCAAAAAGCTGAAGCAGAGAGAGCTGAGAACATTAGGTTGTTCAATAAGGTTCTCTATAAATGAAGGCAAGAACCAAAAATCACCAGTGTCAGAGGCCCCAAAACAACATCCAGCTCTCCACCTGAAGTCATCATTTATAGAGCTGGAGGGGTCTTCATTCCTGAAAGGGTTCCTCTGAACAAGATCAGCACTCAATTCAACTATGATGAATGGAATGAGATGCTAGCAGCTGCCAGATCTGCAAGACCATCGCTTACTATAACAGATCTGTAAAATGAGATAAAAGTCGCAACCATCTCCTTCAAGACTCTATGCGATAAGATCAGGAGACAATCTCCTGTCTTGGCAAATCGCATACCAGTTGAATTGCGTGAGTCTCAAGCTGTTATTGTCAGAGAACCTGCTGGTGAAAGCTCCTCAGTAAGAGGGGAGAAACGTAAGTCCGTTCTCCCCGAGCCTTTCGCTGAACCCAGAACACTTGATATTGGGTCTTCAATAATTTTTTCAAAACGACCATGACTCAATATCACAAGAGCCATTCCCATGGGAGTAAATTTCATCCCTGGGCTGATTGTCAAAGAACCCATCTATGGCTTTTGCTATCTGGAAAACAAGAGGCCTTGCTTTCAACGAGCTGATGAATTAGACCTATGCGACGTTGAACAACTTATGGTCTATCACAAACTGCTGAGTTCCTCTACTGAAGAGGGAAAAGAAATGAAGAAATTAATCAACTCAGCCATCAGCTCAATATATCAGAGTGTCGTAAGGGAAGCAATGCCTACGACATTGTAATTTTTTTTTGTTTTGATTTTCCTTGTACTCGATCAGCTTCATATTAATAGAAAATCAAAATTGTGTAATATACTTGTAAAAATACTGTAAAAAGATATACATAGTCAAAAGAACCCAAAGGGTCAAAGCACATAAACATTCAGCTGATCCAAACAGCTTAATCATTACAGGTTCATACTTATACAGCTATTCGATTGCATCAAATAGGGGGAGATTGTTAGTCCCCAGACTAAGTAAATAAGATTTGATGATCGAAAGCTAAGAAGAATAATATCAGCTGAAGTATGTATCTCAGCTGAAGAACAAGTATATTCATAATCCTTCAGCAAAGTACATACTTAGCTCTAGGAAACAAGTCAAATCAGCAGCAATAGAAGAGTGTTCATTCGAAGTCTATGGCCAAAGGACAAAAACCTGAAGAAGACCATTCAGCTGATAGTGGAATTAGTTGATGGTAACTGCTGCAGATAAAGACTTAGCGGAAAATGTTCTTGACACTTTGAACATTTTCCTCTCCCGCTCAAAGAATAAGAAAACGATGAAGATCTTCTATTTTGGAATAGAGGATAATATGCCAGTACATCATCGTTTGTCCCTCCAAGCATGTAAAGGGAAAGTCAACTACTTTTGTACTATCATAGTACACCTTTTCAATGTGCGTCAGAAAAGGTAGCAAAAGAAGTTGACACAAAGTACAATTGGGACTATAACCTATGCAAATGCATTAAATGTTTCCGTGGACAAGTCTACATCGACGACTGATATGTTTACACGTCGATTAACTTGTGGACAAAGGAACATGGATCTTGGGCTATATATAGGGACGTAAATGCTTGCATTTACACACACCTTTTAGCATTCATAGCACAAGAACATTCTCTGAGAGTTTGTTATGTCTGGTATTAACTCTCCCATAGTTATTACACAGGCATTCAATATCAGCTGATATAACTCTCCTTGCATAGTCTACGAGTTTGAGCGAGCAAAAGTGTCACTTCAAGTATAAAGTTTTAGTTAGTGTGTACTATCTATTTCCGCAAACTTTGTACTGTCTTAAGTTGTTTTAATAAACTCTTAATCACTGAAAACTTGTGTGTTCTTTATCTTATCGTCTTTACTTGTCATAACGCAACACATTTGTGTTATTGGGATCTAACACCGATTAGGCAAATTCTGTCACCTAGAGGTATGGATATTCGGTCAATTGTATGCCCGGTCTGCCAATCGAGTATGGAATCGGTGGAACATCTTTCTTTCAGATGTCATTTAGCGATGCAGGTTTGGGCTTCCATATCTAAATGGTGCGACATTGGAAGTTTTGTGGGCAGCTCTTTGGACGATTGGTGGTCGGTTATCTCTTGTTTGAGGCTTGCAAGCATTGCTGTGAAGAATTTGAAGATGATAGGGATTAGGGGTGAGCATAGCAGGGTACCCGCCGGTTCCGGCCGGAACCGGAACCGGAACCGGAACCTCTTGTACCGGTTCCTCAATTTTCGGAACCGGAACCTCCGGTTCCGGTGCCGGTTCCGGTTACCCTGTTTCTATAATCGTAAAATTAAAATAAGATCCAAAACGTAAATATTAATCATTTTATCTACTGATCTTTGAATAATCATAGATTACAACCACTTAACATATGATTATCTATTTATTATATTGTTAAAACACTATATTTAGACTACTTAATTACTAAACTCATTCAAAATTACACAAAATCTATCATATTGTTAAATTTGGACATTAAATTTCTCAAATATATAATATTTTAACAAAAATAGACCGAATAATCGCCGGTTCCGGTTATCCACCGGTTACCGGTTCCTAAATTTTGAGAACCGGAACCTCTTAGGGCGGTTCCATAATTTTAGGAACCAGAACCGGCGGTTCCAAAGCGGTTCCGGTTCCAATTCCGGTTACCCGTTTTTTCTGCTCACCCCTAATAGGGATGGCCACGTGTTGGATGCTTTGGAGATTCAGAAATTCGATGTTATTTGATGTTGGTAGCATTAGAAAAGGAGATATTATTGATTTGATTGTTTTACATTCGTTTAATTGGTTAACTCAAAGAAATCAAGCTTGTAAGATTTCTTGGGTTGACTGGATTAAGAACCTGTTGTTATGATTTAGTTTAGCGTTTTGCTAAACTTTTTATTGGAGTGAAGGTTTCAGGTGGGTGATGGCAATGCCGAAGCTCTTCCTGTTGTCTTCTTTTTGCTATTAAAAAAAAGTGGTACTTTAAATAATTGAAAATATAATGATGCTAAATTTAGAAAGATTTTACTTTAAGATGATTGTTGTGGGAGAATTGTTTTTTTCATTCGTAAATAATGAACCTTAATTGAGTATACCGAGACTTAAAATGAAAAAAAAATCCATCACGTAATCCTATTTATAAGGTTTGTTCTATATTTTTCCAAGAAGAAAGGAAGACGAAAAAGCTTTACTTTTAGGGATTGAGTATACCAGTTTCATATATTAATGACTTTAATAAATCAAATAATTAACAAACCTAAGTTATTTATAAAAAAAGTACAACTACCACTTGGTGCATTTTAGTTATTAAGGTATAGAAAATTTATACAAAATCAAAATAATTCATATACAACAAAATCCTCTCCTATTAATAAAATAATTATGATATAAACCATTTTTTTATAGATGGTGATTTTTACACCACACTTTTTAATAATACAAAATTATGTCTTTATACAATTATCCAATAATAATTATATTATGTAGCATATACATAAAAATGTGATACACAAATTAATTTTATCCCATGTGTATGTTAAAAATAAAAAATACATGGTAAGATGCCATTCCTATGTGGGAAGGCCCCACAATAGTACAATGTTACAGCATGAAATCAGCCTAAGATGTTGATGACCAATAAGATGAATGGTATGAATTTTGTTTTGACAGAATGTCCTTAATAATCAAGACAATGAAAGATGCTTTATAGCCATTCGATTCACTTGATCTTGTAGTAGTTTGGGACCCGCGATCCCTTTGATAGGTGCCATTCCATGCAACATGCAAACATAACAAGGAACACTATCCTCATGTACAAGTGTGTCCTTCCCACTTGGCCAATG
Organism: Calendula officinalis; assembly: GCA_963853835.1. Taxonomy (NCBI): domain Eukaryota; kingdom Viridiplantae; phylum Streptophyta; class Magnoliopsida; order Asterales; family Asteraceae; genus Calendula; species Calendula officinalis. Next base: position 20,984,341 of record OY970822.1, read on the forward strand.
TTGATATCTCCACAGGATGTTAATCATTTTTTTTAACACAAAGTTATTATCAGGGATGTAAACGATACAAAATAACTCGTAAGTTACTCGAGATCAACTCAGAAAATATTTGAAATTGATTCGATTTAAGTCGGGTCAAGCTTGATCTACTCGAACATACTTTCGAGTCGAGGTCAAATATGAAAATACTCAGCTCATAAGACCAGCGAGCCTAATCGAGTTTGTTTATATTACATTTTCACACTTTATGTACGTGTATATTATACAATCACTATATTTTATATTTTCAGCCTTCTTGCCGAATCATCAATCACTTTTTTAACCGCTCACATGTGTGTTGAAGAAGGAATACCCCACGAACCAAGACATTTAACCAAACAGGTAAGACTTTTTAGCAATGAAGGAAAATATAGTCGATATAGTTAGATTGGAGAAGAAAACACTCTAAATTATAAAGGTAGAGTTGGATTGGAGATGCTTTGAGAAGAGGCGCGCCTACGAAAAAAAGGAACTTGTGTCACATTTTTATTAGTTAACTAGCTAGACATTGATTTGAGTCATTCATCCGCAAGATTTCAAAATTACGAAATTCGTCCTTAATTTAAAACAAGTTTTAAATTTAGTCCCGAAGGCTGTGACCTATGTTTAAAAATCTAATAGCTCGTAGCATGTGCAACTAGAGGTTAAAAAGTTCTTAAGTGATTTACTTTAATTTATAATTATAAGTTTTGCTCGTTTTATTATTAATTGCGTAATGTTATTGGTGTCTACCATTTGTGACTACTCATATGTCTATCAATTTGATCATTACATGTGTCAAAATCAAATGATGATAATAAGGAAAAATAATTAATAGATGACACATGTTAAGTTTATAATTAAATAAACATATAAATATGAAGAAAATATAGTAAAAAATATCAGTTCTCTTATTAATTATGTGTTTACACTTTTGTTTATTACATATTTTTTTATCTTTGTGTTCCTCAAATCATCATATTTGCGAGAGTGCATTGCAATGATGGATTTTGTGTTATATGTCAAATTATTCATGCTCTTATACTCAAAAAAATTATGCTATTAGTTCTGGTTTTTGAATGTTTTGCACTAATGGTTCGTTTGGCTAACATATGTTAAGTTCCATCACGTACGGTGCATGCGAGGGTAATTTCGACATGTTACTCTTTTTCCTTTTTCTTTTTTTTATCATATACTCCGTCCATCCCTAAATAAAGTTCCCATTTGCCCTTCAAGTTTTGTCCCTAAATAAAGTTCTCATTTCTCAAACATAAGGGACCCACTTAATATAATAATATTATTACCAATACTTTCACCACTAACCATCTTTTAAAACACTTTCTCTCTCCAATTAAACCTTATATTTTAATCAAAAGTAATACCAAATACTCCACCACTAACTATCTCCTAAAATGTTGTGCCCAACACAAATAGGAACTTTATTTAGGGACGGAGGGAGTATCTCTTTTACATTTCTACACAAAACTTTGAGTTTTGTACTAACTTATAGATTATGTTTATTAAATCAATTTTAAGGTTTTTATATTATTTTTAATCTTTTCTTAATGTATCCAACGCCATATGATCATAGTATATTAAGTCCAACTCTATAAAAAATTGTTTCAGTTTCACTGTTTCTTGCCTCGAATTCCGTTGTCTATTTTCTTCTAATATTTATATAAATATATGAACAGAAAATATAATATATATAAATGATAATGATACCAAATGTCTTTAAGAAACAAAATCTAATTAAATGGCCCCTCCCTGATATGCAAAATCTTAGGTTAGCCTCACCACATACACACAGGGGACCATGCTTAGTATACTACACTAACCTCGTAAATAAATAAATCGAATAAAAAAATAGAGTTATATTCAAGGAAATCCTTAATTTTATATAGTTACAAAGGACAAATTTTAGTCATTAGATCAAATTAAAGATCTCTTAACCAACATCATTATCAAATCACATGTGATTCAATATACAACCACCACCGCCCATTGCCACCGCCGGCCACCTTCGGCCGCCGGCCACCGCAATCACATGTGATTGGATATGCAACTATATGTGAGTGAAAGCAATCGACTGTGGCGAGGAGTTGTCGGTAGTGGAGACAGTGGCCGACAGAGGTTGGTGGTGGTGGTTGGCGGTGTTGAATCACATGTGATTTAATAATTAATACACATGAAGTGGTGGTGGTGGTTGACGTTGTGCAATCACATATGATTTAATATGCATGAGGTGGTGGTGTGTACTGGTGTTGATGTGTTGAATCACATGTTATGTTGATGGTGGTAGTAATTTGGAGTTTGATTGATCCAAAAGCTAATATTTATCTCTTAGGATCGACTACGTAAAAATCAAGGATTATGTTAAACGTTTCTATGAAAATATAAATAGTTTTTAGTAGTCATTCGTTTATTTGTTAACTTGTATACAAAAGATATTTTAGAAAAGATAGTTGAATAATGTATTACTAGGATTGAGTCACACGTCACAATGTGCGGTCAACACAAGATATAGTTACATAAAATAACAAAGGTAATTGTGTAATAATTAAGTTTCATGGTGTATAAATCAAATTCTGGAAAGAAAATGAAAAAAGGTAAATGTGTTATTGTCAACACCAATATATACATTGCCTACGATTCTACGAAGCTTAACACCATTTGTTGAAGAGTCGCAATGAATCTAGATCAACTGCTATTAGTCTAGATCGTAGGGGGGTTGATTTACATTCAACATGGTGTCCAAATATATGATGATGATCTCGAAGATGAAATCCGTGTTTTTTTGTTGTTGTTCTATTACAAGAGACGAGAGAATTGTGGCGTTCTGTTTTCATTTGGTGGATGGTGTAGCTATACGAGATTCACGGATCCATCTAAACAAAACTTTAAGGTGGTCATCTCATATATTTTTTGGACCATATTGCGTTTTAGGAATGGAACATGAACCTTTAGCTTGAAAAAGTCATGGAAAAATATCCGATGAGACAATGTTAAATTTTTCCTTTTGATTTATAGTGGGTAATTTTTATTTTACTTTTAATTTGCTTGAATGTGCTTGAATGTGCTTGTTAAATTTAATTCTTTTCTTGTTTTGTTAAATTTAATTCTTTTCTTGTTTAATTGATTCTAGCACGATCTTTAACTATTTTATGTCAAATGCGTTACAATTATTTATTGTCGTTTACAATTAATCAAATTATCATACTTTTTCTCCAAATAGTTGTAAAATGTGACAATAAAATATTGTTACAAAACATCAATACAGTTAGTTGTCGTTATTAGTTGGTACAAAGTTATCAACTTGGCGCAACAAATGAAAGAATCTAAAATATTTAACACAAGACTACAAAACTAGTGATTTGATGCCATATTGGCTTTTTGTGGGGTTAATAGTTTCTAATTCTATGCATAAATCTTTGTGCTAAAAGATTAAATCTTTTTGTAAAAGATAAATACTACTCCCTCCGTCCCACAAAAAAGTTCCCATTTCTATCATAAATTTTGTCCCACAAAAAAGTTCTCATTTCTATTAAATAATATTATTATTATGGGCCCCACTACCAACTATCTCTTAAAAACACTTTTTCTCTCCAATTAACCTTATATTTTAATCAAAAATAGTACCAAAGACCCCACTATCAACTATCTCCTAAATACTTGTGCCCAAAGGAAATGGGAACTTTTTTGTGGGACGGAGGGAGTACTATTTTGAAAGTAAATAAATATATTATTTAAAAAATCTTATATAATAATATATTTTTTATTGAAACACATGTGCTTTACTAAAACACAGCATATTACTTCGAAACACATATGCTTCAGGTCACGAAACACATGTGTTTCAAGTCACTAAAAACATGAGTTTCTAAACACACAGGGGGCATACGAAACACACGTGCTTGACGTAACGAAACACATGTGCTTCGCTAACAAGAAAAAAATTCAAAACAAGTAACGAACATATCATGCCAAGCACATGTGTTTTTGTTCCTGAACACATGTAACTTACAAGCAAGTCATTTGTGTTTGAATCACGAAGCACATGTGCTTGACATTATGAAACACATGTGCTTCACTAACAAGAAAAAAAAATCAAAATAAGTGACGAACATATCATTAAGAAGCACATGTGTTTCATAATGCCAAGCACATGTGTTTTTGTTCATGAACACATGTACCTTACAAGCAAGTCATTTGTGTTTGAATCACGAAGCACATGTGCTTGACGTTATGAAACACATGTGCTTCACTAACAAGAAAAAAAATCAAAACAAGTGACGAACATATCATTATGAAGCACATGTAATTAAGCACATGTGTTTTTGTTCCTGAACACATGTAACTTACAAGCAAGTCATTTGTGTTTGAATCACGAAGCACATGTGCTTGACGTTATGAAACACATGTGCTTCATTACTTGAAACACATGTGCTTGGTTGTACATATACACTCCTTTATTTTCAAAACAACTGTTATTAGTAAAACACATGTGCTTCTAGTTATGAAACACATGTGTTTCAAGTCATGAAACACATGTGCTTGGCTGTACATATACACTCCTTTATTTTCAAAACACATGTGTTTCAAAAGGTGAAACACATGTGTTTCAAACACATGTGCTTCCAGTCACGACCACCACCACCGGTAACCACCGTCGGCGGCCACCTCCGGCCGCCGTCCGCTGCCGCCGACCGCCGCCGGAGGTGGGTGGGGTATTGATGTATTGAAGCACATGTGCTTGTATGGTTTGAATCTTGATCTTGACCTTTGACTTTTTCTTGATCCAATGACTATTAATTGTCCCTTGGGACTTACTAAAATTCTTAGACTACCTTGAACATTTACCTTAGTAGTAAAATTTATCTATGAATTGATTTTAAAAGATAATTATAAAATACAAAAATTCTCAAAAAAGATAAAGTTTTCACATAACTCTAAGTCTCTAACCTTATACATATTTCACATGTGTATTTGTTTTTATCTCCCATATTACGTAACTAGCTTCATAGCCCGCCCGACTGGGCGGGAATGCTTCGAGACATATATTAAAGAAAAATAACAACAAATATTAATACTTTTAAATTGACATAAGAATTCATAGCTGAAATGATAAGTTTGTACATATGCATCAATCAATCATCAATCCAGAACATCAGCCAAACTTGTTGGAGTTCCTGCTTTAAATCTCAACCAGAATTATGCCAAACACCGGAACAAATTAGGGTTCTTTTTATCTCTTTCAAGATAATCATGCGTTATCAAATCTTCAATCCTGTTTTTTTATTGCTTTTACATCAGGCTGCAAATGCTCATAATTCATCTCAGTTACATACCAACATTGAAAAAGAAAGATTATAATAAAATGTGTAAATGTGGCAATTTTGACCTGTTACTTATGAATGGGTCAATTCGGGTCAATGAGTGAAAACAAGACATGCTAATCACAACATGTTATAATTTTGGTCTAAATTCAAAGCTGATTTGGGTCGGGTGCACATGATTACGGGTCCAATTTTTAGTATTTAAAAGCAAAAACTTACCTTAAACATGCAACCCAACTGTTCAACACACTCCATAACCAACTACTGATATCCCAAAAACTTTTCTACTTTTCATAATTCGAACAATTGAAGTATCAATTGCATACGGTCTATCTTTATCAACATCTTCAATCACCTTTTTCATCTCATCAACGGGAGGTATTTGAATCTGCAAATTCACAAACTAATTCAATTAAATGACAAAATAAACAGTTTAATTTGAAGAGAAAAAAACAACTTTTTTATATAAAAAAATACCTTAATCCTCCTCATTTCGTCTGTAAACTTTGAGTTGAATTCGAAATAATCAGTTGGCGAAATTGATTTGGTATTTGCCTATTTGGTTCCTTGAGAAGAATTTTATATTTTGCACAGGATAACGATTGAAGTAGTCTACCAACATCTTCATCTGACAAGTTTAACTGTGTCATAATTTCTTGATAACTTAATCAGTCTGACGAGTTAAATAGTACTAAAGCAGATGCCTAAAATTAAAAAAAAAAATCATTATCAAAATATTATACATAAACAACTCTTTAGTATACATAAGTTGAAGTATAATTAAATAGGATTTTATTAAAAAAAATTGGAAGGTTGTGACAATGAGCTCCATATTTTTGGGTTTGAATTTCCCTATTATGTTACAGCCTTACAGGTACCCAACGAATGCATCCATGTAAGTTTTCGGTGTTTTGTTTTTGTTTGATAAAATTCTCAGAAAACTTGCAACGCATTTCACATGAATAAAACAAAATCAGAATTATTTTAAATAATAAATGAATTTAAAAGTTGTATTGTACTGTACCATTTATGCTGGGAAATTTAGGTCAAAACATTTATAACTTGGCTAGAAACCGGTGGTCAACATAGTGATAGTTAAGGCACTCCCAGGACTAATATTTGGATTATTGCTTAAATACTCCTCAAAGTGGGATTGGTTTTCCTTTGCCAATGTTAAATCTGTAACCTGAAGAAAAAAAAAACACAAATTGCATCTCCATAACATACCCTCATGATTTTTGTTGAACTGATGTCAATATGTGAAGTGAATAGTAAATTCACCACCTTTTTCAATATCTTCATAACCTAGAAACAAAACATTGCTAATGGTGAATCATATAAATTAGGTTAAAATTGGGGATCTTAACACAACCATCAACATTAAATCAAAATTGGGGATTTTCCCAAATATAAATTTAGTTAAAGTTGGGCTTCAACCTCAGTATGAAGAATTTACGATGACAAACAATACATCATGGATGAATTTACAGGTGAAATAATACATCATGGAATTTAAAAAAAAAAAATTAAGAATTTGTTGTGAGATTTAAGTATATAGTAACTTACATGACCCGCTTTGTCCAAATGAATTAAAGGTTATTAAATGAAGTTGGCTTAAAAAATAGGGCAGAGACCTCTGTTCAGAAGGTTTTCCGATGAATTCTACAAACAAATTGAATGATATCTGATGAAAACTGCATAAAAATAATCGAGATATCCGATTCGTTTGCTGCCATGGTTTGGTGAATCGATAGCATACGAAAACTGCATTGGCTCGGTATTAAATGGAATTCATAACCTGAAAAAGGAAAGAGTTAAAAGCATGATTTTGTTTCACAATATGGAGTAAAATTATACTGCATGTGGTATTTTTGGGAACCTATTCAAATATTGGGTATAAATTCAAATCTTTGAATACATGAAATACCGTGAATATCCCAATTAATTAATTTAATTTCCGTTAATATCGTGTAGGTTGTTAATGCTGCATGAGGAGGAGAGATACTACCGTTTCTAGGCTATTGGGAGGATGACAGATGACCAATGGCGGTATTACACGTGGCATTGTGGACGAATGAGAGAGCTCGAAATTGATACTTGGCAAAATTAGATCAAACCTAGGCCTCATATATAGGTAAAGATTGGAACTATATAGCTGATGATATTCAAAACGGGTATCTAGATTTTAAGATAATTATTTTACTATCCAAATTTAGTATTCGATATTTCGGATATCCGAACGTCGAAAAACAAATTATTCATATATATTTTGAATATTTTCCGAATATCGCAGATATTCTTTGTTTTTCGGTTATCCAAAAATTTTAAAACACTATCTGGACCCGGTGTCTGAAATTCGGATATCCAAATTTTTGGATATCCGATTCTTAGGATACTTGGATGTTTGGATATCCGAAATTTTGGATATCAAATATTTTTTTCCGGATACAAAATTTACAAAAAAATTTTAACGCCCCTACATACTGTTGGGGAGTTAGCTTATGTATGAGTGAACTAAAGGTAATCTGTTAAACTACTTGATAGTTTAAAAATAAATAATGGTCTATAGGTGGTTTTAAAGTATCACTTAAATTGTTATTGTCTTCTCTTTATCACCCTTTAATCATGAATTTTATAATTTAGTTACTTACTAACATAGAACAAATTCACCATCTATTATTGCCTACCCACTACTACACATATATACACCCTTACAATTAATACTTATTGTTAATAAGAATCAAATTGTATTTTAACGAAAATAGGTGGATTTGAGGTTGTACCAAAACATAATTTTATTAATGAAAAATAATTAACATATTATATTTATTTATATACCATAAAAGTTTAAATGACTATGTGCTCAATTGCTATTGATATAATTAACATGATACTAACTGTTACCAGAATCCAAACTAATCGCAATGGTGAACAAACTCGGGTTTAGTCACCGTACAATTTCAACGTCAGATTAATTATCTTTTTTTAGACCAAACGCTCGTAGTGGTGAATAAACTTATGAACAAACCTTAAAATTGATTTTTATTAATACATGTACTACTAATCATGCATAATATACAAGTGTCCGTTGCATAAGTACAAATATCATTGATAAGTACAAGCGACTATTGCATAAGTACAATTGACCACCATCGGTCTCCTTTACGGTCAAACCAAAGGAAAAAATAGGTTTAGTCGTGGTCGCCGATTATCCATTACGTTAGTCTGATTTATCTATGGTAAGCACCATATAATGTATATATATGGACGGTCAAAAGATCAAAAAAGCCGTCAATGGGGTACACGAACTCTACTCAATGAGCTACATGATTTTGTGGACTTTTAAGAAGTAAAAGTTAACTATTAGTCTATTAGTGTGCGATAGGGATGGCAACTCACATCCGCCCCAATGATCATCTATCCGATCCGCTCCACCTGTGGTGGATATGGATGAAGTTAAATGAGTGAATATCGGATGTGGAGCGGATATGGATGTTTATTGGAGCGGATACCGATGATAATTTTTATCCATGGATGAATCCATTTAACCCGAAATTAATCTTTTTTATATTCCAATTTTACATGATTAATAATATATGTCTACATATTTTTGTTTCAATCAAACTTATACATAACATAACATTGAATATAACTAAATTTGTAAACATTACAAACCGTACTCTAGGCTTCTATATATATTAAGTTATATTTTCGTTTGTATCTATCAATAATTGGGTATTAGTTACAAACTATGTTCTATGCCTCGATGCGTCGAATGTAGGTTCGTAATTATGTTTTCGTTTGTATAGTCTTTTGAAAGAAACTATATACATATTCACCAAAAATTACAAATTTATTTATGAAACTATCATACTTTCTTTAGAAAACAAATTTTTTTCGATATCCAACGGATGTCCATTTACTCGCTATAATCCAATGGATATGGATGGATGAAATGATTTTAAATGGATATGGATGTGGATATGGACGATATAAATCTAAATGGATGTGGATGTGGACATCGTATCACCCGATCCACATCCGCTCCATTGCCACCCCTAGTGTGCGATCACGTATTGGGGGTGATTTTACAATAATTATCCAAGCCTATTTGAATTGAGTTAGGCATTAAAAATAATACTCCTTCTATCTCTTTAAAAAATTATGATTTCTCTTGCGCATATATTTTTAGGGATAATTAATGGTGAAGTCCTTAATAATAAATTTGATTAAAATATAAAGTTATTTTTAGAGAGATAAAATATTTTTAAGAAATAGTTAGTAATAAGATATATAGTTATAATATTATTTTATTGAGTGATCCTCTAATTTGAAAAATGAAAACAGATAAACATTTTGAGATAACTAAAGTATTATAAGGGACATAGAGATATTAGCTAATAACAGTGCATAAATATGGGCCACAAAAGTCAATACCTCCATAGTTGATTATGACTCATGAACTCCAAGAAGCAAATACTCATGGGCCAACTAGTAATGATGGGCCACAAAAGTTAACCTAAACACAATATTGGGAAATACCGAGTTTGTTCGGTTTTTGGTTCATTGTAAGCGACATGATACGTACAGGTTTATATATTTTTCCTACACCATCACTATCACTATCTTTAATAATCATATATTTATACTATGATTAATTTTTTTTAATAAGGGTATAATTGGTAAAGTGTAAATATTACATAGCATATGGATAATTTTAATGGTACAAAAATTACCTTCCAAATTATAAATTGGAATCAAATTGACCATTCTATAATATAATGTAATATACGCCAATGGTTATACACGTCTACAAGTTCATGTAAGCTTGAGCTCAATGCAGTTATATTGTATGTGTTTGTGTAAAGTTCGTTATGTCAAACTTTACGAATACATGTTATTTGTGTGACTTTTGCTTGTAACCAATGGTAAATAGAAAAATACTAATTAGCTTTTAAAATGTGTTGAATGAGAGGTTTTTTTAAGAATACGCATTTTTAATATTTAACATGAATGGTAATTTCTATTTTAACATCGTATATAAACAACTTTATATTGCTTATCAAATAGCACACTGAACCCATTAAGTGTATTTACTAACAAGTATACACCACCTAAGTTTAAAAACCCATAAAAGATAGTGGTATAAAAAAAACAAAATCAAAAAAACTTTGTTACATATAAAACTCAAGTGGATATAACCGTACAATCATAGGTTCAAATTTGAGTTAATCACTAAGGTTCCACTAAAAAATAATACTTAGTTAATAAAGATCAAACACTTACGTGGTCTGTTGTTTTATGAAAAAAAAAAAGCCTTAATTTTTATAAAAGTATACAATCACATTAATTATACAAAAATATCACATGTGATCAAGTATATAAACATGTTATTATACAAAAATATTACATGTGAGCAAGTATACAATTACATGTGATTATATAAAAGTATTACATGGGATCAAGTATACAATCACATCTAATTATACAAAAATATTGCATGTAATGAAGTATACAATAACATGTGATTATCACGTATGTTATTTTATTTTTTTTATGAAAAAAATTGGATTAAAATTTATGTGAATATCAAATGTCCAAAATATTACTTCATATATAAAACATGTGATTAATCTGGATCACTAATTATTATTAATTAAATGGCTGTAATTTGTTTTTCAAGATTATGTTATTTACATAGGTTATATAGAAATTAACTCCTAAATGTAATCATGAAAAATAGTTTTGTCCTGTGAGACAAATCAAGAAACCACTGGTCCTGCACTGCAAATCAATTTGTCTCTATGCAACTATTACTTCCAAAATTTGCTGTCAAAATCTTTTGTTTTATAGTTGCACCATTTGCCCCCACAACTTACAAATAAATGCAACCAAGGTTCTAAATAACGCAAGGCGCGGCGTGGCGGCACCATCAAGCCTCAAGACATGGCGAGTCGTGGCGAGACATGGCGTTTTTCAAGGCGTGACTTAAGGCGGCAATTTCATATATAAATTATAATTATATATATATAATTATACAAATAAGATAAAATAACCACATAATTATAAATTTATAACATAGTTAATCAATTTTTTTCATCATTTTCGACATATTTAATGATTCTTATAACTAAATAACTACATATATACCTATATATATATGGCTTATATGACTCAATATCTTTAATACGCTTAAAAATACAACTTATGACGGGTAAAAATGAGGCACGTTGGACGTTAAGATACGCCAAGCCTTAACGTCCAAGCTTTGGACCAAGGCGTGGCGGCATGGTCAAGCCTTAAGCCTTTTCGAGACATGGCGGAGCCAAGGCGGGCTTTTTAGAACTATGATTGCAACTCACGGGACATATCACCCTCCTAATATCAATGATTCTCACCGTGATCTTTTACGGAGTATATTATTTTATTCTGTCCACGAATAAACATTTATTTTAGGAAGGTGATGTTTACGACTTTACGTTACAAAAACTACTTTTTTACAATAATATACAAGTTTTAAAGGAGATCATACAATTATATCAGAATAATATAAGTTTTGATGTATGAATAAGTTTTAATGAGATAGTTATTATCTCCCTTTATCTTAATAAAAAAACCCTTTTTTTTAAGACCACGACATTGTATTTTATAAAAGTTTTGTACGCAAACATGTTATAAGAACATGTAACGTTCTATTGTTGTAACAAATAATCGAATAGGAAGTTGTCTAGAATAGCTTTTAATTAGAAATATCGTGTTATAAATCAATGTCATGTTAAAACACTTTATCAAAAAGAAAAATGATAGAGCAATCTAATAATAGTTTTGCTAATATGTGTCTCATGGGAATACGATCACGAGCATTTAGGAAACCAACAAAATATTGCTTATATGTGTTTTATGGACATATGTTAGGTATTAAAATGTTATAAAGAATAGTCTAGGGGACAATGTGTAACATTGCATATTGTATTAGTTAAGCTTATGATTAGTCTTAATTAATTAGGGAATTAAGACCATGGTATATAAACCAAAGTGTAAGCCTTAATTCCTCAACTTTTGCCATTAATCATTTCCAATTTCCAGCAATTGTTCCCTCTAACATCTCTATACTCTCTCTCTAAAACCCTAATCATTGTTCCTCACTTTTACATCTATATTCATCATCAAACATCAAGTTATGGATTGATTTAGTGTTTTTAAGCATTTCAATTGGTATCAGAGCTTAATTTCATTCTGAAAACGATCCATTTCCATTGCTTGCTGTTCAAATCAGAAGATCAAAAGGGTTTATCAAGGTTTTTGAAGAAAAAGGGGTCTAAAATCAAAAAACGGATTTGAGGTATTAATTCTTGTTCTTATGGATTAAATAGCTTCATTTTGTTAATATATTAAGCTTAGAATCAAGTTAGGATCGAATCCAATCCATTCTGATGAAGAATTTGGATTTTTAGTAAAAACCATTAAAGCTTCAAAAAACCTTCAAAATTCAAATTTCCGATTAGATCTAGGTTGTTTTTGGTTAAGATTGTAACAATGGATTGAAGGAAAAAGGTTTTGGGTCATTTTGCAAAAAGAATCAAAGATTTTGGTTAAGAAACGAGCATTTTAGGATCAAATTAGTGGTTTTTACTTGGCTGTTCGTCACTGTTCTGCTCAAGAACGTCGTAACTGTTCTCGGCCCGAGAACAGTGAAATCTTCGGCCCGAACTCATCTTTAAGTTCGGCCCGAACAACAGAACATAGTTCGGCCCGAACTCACTACTAAGTCTTCGACCCGAACTTCACACAAGTCTTCGACCCGAACTTATCCCAAGTGTTCGACCCGAACATCTCAATATCTTCGGCCCGAACTTCAACTCAATCTTCGACCCGAACTTCTTCCAAGTCTTCGGCCCGAACATCTCAATTTCTTCGGCCCGAACACTACTCAATCTTCGGCCCGAACACTACTCATTCTTCGGCCCGAACTCAAGTCAATCTTCGGCCCGAACTCTTACAAGTCTTCGGCCTGAACTCTTTCTCCACACTTAAATTTTTTCCCGTCGTTTTCTTATCCTTACCACTGAAAAATGACTTCCAAGGACGCCTTGTCCATTGGATCAGACACAAAACCACCTGTTCTCTACCGACGAGAATACGGTCATGGAAGAAACGTTTTCTCCATTTCATCCTGAGCCAACATTCCGGTCCAGATATCCTTGACTCCCTTACAACCGGACCCGCTAAGTTCTATCGTGCATTGGAAGCAGCCCCAAACTCTGAACCAGCATTACCTGGAGGTGTAATCGAAATTCCCCCGGCGGAATACACCCAAGAGCAAAAGGATAGGGCTAGGGCTGATGTGTACGCACACTCCTATATGCTACAGGGCATTACGAATGAAATCTACAACAGCCTTGATAGTTTCGGCACGGGTAAAGAGCTCTGGGATGAGATCCAAAAGCAAATGGAGGGTACCGACCTGGGTAACAAAGCGAAGATGGTATCCACCCTAAACACCTACGGTCAATTCAAAGCTACCCCGGGAGAAGAATTGGAGCAAACCTACCTCAGATTCTGCAACATGCTCAATGATCTCAGAAAGAACAAACTCATCAAAGAGAAACTTGAAATTAACATCAAATTTATCTAATCCCTACTACCGGAATGGGAGATGTTTAGCAACAGTGCGATGCAGCACAAGGACTTAAGCTCCATAGATATTCATGAATTATATGAGAACCTACATCAAAATGAACCCATGGTGAGAGGAATCGCCAAAACTAGGCAAGATACTGCTGACACTCTTGCAATGTTGGCCAAACAAAACCTAACTCTCAACAAAGGTATCAATGAAGCAATGATTGCATCAAAATCAAAAGAAGTGGTAAATGAAGAACTAGAGACTCTGATCCCTGCGGGGACGAAAGATGAAATCGATTCGGTTCGTCAAGCCTTGGCTCTCATTTCAAGTTATAATAACAAGTACTATAACAAGCCAACCAACAACAACCTCAGATCATCCTCAAACTTCAAATTCAACTCCTCTTCACAAACCCCAAACAACAAATCCTCATCTTCATCTTACCTAAGAAATGTTACAATTGTGGTATAACGGGGCACTTTGCTAAAGAATGCAAGAAGCCTAAGGTGAAAGACTCTGAATACTTCAAAAGGAAAATGCTCATGGCTAAGCAAGTTGAAAATGGCAAGGTCCTACTGGCTGAGGACCTACAGTGGTTGGAAGACTCAGATGATCAAGAGGAAGAGGAATGCACCGCCAGCCTGGCTCTTATGGCGAGATCAAACGAACTAAGAGCAGAGCTAGGCATACCCGAGAATGATGAAAATGAGGTACACTCTTCTTCTTTTGACTCTCTATTACCTGACTCAGACACTGATGAATCAGAGAATTCATTGTTTAATGAAAAACTTTTTCTTAAAATTGATGAGAAATCACCACTGACAAAATAAATTACTTCTTTAGAATCCGAAAAGGAACAACTTTTAAATGATTTAAGTGATTTAAGTCAATGTTCTCTTCAAATAACTCAAGTAAACAAGGAATTACAAAATCAATTGTCTACGTCAAAATCTGCTTATAAATTTTAAATTTCTGAATTACAAAATAGTCTACAAACACAAGTTAATACAACCAATGAATCAAATACACAAATCTCAAAATTAAAGACAGAAAATTTAACCTTTCGTCGTCAACTTGAAACTCTTGTTCCTCAAGTCAATCAAAATAACCTTTCAAATCAAAAAACACAAGAGTTACAACAACAGTTGTCAGCGTTTCATGCTGCTCACACCAGTGAGGTCAATCGTCTAAATCACATTATCAATACCAAAAACCATGAAATTTCGAACCTGAAAAACATGATGACGGTGTCAAGTGATAAAGACGACTCCAAGCAGCTGATAAATGACTTGGCAAATCAACTAAGTCGAGAGTAAAAATGGATGAAGTCCGCAGACATCAAGATAAAAGACTACCAAGAACAGTTGAAGACAGCTGACATCGAAATTCTAAAATTGAATGAACAAATCAAAAACATAACAACAAATTTTAAAAAGGAAATCGATGAACAATCAGCAACTATACACAGTCTCACTGTCAGAAAAGAAAATGTTGATGAACACATCTCCAAACTAGAACAAACAAATGTGAAAGCTGGTCATACTGAAAAAACGATAAAATTCAACGAGCCAAAAGAGTTCAGATCGTACAAGTCAAAAGTGGGTCTTGGAGCAGAAAACATCCTCCCTTTGGAAAAAGCTGCAGATGTTCTTCCAACATTATATAACTACGATTACATGAACTTGGGAATCTGGCAAAGCAATATGCCAGATGAAGAAGCAGAAATTGAAAAGTTCAACTGGGAAAAGGAAGAATATGCTCAAATTAGCCTCAATTATGATGCCCTAAACTCAACATACGAAAAGAAGAAAGCAAAATTTGAACACAATGAATACTTTCCAATCATCACACCTGCTGAATTCTCCAATCCTGAAAATCAAAATTTAAAACAAATCAAAGAGCCAAAGCTATATGTTCCTCCATTAGTTTTAGAAAAGAAAATTGTCCAATTAGAAACTGAAATTGATGAAACTCACAAGGCCTTTGATAAAGAAAAAGAAAAACTTCAAAACAAAATACATAATTTAGAGGACACCATTTTAGAATTAAAAGCTAAAACGAACAATACTGTTTCTCAAAATTCTAAAGACTCTTTATTAGGGCCAGCACCAACAAACCCAGTTCCAACCATCTTGAAGAGAAGCTCCAATCCAGCTATTTTGAATCTTGCAGATCGAAGATTAGAGTCTGGAGGGAAGAAGTCCATGAAGCAAGCTGAAGTCAAAAGAGTCACGCAGTCAAAGAAGTCTATTCAGACTGGATCCAGTATGCTTAAGAAGCCTAGTCTACTTAAGAAGTCTAGTCCACCTAAGTCTGTAGTTTCATTTTTTTCTGTTCAAAATAAATGTAATGACTCTAGACAGTTTATTTCTCCGAAAGAAGCTTATGGCATTGTTTATGATTCTGCAATTTATCGTCTAGTTAATCACACTGTTAATGGTGTAAATTTAATTATTAAAACTGATAAAAATGGCAAAAAGATTTATTTTGATAAAAAGACCGATAAACTAATTTCTCAGTACGATGAACGATATTTTATTAAAATAGATACTCCTTGTGGTAAAAGACATGATGTTCTTGGTAAACGTCGAGAAATCATCCAGTCTTGCACAACTTGCTATCCAGATCCTTGCAAATCAATAAACTCTCAATCAGAAAAATCTACCGTTACATGTCCATTAAAACCAACATCTGAAAAATCTTCGTCTCGTCGTCCCCTCGTGTATCGGGAAGTTTCTAAACAAACATTGTCAAATCCAAAGTTTTCAACAAAAGCTCACAAAATAACTTCAAAACAATCAAAGAAACCGTCTAAAACCCAACGAACGTCTGTTTCTCACTCTTCTTCTAGTCGCACACCTTCTCGAGGAAACTCTGCACAAAACTCGAAACCGTCAGTTTCCTCAAAAAGCAACAAACCGTCCGCTAAAATGAATACTCATGTGATATATAACTGGATTAAAAACGAAAAATCTCATTGGATTATTCAATCCTCTGAAAAAATCTCTCAAATGGGTAATCAAATCTGAACTGCCTCCCAGCAGTTCCCCAACGCTCTAAATTGATCATCACATAAATCTGCATAAAACATCTGTCACTAATCGTTCTGGACCCATACATGATTGGGTACCTAAAATGTTTTATTTGTTTTATGTAGAATATATGGTACCTCGACTCGGGCTGTTCAAGGCACATGACGGGGAACAAAAATCTATTGACTAATTTTCGTCACAAATATCTGGGAACGGTCAAATTTGGAAAAGATCATTTAGCTGCTATTTTAGGACTTGGTGACATCATTCGCCCAAATCTTATTATCAGAAATGTTGCTTTTGTCGAAGATCTCTCACATAATCTCTTTAGCATTGGTAAATTCTGTGATAAAACTCTGGAAGTCAACTTTCGCACAAAAAAGTGTGCTATTCGTACATATGATGGCGAAGAACTTCTTACCGGAACCCGTGATACAAACCTTTTCACCATTAATCTTAATGATGTGGTTCCACTGGAAGAAGTATGTCTCGTATCAAAAGCTACTTCAAATGAATCATGGTTATGGCATCGTCGTTTGTCTCATCTTAACTTCAAAACCATGAACAAACTCGTAAAAGGAGGACATGTGTCTGGATTACCTGATGTTGCGTTTGAAAAAGATCATAAATGTTCATCATGTGAAATGGGAAAAATGACCAAAAAGTCTCACAAACCTAAACCGGCTCCAAGTACTTCCAAACCTCTTGAACTACTGCATATGGATTTATGTGGTCCAATGAGTGTTCAAAGCCTTGCTGGTAAACGATATGTTTTGGTTATTGTTGATGACTATTCAAGGTACACATGGGTTCATTTCCTCCGCTCAAAGGATGAAGCTGCGGAGATCATCATCTCATTCATTAAGAAAACCCAAGTGAACCCGGAATTAAATGTTCAAACAATCCGTACCGACAATGGTACTGAATTCAAGAATCAGGTTCTTGACTCTTATCTTGAATCTGCTGGCACCCACCAGTTTTCCGCTGCACGAACTCCTCAACAGAACGATGTTGTTGAAAGACGAAACCGTACCTTAGTAGAAGCTGCTCGTATGATGCTTTCATTCTCAAAACTTCCTCTGTCTTTATGGGCAGAAGCCATCAGCACCGTCTGTTTTACTCAAAACCGCTCAATAATAAACAAAACATACAGCAAAACTCCATATGAGCTCATCAACAATCGATTACCAAATGTAAACTTCTTCCACATCTTTGGTAGTCGATGCTTCATCCTGAATGATAAAGATAAACTAAACAAGTTTGAAGAGAAAGCTAAGGAAGGAGTCTTTATTGGATATTCAAAGGAATCAGCTTCATTCAGAATTTACAACCGATCCACAAGATTGGTCAGAGAAAGTGTTAATGTATCATTTGATGAAACATTCCCTCTTGATTCGAGCACAACTGGTATTGAAATACCTCTACCCACAACCTCCTCTGATCATTCAACATCTCTGAATGACCTTGAAATCCTATTTGAACACTTCTATGACGAATATCACAACGTCAGACACACACCCCCACCCCCACCCCCACCCCCACCTCCGGTAGATGTTCAATCAATCACTGCTCCGGAAATCAACACTCCTTCAACAAATGAATCTCCATCCCCTACATCACCTGCTCCAACCTCACCAATACCCACATCAAATGTCGGTCCTTCAACATCAACACAAGGAACTCAATCTACACCAGTCAATCCCCCACCTCCATCAGATATTATCGCTCCACTGGTGATTTACTTCTCTAAATTTCATCTTCCTCGTGTTGAACCACCACCTCAGATCAATCCCCTAAATACTGAAACTTTAATCATACCACATCCTGCTTTCACGGATAATTCCAACGTTAACCCTGGTCGACTCCCACTTCCTCATTCTACGAAGTAGACAAAGGATCATCCTTTAGACCAAATCATCAGAAACCCAGAGTCCTCAGTCCAAACTAGAAGGGCTTCAGCGGATGAATGTCACCATGCATCATTCTTAAGTTCCACTGAACCTAAGAAAGTCAGTGAAGCGCTTTCCGATCCAGACTGGATAATTGCAATGCAAGAAGAAGTTAATCAATTTGAAAGATTAAAAGTATGGCGCTCAGTTCCTAAAACCCCGGCATCATCAGTAATCGGAACTAAGTGGATTTTTAAGAACAAGAAAGATGAAAATGGAATCGTCATTCGTAACAAAGCAAGGTTGGTTGCTAAGGGTTACGCTCAACAGGAAGACATTGATTACGAAGAAACATTTGCTCCTGTTGCCCGTATAGAAGCCATACGCATTTTCTTAGCATATGCAGCTCACAAAAACTTTACTATCTATCAGATGGATGTAAAGACTGCATTCTTAAATGGTATTCTAAGAGAGGAGGTGTTTGTTCATCAACCAGAAGGGTTTGTGGATCCCAAACATCCATATTATGTATATATTCTCGATAAAGCTCTATATGGTTTGAAACAGGCCCCTCGGCATGGTATGATGTGCTTTCCCAGTTCTTAGTCGAATCTGGCTTTTCAAAGGGAAAAGTTGTTACAACTTTGTTCATCAAACGTCAAGGGGAAGATATCATCCTAATTCAGATCTATGTCGATGACATTATCTTTGGGTCCACAAATCCAAAATATTACAAACGTTTTTCCGATCTCATGGTAAAACGCTTTGAAATGAGCATGATGGGGGAGATGAACTTCTTCCTAGGTCTTCAAGTTCGTCAACTTCCCACTGGCATCTTCATCAATCAATCAAATTATATCTCTGATCTACTGACGAAGTATCTCATGGACGACTGTAAACCTATTGCAACACCGATGCCCACAACCACCAAACTAAATGCTGATCTGGATGGTAAATCGGTAGATGTAACAAACTATCGGGGTATGATTGGATCTCTACTTTACTTAACGGCCAGTCGTCCGGATATCATGTTTTCCACATGCATCTGTGCTCGGTATCAGGCTGCTCCCAAAGAGTCTCACTTTCTGGCAGTCAAACGAATCTTCCGTTACCTTATAGGCACCAGAGATCTTGGTCTTTGGTATCCCAAGGATACCTCGTTTGATCTTTCTACCTTCTCTGATGCTGATCATGCTGGGTGTATGCTGGACAGGAAGAGTACATTTGGGGGAGTTCAATTTTTGGGAGATAAGCTAGTCAGCTGGTCATCAAGAAAGCAAAACAGCGTCTCACTATCAACCGCTGAAGCAGAATATGTTGCGGCCGCTAGCTGTCTGTCCCAGGTGATATGGATGCAATCACAATAAAAGGACTATGGCTTTTCCTATAGCCGCATTCCTTTATATTGTGATTCCAGAAGTGCAATTGCAATATCTTGCAATCCAGTTCATTATTCTAAAACTAAACATATCGATCTTCGATATCATTTTATCAAAGATCACGTTGAACTGGGCAATGTTGAATTGTACTACGTATCCACCGATTTTCAATTGGCTGATTTGTTTACCAAGGCTTTGGACGAAAAACGTTTTAATTATCTGGTCTCAAAGCTTGGTATGCTAAATCTCAAAACTTAACTGTCTTCAATTCTTATTTTTCAATTTGATAAAGCGTTGCATTCTTAGTATCATCGCAATGGCTTTGAAGAAACTCGTCTTGAAACCCGGTCGTCAAAAAGTCGTCAACTGTCAAAGGAGAGACTCCACTCATCTCATCAGTAACGGGGGAGCTGATGCTGCGTTTCTCGTGTTCAAAATTATGTCTCTCGACAATTACTAGGATTTTTCTTTATTTTTAATTTAATTTTTATTTTTAATTTTTAATTCTTCTTTTTCACTTATTTTCCTTTAAAAATTAAAATCCAAAATATAAAAATTTATTTTTCAAAATCCAAAGTCTTCGGGCCGAACAAGTTACTGTTCCCGGCCCGAAGTTTGAAGTTGGTTACTAAAATGTTCGACTCGAACTCCACATCTCCTATAAATACACCTCACCAAACTCTTTTACACTTTATCCAACATGTTCTCGAACACACACACTAAAAACACCACACGTTTCACACACTAGCTCGAATTACATCGACTCTTGTCTGTTCGAACTCAAATCGCACCACCAATCACTCGATTCATCATCTTCAATCGATTTCGGTAAGTTTCTAACCCTAATCTTCATCCTTTTTATGCTATCTCGATCGATTCCCACTCATTTCAGTCCGAACCGTTTCTAGGGTTTACAACTTCTTGAACTGATTCGATCCAGGGTTTTATAGTCTGTAATATGTTTCCTAGAATAGACGACTAGTGAAATCGATCATCATTGGCCAGTTTTCTCACGTTGTATTGATCTAGGATTGCACAGAAAGCTCGAACTGTTAAAAACCCCATAATCGCAAAAGTCTTTGGCCCGAACTCTTTCAACAAGAGTTCGGCCCGAACACTTCCACTTACTTCGAGTTCGGCCCGAACTTTTGAACTGTCTTCGGCCCGAAGATTCTTAGCAATGCTCGGCCCAAACTACTTGATGTCTTCAGCCCGAACTCTTTCCCAATGTTCGAACCGAACTCTCTCATATTCTCAGATTAACTTCGGCCCGAACTCTTGAATGTTCCTCGGCCCGAACTCTTTTTCAATTTTGTTTTTTACTAAGTTTTTAATTTTATATTAGTATATTATATATAATTATAATTTATAAATTTTATTTATTAAATATTTTTAATAAAATTAAAATTTATATATTATTCTTATATTTATATATATCTATATACTATTAAAATCACTTAGAACATTCTCGTCTCGATCAGTGAAAATCATCATCGTTTTCATTTTTTTAACACTGAGTACTAAATTTATATGTTTTGTGCCATGTTTTCTTAGTGTCTAATTCTCAGATGGCGGCAGAACAAATCTTAGACGAGAACACCCTGGTTCCTCTCTACATGATCAAGCCTTAACAGAGAACAACTGGTACTGGGCCCCGGACCAAGAGATCTCCTTCAGCATCGATTTTCCGGTTCATTCACATGTTATCCAACGTCACCCTCTATTCTACTTGCTGAATGCTCGGCCGGAGGTTCCAGCGGTATATGTTCAACAATTCTTCACTAACCTCGCCCTGGTGACATCAACTGACCCATACTAATTCGAAACTATGATTGATGAACAGCCGGTGGAATTCACAAAAGATGATCTCTATGACATCTTCCGGCTACCGCGTGGCGACTCAAGACCACCACTTACTACATTTGAACCACAGCTAACATTAAAGGAAATGTATGAAGGACTCTACGATCCCGGTCTTGACCTTCCTCGGGATACGATAAACCTCACAGAACTCAAAAAGAAAAATATGGCAAGGAGCTGGTCCCACGTCTTCACTATCTTCAACCGATGTATGACAGGAAAGTCAGCTGCTCATGATAGGGCCTCGATAAATGTTCACCACGCCTATCATGCCCTCTGCTATAACCGACGTTACGACTTTGCTGCCTACTTGTGGGAAGAATTCAAGCTCTCTAAAGAAAAAGAACCAAAATTTCTGCCATACCCGAGGTTCTGGTCCATCATGATTGAACACTTCATGCAGCGATACCCAACCATTCACATCAGAGATGCTGCAAATCGTTTCATACCACCAAGTGTCTCGTTCCTTAGGACACAAAGTGGTACAACTGTTGTTAATGATGCACCGGTCCCTCTCCCACTCTTTAAACTTGGTGACATCAATCTTGATGTCATCAAACGACCGGGATATTCATTATCCTGAATGGAGACCCGAGGATGCACAACAACAACTGGACCAACCAGCTGCTCCTCAACAACCAGCTGCTCCACAACAACAACAGGCTCAACAACAACAACCACCACCTCGTCAACAACGCCTAGACGTCGAGAAGCCAATCCACAACAACCACCGGCTCACCGACGTGCAAAACGAATGCGCATTACACCCAGTGATGCCTCAGGAAGTCGGTCGGTTGCCACTCCATCTTCCCAACAACAGTCAGCTCCACCAACTCAACCCATCATACGACAACCCAGACAAACAGTTGAACCTTCCTCTCATTCCTCCTCAGAAGATTCAGCTGCCACTTTGTCTGATCGACCAGAATCACCACAATCACCACATGGTCCACCTTCACCACCATCACCACACGGTCCACCTTCACCACCACCGCAAAGATCCCCAAACCCTTTCGATGATCCTATTTTCTCGGATCCTCCTGCACGACACACCCAACCACCACTCACATCCACCATCCCAACTACCATAACAACAATTCCACCACTCACGTCCATAATCCCAACTTCCACAATCACCGCTCCACCGACCACAACCACCGTTCCACCTACTAAAACCACCGTTCCACCTACCACAACCACCATTCCACCAGTTACAACCACAATCCCACCAACAGAAGCCTCACTTCCACCTTTCTCCATCACAACTGGTACTGCCTCGAGGGTCGTTACAACTCCACCTGCAACAGTTGTTATGACCCTCCCTCATCAGATTACACTATCAGAGGCTACCTCAACCACCACAACTGCAATGCCAATTCAAGAACTCCAGCTCATCCCTCACCTTGCCTCAACAATACAAACACTTAATACAAGGCTGGAAAATCTTGATGGTAGATTGACGACCGTTGCTCCTCTTCCACCGGCAACTGATCCTTTAAACAGAGAGCTGCTCCTCGAAGCATCTCGTCCATTCTCACTGGAACAAATTAAAGCGATGTTCAAATATCGCTTGGACGAACTATGTGAGCCCTGCTCTCAAGGTCCCATCATTTACAAGATGCCGGAAGACCCTGAGGATGATCCTCAGGGAGGGGGACAACGAAGAATACTGGAACGAGGAGGGTCCAGTTCTCAACATCACGGAGGTGCGAGTCAGTCACAACAACAACCCAACTCCTCTCATCAAACACAGGGAGGAGGCCCACAAGACTACGATTATATCAATGACTGGGCGGTTGTTGAGTTTGATTATACTCAGGTGTTGAACGTTGAACGACTCAACCAGTGGTGTGTGGATGAGAGTGAAGACATCCTACCACAAAACAAACGTAAGCCAAGTGAGATGACTGAAGAAGAAAAACTCGAATCTATGAGTCATCTCCAATCTATCAATTCTGAGGTTGAGCATCATAGAAAAAGCAACGTTAACGGGTTCTACGAAAAGAGGCGGACACAGTTATTGATCAACAAAGTGAGTCGGAAGAAGATAATATTGTGAAGGAGGCTTTTATCGAACCACCTCAAACTGCCAACTCTCCTCCAGACGACGACTCTGACAGCGACAAACCAAGGGAGGAGGAACGAGTGGAGGTAAAAGATTCCCTTTCACCCGAGAAAACTATCACCGATACTTCCACAACTACGATAAACTGGTTGCCGCCAGAACACCATCACCAGAACCTCCAACTGCCTCTTCAAAACATGATGTGCCGGTCTTATCATATAGCGAGAAGAGAGCGGCGGATAGAGCTAACAAACGCCGTCTAAAGATCTCTAAAAATGCCTATTCCAACAAGTTAAAATGCCATTTGTTGAAGACCGAATCTCAGCTATTTTCCAGGAGACAGAGCTGCCTATCAATTATCAAGAGTTGTACAAAGAAGTGATTCTGCCATCAATAGAAAGGAGAATGTATTACCTCACCATGCATTATCTTCGGGCCAAAACACATAGATACAACAAGTCTCCAATCACACAGCTCCTGGAGATAACGACCGACCACTTCTCAGGCTACTACTGGTACACCATCTTCCATATTCGCAGAGCAGACGATCAACTATACACGATTACTGAAGGAGACTTCTATATCCTCGAACCTCGAGACATAGAATGTCTATAGAACAAAGTACGCTTACTTCCAGACACCCCCACATCTAGTTCAAAATCATGCGAGAAATTTCGCTCATGCTGCTCTGAAGCGCTTCATGCTCGTCAAATCTCTTGCTGCTCGGATGGAAGATGTACAGATGGCTGTTGAGAGTGGCACATCAAAGGTTCACCTGGCTGCACCTTACAGATCACTTCCCTCCGAAATTCAAACTCGGAGAACAGTTGTTCTGGGTGAACCTAACTTGGGATTGACTTACACGAACCTATTCAATGAAAGAGTTTTCTTCCGTGTATTAGACATTGCCAAGTACTGTGACGGCACATTAAAACTCCTAAAGAAAAAATTGGAGAAAAAGGGGAGACACTTGAACAGGGTTCCCAGCACCCCAGAGAACACCTCTCTACAAAGCAACATTGACACACTAATCAGTGCCATTAAGGAAAAATTAAGCTGGCGCATAGTGATTAGACATATTGAGGTTCATCTGGGGGTACGAGAACGTCGAAAAACGCCCACCTACACAACTGAAGTCAACAACCCACCACAAAGGTTTGGTCAATATCATGGCCTCCGATGGGCTGGCGAACCAGTTGCTCTGAACAGACTAAACAAAAAGGGTGGCCCGCGTCAATAATCAATCGCTGGGAGGCACTTCACCTGTCAAAATGTGTCCACATTCCAAACAATGGCTTCTGATCACATCAGATTCAGAACCCGCTCTCAACAGAAAGCACAAAGCTCAATCAACCTTCACCGCAAATACTCTCCTTCCACCCTCCGACGATGAATAAGGTACGTCCTCAAATCTCAAAACTTTTCATACTTTTGTTTTGTCGAGGGGGAGAAATATTAATTCTAGGGAGAGAATTATTATTTCTAGGGGGAGAAAATTGAGAAAATCAAAACAAATTACCCAAATAAAAAAGTTTTATGTTTGTAACGTTAACTATAAGTCGTTGTAATATCCGTAAACGATCTCTTTACTAGTTCCCTAGTAAAGATAGCATCTGTTTATTACAAATTCTTTTAATTCTCGTTACTTACTACTTCAAAAGACATACCTTCCCATGGTCTACCTTCCCAGGGAAATATTTCAGCCAACTGGTAAATGTGAGGGTATACGTCTAGGGTATAGAAATAGGTGAGTGCAAGGTGATGTGAAAACATGATAAATCTAAGAAAACACACCTTTGAGTGCATCCAAACCATTAACAAACCGGGCAACCATATAAATGAGTGATCATTCATGCGTTGGATGTTTCACTAGACTTTACTGGCCCAGTAAAGCAAATGCACACCACCACCAACTACTCAAATTCCTCTCAACAGGAATTTGTTTCATTTCATTAGGGGACGTAGCACAAAAGCTACTGACTACTCATTCGGAGTATGTCGGTATTGAAACAAAATAACCTCCTGCCCCAGGTTAAGTCTCTTTGTATGCATAGTGTGTCTAGTTCTCACCTCAATAATCTTCCAATATAGGACACTTGCACTACAAAAATGGATCTCTGTGAATCCATCGGAACACTCGTAGTGGCATCACAATCTGATGTTTCACGAGGATCGAGTGGAAATCCTGCTAGAGCTAAAATCACGCCAACTCTAAACGCAGGTCACACACTTAAATCAACGGTTGTGCAAACGACTACCGATTCATACCGTGTGCTAACGGATACTCTATGTGAGTCCGGTGTTACCTAAAAGGAACAAGTTGCTGTGCCGTAACATCTATCATTCTTTCAGGCAACAACTTATACCGGAAACACATAAAATTCTGAAGAAAAATCCATGTGAACTCTTAAAATGCAACATCTTTTGAAAGCTGATTAAAATGCACATGAGCGTAATAGTCCACTCTCAAATTACTCCTATGATCTGCTAAACCCAGCATGATCTTCCCCGGAGCCACCGACAATATATGAACTAAAAAGTGAGGGTCCCTAGGTCTAGGTGAGCAGAATTAAGTATCATGGGATCTTGATTGGGGTGCGCTGAGGTAAAAATTGAGAGGGGGTATGAAGTATGGGGTGCAAATCAGCTTATCACATGGTAAACACAAAAAACGAGGGTGTGGTTGAAAATGAAAAAGTGAGTTGAGTGAGGAGCGCGTGTGAAAGGGTTAAATAAAACGGAATACCCTCCCTAAACCGAACAAATGACCGGGTAACCTCATCTATATCGGATTGCTTATGTTGCCTTCTGATTAAGACGTCATGGACCCAGTGATGCAATGCACAACCCCCACTGACCACTCAAGTACAAAAATACTTGTTTCAAAATCACGGAGATAACCACATCCACTATCGACATCTCATTTGGAGATTGTTGATATTGAAAAAGAGGACCCACCTCCAGTTCTCGCCTTCGTTTGTCCACGCATAGAGTCTAGAACTGAATTAAATTTCTCTAAGACACATGCACTCTACCAAGCATATCTTTGGGATATTACCGGAACATTCATAGTGATACCAAAAATATTGGTATTACACGATGATTGAATGGAAATCCTACCAGTGCTAACATCAATGCCAACACTGAACGTAGGTCACACAGTTTCTGTAACTGTTGTGCTAACAGGCAATCTATATGATCCTGGGTTACCCTGATACCTTCTCGTGCGAAGATCAGACGACCGTACTCCATTGTTATCAACAACGGTCACTATGTCTGATAGAGGATCTGATGACTGTACTCCAATCTTATCAACAACAGTCAATACATCAGATAAGGGATTCTATGACCGTACTCCAACATTATCAACAACGGTCAGAAAATCCAAGTCATATCAATATTCCGCACCGCTACGACTTCAACAAACATCAGGAACCAAGGATCAACAGCAAATCGACAAACGCCACAACTTCAAGAAAGGACTTTCGCTGCTAAACGCTCTATCCATGGGTCTACATTCCGTCGCTTTGCATGAAGTCTTCTGGAATAATTTATATTGGTTGAAAAGTCAATTAAAAGTATGTCTGTCACCGATGATCAAAAGCTGAGGCTGATTTTTCAACAAAACTGCTCAACGGTTCAACACTCAGCTCCAGCTTTACAAACAAAGAAGACTTCAAAGATATGCAACCTAGACTATTATTACAAAGGGGGAGATTGTTAGGTATTAAAATGTTATAAAGAATAGTCTAGGGGGCAATGTCTAACATTGCATATTGTATTAGTTAAGCTTAGGATTAGTCTTAGTCTTAATTAATTAGGGAATTAAGGCCATGGTATATAAACCAAAGTGTAAGCCTTAATTCCCCAACTTTTGTCATTAATCATTTCCAATTTCCAGCAATTGTTCTCTCTAACATCTCTATACTCTCTCTCTAAAACTCTAACCATTGTTCTTCACTTTTACATCTATATTCATCATCAAACATATATCAAGTTATGGATTGATTTAGTGTTTTTAAGCATTTCAGCATACGATAACGAGCATTTACCATAATTGAAAATAAAGTTTTTTGATGTATTAAATGTAGGGGCATAAAAAGTATTTAATATTTACTATGATGTGCATTATGACACATTAGAAAATCTCAATCTAAAAATCAACCGATCCCACCAAAATATGGCTTATATTTTATATCTCTTCTTATATTCACCTTTAATTTCTCAATTTGTCTTGAATTTATATTTATGTTAATTTTTAGGTTGCAAAATTAAGTTATATATCATGTTTCGATAAATAAATAAATAAAAACTGGCTTAAAGAATTTGAGTTAGAATATATACATTCAAAAAGCGTGAAACTCTATTATTGCAACATGAGGACACAACTTCATGCAACCTTGACTATTTAAGATGCCATTTTTAACACCATGTTGTTTCAATTGTAATTAACGATCTTTTTGTACTCGTATTCGAAAGAAGTACTAAACGATATCACGAGACAATAATTGAGTTTACGTGTCGAAATATTTTTTATACAAAAGATGCGGTCCTTCTCTCGACCAACTAATTAGAAAAGAAACATTGATTACTAGATTGAACTACGTGTAGTTTATCGGATGTGCCCGAAGATACTGTATTAAACTATGTATAATATGAAAACGAATAATGATCTTTTAGAATAATAGGTCTATATTTTCAAATGTTTTTCATTTTTTATATGTTATAATTGTTTTACACCATTTTATATATTTAAAGTATCTATATACTTATGACGTCACATATGTTTTTGCACCACACTTTTTCCATAGATATTTTGAAAAACAGTCTTTATGTGTTAGGTATATGTATAAACGTATACATCTAACCTATCTTAACCGCTATAGTATTTTTTTTTTTTTTCATAAGATTCTAATTTAAATCAGAGTATAAGATTTACTCATACAAATTGCAAGTTGCATTTTAATCACCACACTTCATGAAGCTCATATAGTGTCTGCCGATTAGTTACTTAGATTAGATTAAAGATTTATCAATGACAATTTGAAATGTAAATTTGGTTACTTGAAACTACAAAAGAAAGAGAAAAAAAACCCATAGAATTTGAAAATGGGCCCTTAATTAAATTAAATTTGTAAAGATCCCATACTAAAAGTTCGCATTAGGCCCGAATGGGTTTGAGACGCACTAGATTCATGCGAGTAAAGTTCGATGTTATTTGGGTACTGAAAATTGTCATACATTATGTAATTTTTTTAGATACTAATAATGAGAATGTATCTCAATATATTGATAAATATACATCACTTTAAAAAATGTTGGCAGAAAAATACGAAAAGCAAATCCTACAAAATATATGTGTATCTACGACTAAGAATAACGTCGTTTTCAATGTCTTTGTCTACGACGTGGAGGGAGTGATTCCTAGGTATCATACGTAGCCATCCTCATTATCGTCAGTTTTTTTATTTTTACCCTTTAATCTTTATCTATCTATTTATTTCCTTTCCCGTGCTTCATTTTTACCAGCCACAACGATCGATTTCACTACTCCGGCCAGAGATGATTTTACCGAACCAGAGCACCACCACCATGATTTCACCCGTCCCGAGCACCGCCACCACCACCACCACCACTCATGTTCTAGCTCCTTGATAGAAATGTTTTTTTTGTTTTTTATTCAAAGCTGTTAAAAAAAAACTGTGTCCAGCCATTCCAGACACCCGTTGGAGAAGCACAGAAAAGAATTTGGTGGGAAAAATATGTACATCTAGCTCCTTATCTTTATCCAGTAACGTACTTGACGAGAATGAACGACCTTATATATTTCTTCATTCACAAACACTCCAAAGAAGGATAAAACCAATATTGGTGATTGAAATTGGGCAGAACATAGACATTTTAACCATATGGGACACATTTTTTTACAAAGAAGAAAAATATGATCGATCAATAGATTTCGGGAGTTCATTACAACGCGGGCAGGGAATATCAAGATCCATATAGTATCAAGAATGGAGGGAATTGAAGAGGTAATTAATTTACTAAGATATTATAAAAATTGATTTTTGTTGGAACAAAATCACAGATCAACTTATTACTGATGCTGCAGTTAGTACTGATCATGGTTACTACTGATGAAGACTATGATTGTTACTGATGGGGCAGAAACACTTACTACTGATGAGTTGATACTGGTGAAGACTATGACTAACTTACTACTGATCATGCATACAATGAAGATACTACTGATCATAGTAATTACTACTGACGTTGGTTTTGTACTTACTACTGGTCACCAGAGTTACTACTAACAATGCTTATTTACTACTGGTGATTGCAGATTACTAGTGGTATACGTTTTGGAAGCATATCAAGTCCGAGATCTTCGTAGAGTTAGTTATAGAATGTAATTCAATGTATATCTTTTATTATTGAATGTAAATCAAGTCCTAGAATAACTAGGGTAAATAGTTAGGCTTCAAGGACTATTATATATAGTTCCTTACGAATTGTAAATGTACGTGTGTATTGTTAATCGATAATATACATTGAAGCTTTTTGTGAAACTGTGTTCTTAATATTTTCGCATATTGTTCTTACAGTTCATCGTTCTTAATTACATTGATATAGTGTTAATCCGCTGTAACTTCTATAATCAATTAGATCTAAAGGTGTTTATTAACTCTTCATAGTTAATCGATCCTGACAAGTGGTATCAGAGCTTAATGGTTCTAGATCTACGAATTTTAAGAACAACAAAAAGTTTTCAATCATTAAAACACACTAATTGTTAATCATGACTGATAACAATGAGAGCGCCCAAGCAAATAAAATTCCTATACTCACTCCCAATAATTTTGGGATGTGGAAGAATCGTATTAAGCAATACATGCTTATTACTGATTATTCCATGTGGGAAGTTGTTATAGAAGGAAACAAAACTGGTCCTGGTCAAGCAACAAGTTCTGCAACTGAAGCAGACAAACTCAAGTGTGAAAAGGAGAAGAAAGACAGAGGCATCGAACTCAAAACTCTAAGCATTCTTCTACTGGCGATTCCTAATGACTATCAACATCTCTTTGTTGAATATGATGATGCAAAGGTGTTGTGGCAAGCACTTGAAAAGAGATTCGTTGGAACCAAGAGCACAAAGAGGAACATGAAGTATGTTCTCAAGCAAGACTTTGAAAACTTCAAAGGAAAGCCCAATGAGACACTCACTCAAGTGTTTGACAGATTCAACAAGCTAATTAATTGGTGAACTTAACCAGGTTGGGGTTAAGATGGATCAAGAAGATGTTAACATGAAGTTCCTAAGGTCTCTTAGTGAAGAATGGGCTATGTACACAGTGATATATAGACAAAGAGATGCACTAGAAGAAAAGGAGTTGGATGAACTCTACAATGATCTCAGAGTATTTGAAACTGAGGTAAATCAAAAGAACCCTTCTATTTCTTCTAATAATGCTGCATTTGTATCTAATACAGGTCAAGGTCAAGAAACTGCCACAGGAAAGGCTGCAGATTGTGAAGATGCTGCAAGAGAATCCTTTTTCACTAGTCATGTGCATACTGCACTAATTAGTGATGATTTGGAACAATTGAATCCTGATGATCTTGAGGAGATGGATCTCAAATGGCAGATGGCTATGCTGAGCCTGAGAACCAAAAGGTTCTTGAAAAGGACTGGTAGGACAAGTCTCAACTACAACAAAGGTGACAAAGCTGGATTTGACAAAACTAAAGTCAAATGTTACAACTGTAACAATCTTGGTCACTTTGCAAAAGAATGTCCTCAGCCAGACAAAAGATCAAATCAACTGCTCTTGTTTCACAACAAGGACAAGGCTATGACTGGATCTTTCAAGCAGAAGAACACGCTCAAAATCAAGCTCTAATGGCCTTTACTGACAACAAATCTGAGGTTAAACCTAAACCTTGTACTTCTGAATGTATTAAAATTGTTAAAAGTTTAGAAAAAGAAAACACTAAGTTAAATGAAGATTTAGCAAAAGCATTAAGAAGAAATTATGAATTTGATGGTGTGATTGCTGATCAAGAACATCAGATAAAGGTGTACCAAATGATTGATCAAAGGATAAAGGAAGAACTGCTCCAAGCTGTAGATGAGAAAGATTACTATGAATTAAAAAATAAAGAATTAACAAGTAAATTAGAAGAATGTCAACTTGAAATTGAACAAAATAAATTGACAATTAAGAAATTTGAAAGAAGCACTAAAATTCTTGATGAATTAACTAATAATCAAACTACAGAAAAAGTTGTTCATGGGGTGGGATATCATGCTGTACCACCTCCATATAAATTCATTCCTCCACTCAAAAACAGTCCAGAAAGAATAATTAATGAATTAAAAAATGAAAATCAAACTGAATCTAATAATGAAACATCTGAATCAAATGATTTTTCTGATGATGATCGAACTACAAACTCAATTGAATTTACAATTTATCAAACTGAAAATACAAACTCAATTGATACATGTTTTCACACAGCACAAAGTCCAAATGAATCTCCTAAATATGATGCAGAAAATATACCAAAAATTTTAAAAAGGGGAAATCAAAGAAACAGGAATCAACTCTTAGAACAAAGAAAAACCATAAGGGTTAAGGATAATAAATTAAAATGTGTTATTTGCAACAAAGTAAATCATTTAGCAAAGGATTGTCACTTCAATCCAATAAATTGTAAAGAGTTCAAGGAATTTAAAAACTCTAAAGACAAGGCAAAAACACAGAAGTTAAAAGATACTACTGGTCCTTCAGTAGTAAATAAAACAAAAACTCCAATTGCTGAAACACCAAGATTTGGAAGAAGTGCATCAAGGTTTGTTCAAAGGAGAAGAGTTGGAAGCCCAAAGAACAGCAATTACTTCAAGAACAATGGAAAATCAAATCAAAATAAACAATATTTTAAATTTTCCAACACCAGTAAAAACTTTAACAATTTTACTACTGGTGTTAACCCTAATTATAATGCTGTCTGGTACCAGTACAAAAATA
Source organism: Calendula officinalis (assembly GCA_963853835.1). Classification (NCBI taxonomy): domain Eukaryota; kingdom Viridiplantae; phylum Streptophyta; class Magnoliopsida; order Asterales; family Asteraceae; genus Calendula; species Calendula officinalis. The sequence goes on from OY970822.1 coordinate 21,017,575, forward strand.
CTACTGGTAACAACCCTAATTCCAAAAATACTACTGCTACCAATCCAAAATTTCAAAACACTACTGGTCATCCTAAATATGGTAAGTACCCAAATACTACTGGTCCATCAGTAGTAAAGTATTTAAAGGCTAAAAACAATGGGTATAGACCAAGATCAGTAGTAAACTCAGACAAATCCAAAAGGTCAGTAGTAAATCAAAACACCAGTACTAAGAAGGTTTGGGTACCAAAAATGTTTAAAGTTAACTGTTCTAAATCTGATTTCTCAAAGGATGAACCCAAGACATATAAAGCTTGGGTTCCCAAAATTAACTAACCTTTTACTTACTTGTGCAGAGCATTCAGATCCCTGAAGAAGGTAGAACATGGCACATTGATAGTGGATGCTCAAGGCACATGACTGGAAATCTACAAATTCTAAAGGATTTCAAGTCATTTGATGGAGGTTATGTAGCTTTTGGTGAGAACCCAAAGGGAGGTAAGATTATAGGTAAAGGTACTGTTACTAATGGCAAAATTACCTTTGATGATGTATTTTATGTAGCTGAGCTAAAATACAATCTTGTCAGTGTGTCTCAAGTTTGTGATGAAAAGAACAAGATTCTTTTCACAGATATTGAGTGCATCATTCTTTCTCCTGACTTTATTTTAGATGAAAAATATGTTGTTTTAAGAACTCCAAGGAGAAACAATGTGTATTGCCTGGATATAGGGGGAGAACTCATTTCTTCAAATGAGGTCAACTGTTTTATATCCAAGGCAAACACCACTGAATCAGAACTATGGCATAGAAGGATGTGTCACACTAATTTCAAAAACATGAACAATTTAGTTAAAAGAAATTTGGTCATTGGATTACCTCAAAAACAATTCATGTGTGATCATCATTGTGTTGCCTGCCTAAAAGGTAAACAAAACAAGACTTCTCATAAGTCCAAATCTGTGAATTCTATTTCTGTTCCTTTACAACTCTTACATATGGACCTATTTGGACCTACAAATGTAATGAGTATTGGAAAGAAACAATATTGTCTTGTTATTACTGATGACTTTTCCAGATATAAATGGGTTTTCTTTCTCAGGACAAAGGATGAAACAAGTGAACTCATCAAGAACTTAATTACTAAACTGGAGAACACATCTGATCAAAAAGTTAAAGCCATAAGATGTGATAATGGCACATAATTTAAAAATGATAACTTAATTAATTTTTGTGATCTTAAAGGTATTGACAGGCAATACAGCTCACCTAGAACTCCTCAACAAAATGGTGTAGCTGAAAGAAGAAATAGAACCATCATTGAAGCAGCAAGATCAATGTTAGCAGATTCAAAATTACCAATCACTTTCTGGGCTGAAGCTGTTAATACTGCATGTTATGTACAGAACAGAGTATTAATAGTGAAGCCACATTATAAAACACCATATGAACTTTTTAACAAAAGAAAACCTTCTATAAGTTTTTTAAAATCATTTGGTTGTCCTTGTACTATTCTGATTACAAGAGAACAAATTGGTAAGTTTGACTGCAAAGCTGATGATGGAATCTTTGTGGGATACTCTACTCAAAGCAAATCATACAGAGTGTTCAACAAGAGATTAAGGATAATTGAAGAAAGCATCAATGTATCCTTTAATGAAAATGTTCCTAATGAACAAGGAAATGGTCCAGATTGGCTATTTAACATAGACAATCTAACCAAATCCTTTAATTCTAACATGGAGTTAAATGCAGGTGATTCAAATTGTCATACTCAAAAGGAAGGAACATCATCTGTTAATATTGGTCAAGAAGAGATGAGATACATAGTAGTTGATACTGCTCCCACAGTTAATACTGAGGACAGTAATAACTCAAATTCTGGAAGCAGTAGTAACTCTGAGAATGAGGACAGTAGTAATTCAAATACTACTGGTACCAGTAATAGTACTCAAAATACTACTGGTCCTAGCAATAACCTCAATTCTCAAGATACTACTGATCCCAGTAACAACAACAATACTACTGATCTCAATGAAGATAATAACAGTAGCAATTCTGACCAAGATGATGATGAACCAAACATCAATGACAATAAAGGAGCTCTAGAGGAGCAAATGCCTGAGACAAATGAGTCCAATCTTGAAAATCAACTAGTGGTTGATAGAGCTATAACAACAAGGACTCAGAAGAACCATCCATTAGACCTTGTTCTAAGTGATGTTAACTCACCACTGCAAACAAGAAGAAAATTAAACAAAAGCTTAACTGCAAATATGTGCAATATAAGTCTAATTGCTAATGAATGTATGTTTGAATGTTTTCTATCTCAGGATGAACCAAAGAAGATTCAACAAGCAATGAAGGACTCAAACTGGATTGAGGCAATGCAAGAAGAACTCCTTCAATTCAAATCACAAGCTGTTTGGACACGTGTACCTTTACCCAAAGGAAAAAGAGCCATTGGAACAAGATGGATCTTTAGAAACAAGAAAGATGAAAGAGGTATAGTGATCAAGGACAAAGCCAGACTTGTAGCCCAAGGATACACTCAAGAAGAAGGAATAGACTATGAAGAAGTATATGCTCCTGTTGCCAGAATTGAAGCAATAAGAATATTCTTAGCATATGCTTCATTCAAAAAGTTCAAAGTCTATCAAATGGATGTGAAAAGTGCATTCCTATATGGGAAGATTGAAGAAGAGGTCTATGTACGCCAACCTCCAGGTTTTGAAGATCCAAAACACGGTGATTATGTGTTCAAATTAGATAAAGCTCTGTATGGCCTACATCAGGCACCAAGAGCATGGTATGATACATTATCATCATATCTATTAAAGAATAATTTTAAAAGAGGAGCCATTGACAAAACTCTGTTCACAAAGAAAGTCAAAGATGATATACTACTGGTACAAATCTATGTAGATGATATCATCTTTGGGTCAACCAATGATTTATTATGCAAAGAATTTGAAGAACTGATGCAAATTAAATTCAAGATGAGCTCTATGGGTCCAATGAACTTCTTCCTTGGACTCCAAGTCAGTCAAAGAACAGATGGTATTTTGATAAACGAATCAAAATATGTTAAAGACATCCTGGAGAAGTTTGATATGAAAGACTGTAAAAGTGCAAGTACACCAATGGAAACACACAAACACCTACATCCTGATGCTGAGGGGGAGGATGTAGATGAACACTTATATAGATCAATGATAGGATCTTTGATGTACTTAACTGCATCAAGACCTGACATTATGTATAGTGTTTGTGTGTGTGCAAGATATCAAGCAAGACCTAAAGAACTACACTTGCAGGCTGTCAAAAGAATATTCAGATACTTGAAAGGCAAACCATCACTTGGTCTATGGTATCCACAGGATTCACCCTTTGAACTCATAGCCTACACAGATAGTGACTATGGAGGTGCATGTCAAGATAGAAAGTCCACTACTGGTGGGTGTCAATTCTTTGGATCAAGACTGGTGTCATGGCAATGTAAGAAACAAACAAATGTATCAACATCAACTGCTGAAGCAGAATATGTAGCTGCATCTGCTTGTTGTGCTCAAGTACTCTGGATTCAAAACCAGCTTCTAGACTTTGGTATCTCTATCCTTAAAACTCCCATTTTTATTGATAATCAAAGTGCTATTAGTATTGTGAATAATCCAGTAAAACACTCTAAAACCAAACACATTGAAATAAGATTTCATTTTATAAGAGATTGCAATGAAAATAAATTAATCAAAGTAGTTAAAATTCATACTGATGATCAATTAGCAGATCTTTTTACAAAAGCATTTGATGTAGGAAGATTCAACTTCTTGGTTAGCAGTATTGGAATGATTTTAATAAATTAATTTCTCACTTAAAATCATGTGTAAAGTTTTGTTGTAAAAAGTTATTTAATTTTAAGTGTTTTACTACTGGTAAGTCTGTTTACTGGTATGTAGGCTTGTGCACAAAATACTACTGGTAGATCAATACTACTGGTGTGTATTAGGTTTACACAAATACTACTGGTAAGTCACTACTACTGGTGTCCACATATACTACTGGTGTCCACATATACTACTGGTCTTACAAATTAGGTCAGTAATGAAATTCATTAGTTACTACTGATGTCAATAGTTACTACTGATGTCAAAACCCGTAGTTACTACTGATGTTCTTAGATACTACTGACGGTTTATTACTGGCATTTAATTTACTACTGGTCTTTCAACTGTCATATTACCAAACTAACCCTCATGAAAATAACAGTTGTGTTATGATTCGAAGGGCAATTTCGTATTTTTGCAGGATAAATCGTAAGATATAAATAACTGAAGTCGATTTGTTTAGCATTATCCTTACATCGATCTGCTAAATCCTTCCGATAAACCCTAAATCGCGTTCATAAACCCTGCACCAGTAACAAAATTCTTGCTTGTTTCACTCAAATCAAACGATCCAAACTTCTCAAAATCAACAACAATGGCAACTCTACAATCTCTCAATGTTCAAACAGATCTTAAGTACTCAGAGTTCCACAATATGTGTGCGTTTCTACGCAATCCAGGTGGTACAAAAGACTTTTGACCAATCGTACAATTCTTGAAAAACTCATACATCAAGTTCGCTTTAACTGTAAAACCGAAAGCATATCAACAACACTTGGTTGATTTCTGGACTAATGCGGAAAGAACAGAAGGATCAACTATGTCTATGATCAAATCAACAATAGATGGCAAAACGGTCACAATAACTGAACAATCTATTCGACACCATCTACAACTACATGATGATGCAGGTATGTTTTCTCTTCCAAAGGAACACATTGTTGAAATTTTAAGTAAAATGGGATATGAGGGAAGACTAGACATAGTCACTTTTCAAAAAGGTCTTCTCTCCCCACAATGGAAATTTCTTGTACATAACATTCAACATTGTGTTTCTCCTAAAAGAAGTACCTGGAATGAGTTTAACAAATCAATAGCATCTGCTGTTGTTTGTTTATGCACAAACCAGATATTTAATTTTTCAAATATGATTTTTGAAGGTATGTTGGGAAATCTCAGTACTTCAAAATTTTTAATGTATCCCAGATTTCTTCAACATATCTTAAACTGTGAATTACGAAACTTGTCAACTCCTAAAAATATTTTTATAATTCCTGAGTTGAACAAGAAAGTTTTCTCAAATATGAGAAAACAGTTTAAATTTTCGGGCAAGGAAACCCCTTTGTTTCCGAACATGATCAAAGATCACTCACTTATTGGAGAGGGTTCAATCCAAACTACAACCCAAATTGAACCTCAACCCACTCCATCACCCCCAAATGCAGCCCAAACACCACCCCAAACAGTCACTCAATCACCCACACAAATAGAAGTCCTGAATGTGTCCCAGGAACTTGAAATAAATCTGCAGAGTGCTACTCTTCACTCTGTAGAGGACCGACCTCTAACCAAATCAATCCAAAAACATTATAAAAGGAAGAAATATTCCTTAAAGGACACCAGGGGACAAATCGAGTCAAACCCCAGACTCAAAGAGTTGTCCTCCAAGGAGGAGAGAGGACATCAGGCGAGGGCTTTCACTACTGATTCCCCAAAGGTGGGTGCACAGGACAGTGAACACATCACTAAACCCAGACCTCGGCAACTTTAAGTGATGACTCATTTGAGAAATTACTTAAAGGACCCCGGTGCCAAGAAACCAAAAGGGGGGCACTTCTGCTTCTTCTAGGAAGAAGAGGGTGTCTAAACAACCCAATGAATCACCAAGAAGTGATGAGGGTAGATCTATTGATTTGATGGAAATGATGGAAAACCTTAAAGCCAATGTACCAGTCAGTGAGCCCGATGATCTTGCTAGATGGAGTGAGGGCAGTATTAAACAAACTCAATTGACGGATAGGTTGGGATACCTTGAATCCACTGTACAAGACTGCCTTAAGTATCTCACCAATCAAGGAAAAACAATGACTGTAATGAAAAAGCACATTAATACCATCAACAAAAGGATGAGAATGTATGAGCACAGTCTTCATCAACAAACCAAAATTATACGAAGATTGAAAATAGTGAGGCTCCACCAGTTGAGCTCACTAAGGGGGAGAAGGACAACATTCAAACCATGATTGATGAATCAATTGCAGCAGCAGCAACCTCTCTCCTCAATCTTAAAGAAACTAAAGTTGATGAAGGCCAGGAAAATGTTGAAGGCCCAGAAAACATGGATACTACTGATGTGCCTGCTACTGATGAACATACAGAAATACCAGTAGTAACTCCTACTACTGATATCATAGCAGTAGTAAATCTACAAGAGGAAATCATTGCACCAAACAGTACTGATTCCCTATCAGTAGTAACTCCTGAAGTAACACCAGTAGTAACTACCTTGGTTACTACTGAAGAGGAAGATCTAAAGCTCCCAGAGCTAATTGAAAGAGAACGTTTTGAAATCATCACCAAACCACCTACACCTGATCAACCACTTATCATACCTGACATTGATGATAATGTGAACTGGTTTGAAGTTGATGAGTGATCACTTCCTCCACATCCAAAAATACTTCAACAAAATGAACTTGCATTATTTTCTCCTTCAATAATAATCAGTGGTGTGCCTGATATGAAATATATTCCACCTCCACCTTCAGCTTATATTAGAAAGGGTAAAGATGTTTATGATGAAGATTACCGCAACAGAGCTCTAGGTCACTACATGGTAAACAAGATAAATCTTGTCAGAGCTGATAAACAATCAAGGTGGAAGGTGAAGCACAAGAGATATTTGGAGAAAGTAACTAAGTATCAAGCTCTTGAGGAGAAGAAAAAGAAGGATCAAAATGAAATACCTATTCAAGTACCTGTTCAAATAGAAGATGCTCAGATAGAAGCTCAAAAAGCAGAATTCAAGAGACTTAGAAAAGTTGAAGAAGAACATATCAATTGTCTTGAAGATCTGGTATCTGAATGCAAGAAAACTAAAAGTGAATTAACTGATGATGTATTTGAACAGAAGACCAATATGATTGAATATTTAAAAACAAAAGGGCACAATGCAAAGTCCTTTGGCAGAATGAAGATGATGACCATTATTGAAAAGTATTGTGCTGCCAAGAAGAAGGATTTGGCTGAACAAGAAGCAAAGAAATCAAAAGCCCTAATTCCAATCAGTCCAACTTTAGTTAAAGCTGGTAGTATATCAACTACTGGTGAATCCTCAACTCCCAAATCAAAGAAGAGAAAGGCTGTTACTCAAGAACAGAGTACTAAAAAGAAATCAAAAACAGAACAGATCATTCCTGTTCTTGAAGTACCTGTTGCCCCCTTGCAGAACAATTCAATCATCAATTGGAGAGTTATGCCTAACAATGTTATAGAAATTGTAAGGGAAGACAAAGTTGTACAAAGATTTACTGGATGGTTACCATTGATTGGATCCTGCTCAAGAAGTGATGTTATTAAACTCCTATTCATTGGAAAACCAAGGATGTCAAAGAAATCTTGGAAAGAATCTGGTGCTGGATACTTAACAAGAATGATAGATGCTGCATTTTATCCAGATAACTACCCAGAACAATTTACAGATCCAGGAAATGTTTATGCTTGGAATGTAATTCCAACTGCAAATATGTACTTCTTTGAAAAATCAGGTAAAAGGTGTGAGCTCTACTTATATGAAAAAGAATATCCACATTCTGAACAGACTATGTATCAGATATTCACTAACACAATGATGAAGCCATATGATGCTGTTATGTTCCAGAACAAATTAACTTATTTTACAAAGAGAAACAGCAAATACATCATTGCACAAAGACATCAACAAAATCAAAGAACCCTAGAGAAAAGAAAGAGGGAAGAAGAAGAACAAAAGAAACTTATGTGATTGAAAGAGAATCAATAAGTTTAGGGGGAGATTGTTGGAACAAAATCACAGATCAACTTATTACCGATGCTGCAGTTAGTACTGATCATGGTTACTACTGATGAAGACTATGATTGTTACTGATGGGGCAGAAACACTTACTACTGATGAGTTGATACTGGTGAAGACTATGACTAACTTACTACTGATCATGCATTCAATGAAGATACTACTGATCATAGTAATTACTACTGACGTTGGTTTTGGACTTACTACTGGTCACCAGAGTTACTACTGACAATGCTTATTTACTACTGGTGATTGCAGATTACTACTGGTATACGTTTTGGAAGCATATCAAGTCCGAGATCTTCGTAGAGTTAGTTATAGAATGTAATTCAATGTATATCTTTTATTATTGAATGTAAATCAAGTCCTAGAATAACTAGGGTAAATAATTAGGCTTTAAGGACTATTATATATAGTTCCTTACGAATTGTAAACGTACGTGTGCATTGTTAATCGATAATATACATTGAAGCTTTTTGTGAAACTGTGTTCTTAATATTTTCGCATATTGTTCTTACAGTTCAGCGTTCTTAATTACATTGATATAGTGTTAATCCGCTGTAACTTCTATAATCAATTAGATATAAAGGTGTTTATTAACTCTTCATAGTTAATCGATCCTGACAATTTTCTTAGGCATTAAAAAAAAAAAAGACTCCATTTACATCATCAATAAGCATGGACATCCTCCTAACTGAAAAGCTAATTACCGCGATCCAAATTCCAGGACCAGCCATCCAAAGAGTCAGCATGAAGAGTAACGAGGGTTGCCAACTAGGGCCTAGGGGATTCGTCACTGCCAACCAAATGATTTTAACCAATTAAACTTTTTTTTATCATTTATGATTTTAGACAATTGTAATATGATTAAATACGGAGTTTAGCAAGTATTTGACGGTTATGGAAAACCAAGATCAGTTTATAAGATGGAAGTAATTAATATATATATACATAATCTTTTGTATTCAAACACCTATAATATATGTTACATTTTAAAAATAAAAGTATGAGTAAAAAGGTAACTTCATTATATTAAGAGAAATGATATTTAGTCCTACTACGTATACTTACTTATATGTCTACCCACTTGATAGGATGACATGTGTATTCTACTAATTCTTTCTCCTAATATTATCCTTTGATTTTGACACATGTTTTCATTAATGAGTATGCCTATAAGTAGGTGTAATGGTAGGCCTAAGAGCATCCCCAATGGTTAACCTCATAAAAGCTTATTAGCTTTGCCACATCAACATTCCACTAATCAAATTTTTTTTCATAAATGACATCTCCAATGGTTAACCTCTCCAAAAGCTTTTTCTTTTACAATATTTCTAATTTACCTTTATCTATCTCAAATGTTTTATAAATACCCCTCTATATAATTTGACAATTTGTTTTTGAAATCTTACTAAATATTATATCTTTTAAAATGTCTAATACAAAAATATTATATTAATTGACATTAATATTATATAATTTATTTATTAAGTAATAAAAATATAATAAAGAATTTATATATAATATATATCTAAGATTTAAAGTGAAAAGATATTAAACATAAGGGGCTAAAAATGATAAACATTAAAAGTTGGTTAAAAGATTAGTAGAGAATAAGTCTTTGCAATAAGCTTTTCAAAAAGTTAGGCATTCTAATGGTAAAAAAGTCTTTCAAAAGCTTATTAGAATAGTAATAAGCTTTTGAAAAAGCTACCATTGGAGATGCTCTAAATACCACTACTCTTATATTAAAGTAAATAATTATTGGAGGATGACTCACATAACATAAATTTAAGGGCAAAATGCATAGAAGGGTAACCTACTTTTCATGAAAATTCATTTAGGGGTATGTACTTTTGTTTTGCTCACTAAAGGGTAACATACTTTCCATGAAAATTCATTTAGGGGTATGTACTTTTGTTTTGCTCACTAAAGGGTAACCTACTTTCATAAATATATATAAAAGGGTAAAAACAACTTGCTTAGCAGGTTTTCATTACTTCTTCCAACCAAAAAATGAACCTTTTATAAATAATAAAAGTCATATAGATTAATAATAAAAATCTTAAGAGTTATTAGAGTTCCATTAAAATCTTAAGAGTCATACAAATAATACTAACAATCAATAATAAAAACCTTTGATTCCTTTTGCTTTCTTCAAGCTTAATCTAATGCTTGGAAATAATTCATCAACCCATTTTTCACTCTTGGATCTCATGTCTAGAATGCTTTGCATATTGCAAAATACATAATCTAATATCTTCAAGCATATCAAGTAATGGTCTCCTTCTTGAGGCAAGAATGAATGAATTGAAGCATTCTGATATCGCATTTGTCAGTGCATCACAATCGACACCGGTATTGAAAAATGCTCTACTCCAAGTATGTAATGCTCTGGTGCATTTTTTGGTTGGAAGAAGTAATGAAAACCTACTAAGCAAGTCGTTTTTACCCTTTTATATATATTTATGAAAGTAGGTTACCCTTTAGTGAGCAAAACAAAAGTACATACCCTTAAATTGTAACGCCCCGAATTTTTATAATTAAAGTTAATTGCGTTTTATCTTGTTAAAACATTATTGTATTACTATTTGGTATGATTAAAGAGAAATTATTATGCGACGTTTCGGTTACGTATCTTATGATATTTATTGTGTGACGCCTTGCTTGTTCAAGTAATTAATTTTAGTGACGTTTAGTTGTGACGTTCAACTCAGAGGCCTTACTAAGTTAGAATTGGTCTATCTTCCGCATCGGGGTGAGGCCGGCCATGGGCCAAGGCCGACACCCGACTTTTATTCGGTTTTATTATTAATTAATCTAATGAGGGATTAATACTAGCACCCTAAGTCCCGTTATTATTCTTTTTCTTTTTCTCTTAGTACAAACTTCCGAAAATAACAAAGTTAGGGGCTAGATTCGGTAATGCTTTCTTCTTGGCCCAATTTTCGCAAATGGGCTCCATCCTTTGAAAGACCGTAACTCACATTTGTTTAATGCATAAGCTGATCGTGTAAATCCCTCAACCCTAGGCGAATTCTTTCCAGCCGTGATCCAAGAAAATCGATTCATCCTCCTTACTCGTTTTTCTACAGCTGGTGGAAGGGTTCTCTAATCGTTGTTCATTGAGCGGAATCCGAACGTGATCGAGTCATGTAGTAAGCTATGTTTTTTTCCGTTTTAATCCATGTATTTCTTTCCGTTGTTTTCCTTCTATCTTCTAACCATTCTGTGCTTTATTTGGTGTGGGGTTTTGAGAATCTGGAAACAATCAGAGGAGATCGGAAGAAGTAGTGTGGCGGAATCAATCGGGTGAAACTGATCGATTAAGCAAACCGAGGCAGATCAAACGTAGAAGTCCTACCGGTAGGGTTCTGATTCTTGTCTGCTTGAATTCTATTTTTACCGTGAGCATACAATCTGTTTTAATCACTTTTGTTTTTCGGAACTGTGTGGGAATCGAGCAGGAGAGATTACGCAGGAAGGTTGCGAGCAATCTAGTCGGTGACAGCCATAAACCCCGGCTCGAGTGTAAATTGTTTCGGTAGTCCACTAATCCTAATCTATTGTTTTAATTTTTCCCCCGTAAACCAAGTCACTAATCTCGTTTCATGTAGGGCTGAGACCGAGTCATAGAGTGCCGGGTTGGGCTTTAATATGTATAATTTTGTTAGATTCGATCCTCGTAGCATTTAATAGTTATTGTTTCCGTTTTCAAATTTCTAAGCGATTCTAGAGTAATCTGTTTTGGTGCCAGTGTTCTGGCGGGTTTCATGGCTGAATTTTGAGTGTCGGGATGGGTTGGATAAAAACCATTGCTTTCGATTAAACGTTTTCATAGCCGAAAACCGGAAACCGAACCTTTAGGTTCTTAGTTTCCTAAACCGAAAAGGATTTCAAGAGAAAAGACTAGTTTTGTTGTAAACATAGTTCTGAAGCTAAAAGGAGTTCCGGGGCTGTCAGGTGCCTCGGGAATGCCTCGGGAATGCTTCGGGAATAAATGAGTTAATGTCGGGATTTAGAACGGGTTTTAAACTACATGTTGAATTCTTGGACAGATTTTGTGGGTCGAGTTCGGGTCTGTTTTTAACACACTTAAAATACGTTTTTAGACTTTTGGCCCGTGCTGGGACCTTGATTTTTGAGTTAGCTTTTCAATACCGCAACCCTCTCGTCAATCCGAATTACGGTTTAAAAGTTATAACCATTTTAATATGCTGCTATTAGGAAATATGACTGTACGACATGTCTGTCTTGCGATACTGTTTTGAGACCCTTAGAGTCTGTTTTGGCCAGTGACCGTCTCACAGAGATTTGTAGTTCTGATTGTCTTCTAGCCATGGTAAAAAGATGGGGAAAATCTAATGAACCGTTTAGGAGTTATGGCAGTTTCCGTGAGACTGACGGGGGCTGCCAGTTTTCTGAAAATAAGCCCTCGGGTAGGATTTTAATTTCGGGTTTCGCTTTTTGGTTTTAGGACCGTCTAGGAGACAACGTGCTGTCCTTCTGATTGTCGGAAACCCTTTGGAGCTTACGTTTCTCGAGGTGAGTATTCTCACCGTGTATTCAGTTTTAACGTTATACATGCATGACTTACGTGTTATATTACTTGCACCTTAATTGGTATCTGAGCTTGATCTGTTATCTGAGTTTGATCTGTTATCTGAGTATCTGAGCAGCTGTTTACTTATTCATGATCTGAGACATTGTGCCTGGGTAACTGAGCTCGGCACAGAGTCATTCTGTGCTATTACTTGCTAGGGCAATCTGAGATAATTATGTTAAAGAGATAATAAAACATAATAACACACATCTGAGTTTTGGGATCACCTCCCGTCTGAGTTTTGGGATTATTCCCGTCTGAGTTTATATCTGACTTGACACCGAAGAGCACTGGTGTCAGACGTTTTGACTTGGCACCGAAGAGTACTGGTGCCAGGCCTTGTTTTTGGGATTATTCCCGTCTGAGTTTATATCTGACTTGACACCGAAGAGCACTGGTGTCAGACGTTTTGACTTGGCACCGAAGAGTACTGGTGCCAGGCCTTTTAGACTCAACACCGAAGAGTACAGGTGTTGAGGTGGTGTGAGGCTGGTCGGGGTTGATCTCTCGGCCCAAGTCACACTAGCGCGCTATATAAATTAAAATCTGAGTAATAAAATCTGAGAAATAAATCTGAGTAATCAATCGAGTAGATTCTGAGTAGGAGTACACCGATGTGACCTCATGTGTTGTATGTTATGATTGTTTGCATTTTGAGAATTATTCACTCAGCTTCCCCAGCTGACCCAAAATTTCCCCCACATTGTTTCAGGTACCAGCAAAGGAAAGGAGAAGGTGGACGGTTGACCGCTGTATCTTCTCATTACTGATGTGGACATCATTTAATAATTTAAAACACTTTACTTTATCTTAACTATTTCCGCAATAAATACGTTTTAAATGTTAAATATTAATATCTGATATTTATTTATGAGACCTTTTGATTATAATTTTATTTTCAAAAATTTTAAAAAAATCTTGTAAATTTTAGGGTGTTACATAAATGAATTTTCATAGAAAGTAGGTTACCCTTCTATGCATTTTGCCCTAAATTTAAAGGGTTAACATGCATAAAAAAGTTGTACATTGATTAAAAAAGTATTATTCCTGAAATTCAGGGGGTTGTCTTTTGTTATTTTGCATTCTTAATAACAGCTCTTAGGGCTGTCATTATCATTTTCCAATTTTAAAATACATCAGTTATTTTGAAAGACTCATATGTATAAAAATGTACTCCCTCCGTCCCTAAATAAAATTCTCATTTCTCCTTCAAGTTTTGTCCCTAAATAAAGTTTCCATTTCTCAAACTTAAGGGGTCCACTTAATATAATAATATTATTGTCAATACTTTCACCACCAACTATCTCCTAAAACACTTTCTCTCTCCAATTAAACCTTATATTTTAATCAAAAGTAATACCAAATATCCCACCACTAACTATCTCCTAAAAAGTTGTGCCTAAGAGAAATGAGAACTTTATTTAGGGACGGAGGGAGTATCGCTTATTGTCCTTTTGATGTTTCAAATATACTCCGTAATAAAACATCTTGCTCATTATCAACCTTTTTTTGTTTTCATTTGTGTCACCTAATGCACCTATTATCTAGGGTTTTGAGTATTTGGGCGAAAAAATTGAACCGAACCGAGAACCACCTGAAACCAAAAACATATAATTGATTTGATTTCGGTTATAAAAATTCATCATTTTCGGTTTTGATTCTATCGATTTCAGTTTGGTTCGGTCATCGTATAGAGTTGAGCATTTGGCTAATAAAACTGAACCAAAACCGAAGTGTGCCAAAATTAAAAACATGTAATCGGTTCAGTTTAGTTTTTAAAAAATTCACCGTGTTTTGGTTTCGGTTCCATCAATTGCGATTGGGTTTCTGGACCAAGCCCACCCTACCATAATCCATTGGCTTAAGATTGATTTATAAAATTTATAGATACATGATTTTTGAAAAGAAAATACAAAAACTAAAAATAAAATCTGAGGTATCAAAGAAAAACACAAAAAGTTGATAAATGTCTCCTATTACCGAAAATTCATCAAATGGTGGATCATGTGAATTAAAGGTCTATCACAATGATACATTATGTGTGGCTCCAACATTATCTTATCAAATAATACATGTTTTTTCAACTGTCACAAAATTAGTATTTTTCAGATAGGCCTGTGTTTGGCAATATATAAATTGGGGTTGTGTGGCTTCTTTTTTGCCTTTAAACTTCTTCATTGGTTGATATATAACTCACACAAAATACCTATATAAAACATATATACACATGATATACATATAGCTTATATTTGTATATATTGATGCTTCTTGAATTCATGTGAATGCCCTAATTAAGCACCAACAAGCAAAGAGTTTTCACACCCCTTTAAGTCCCATTTGCTTGCTAGTTAGCTACTTTTTCTGCAAAGTAGAGTACTTGACACTTGGTGTTTTCTCTTTTCTGATCAATATAGATCGATGACTCCGATATATTTCAATTCGTTGTCTAATGATGAATACAATGAAGACGAATTCTTGAGCCCTAATTCACAAGCTTCATCGTCTTCGAATTCTCTCACTTGCCACCTTTTCTTCAACCCTACTACTACCCATGATCAAGATGAAACTTTTAATGGAGAATTACATTCATCACAAAATGAGGTAATTCATAATGGTTTTCTTTCTTGATTTAAGAAGGGGTTTGTTCCTGGTTAATTTTTATGCGTTTTTTCAGATTAAGAATATCTATAATTCAAAAGCCTTTGATCATTCCTTAATTTCTTGAGTAATTAATTAAGAGGGGGTTTCTTGGATTTCTGGGCAATTCATACCCATATCAAGAATCTTTAACTTTTAGTTCGAGGTTTTTGATCATTTCTTTCTTGATGCTTTGTAGGACGACAATTCCGGATCACAAGCATACGACGATCATTATGCAGAGAACCAAGAAGATAGATTGATGAGGAGAAACGGTGGGCTTAAATTTTCTTTATGGAAGAGCGAAACTTATAATGATGATGATGATGATGAAAAGTGGACGTCATCAACGATTAGAGTAATGGTTAAGACGAAGAAAACCAATTTACAATCAAGCGCTACACAAGTAATTATGGTTGAAGATGATAAAGAACCAACCGCCAACTCAAACTCAATCAATAATACTTGTTCAAATTATAACAACATCCCAATTAGGGTTTGTTCCGATTGTAATACCACCAAGACTCCTCTATGGCGAAGCGGACCTCAAGGCCCTAAGGTACGTATAATATTATTCAAGTCAATTCTTGCAACGCTATAAATTAAATGATAGAAATTTGCAAATTATGATTTTATTTTTTCAATTGAGGCCGATCGAGGGGACAAAATTAAGATATGCAAATTAGTACTCCCTCCGTCCCACAAAAAACTTCCCATTTGATATAAGCACAAGTTTTAAGGGGATAGTTAGTGGTAGGGTTATTGGTAATAATTTTGATTAAAATATAAGATTGGTTTGGAGAGAGAAAGATAGTTAGTGGATAGTTAGTGGTGGGGTCCTTAGTAATAATAATATTTTATTATGTGGAGCACATCAATTGAATGAAATGGGAAGTTTTTTGTGTGACAAAAAATTAAGGTCAAATGGGAAGTTTTTTTTGTGCGACGGAGGGAGTATATCATACTAGACTTTTATAAAACGCGATTATGCCTATCGCAAACTCATATCGTTGCACTAATCTCCTTGCAAATTAAAACCGGGTCTTGGATAACCAAGATCACCTTATCTTATCTCATTTTGTTAAAAACCATTCTGTTTAATTTTATTTAATTTTACAACTTAATTAATTAAATTCTCATGATCTTTTGTGTGCAGTCACTCTGCAATGCATGTGGAATCCGACAGCGAAAAGCACGAAAGGCATTGGCTATGGCTGCAGCGGAAACCAACAAATATGTTTTTAATGATAAATTACCAATTACATCATTAAAAGCTACAAAGATTGTGCATAAGAAAACAAACAGTACTGGGCATATTGCAAAGTACAAGAAAAAACATGAATACTCCAAGCATACAAACGCATATCCAGCAAGAACGAATTGCGTCGAAGATTTCTTAATAAACATAAGGAAAAACTTGGCATTTCATTGTGTATTTCCACAAGATGACAAGGAAGCTGCAATCCTATTAATGGCTCTCTCTTGCGGCTAATACCCTCATTTCTTACTTATTTAAATTCTTTAATACTCGGCAGTAATTTTCTTTTCATTTTCATACATGTTTATGCAAGTGAGCTATAGTCGCTAGTCACTGTTGTAATATTTATTTGTTAAATTTAGATAAGATAGGGTTAAGTTTTAGAGCATAATTGCATGTGTCATAAGGACTTTGAGAGTTTTGATCTTAATTCCAAAAATGGAATAATAAGTTAATTAGTGTGTTTAAACCTTATGTTTTGTAAGATTATGATAATAAAGGTATTGACGAATCGTGTTATGTATCCATTTTATTGATTAGGTAATGATCAAAATAGCTCCGCTTAATTTTTGTTAATTTACGAGTTCTTTTTTTTTAATTTAGTTATGTAAATTTCTAACTCATACTTTAATTAGGTCATAGGATAAGGGTCATTATATGAACTAAAACTTACTTATATGTTCTATAAACATTTTTTTTTTTTGAAAAAAATGGATAACTAGAAGAACTCTTTAATGAACTCTATTTTTGAAATGTATTAAATGCATTTTCAATATAAATGGTAGATTTTGTTCATTTAATGATGCTTATTTCATTTGCCCTTAGTAGATGAATTACACAATCTCTTCAGTTATTTATCATGTGAAAGCTGGGGAAATCACTTGTGTTGCACTGCTTGTTCATTAATTGAGATCGACACCCTAAAGATTTATATTATGTTCATTTCCAGTGTTAAGCATTCTTCAATTAGCTAAGGGATCGGTTTAGAGTTTATAAATATTGTCACATATAACTATAAAGTATTGCATTGCTAGAAAGAAAGAAAAAAACTCTACTCTTGTGTCCTCTCAGAGTAATGCATGGGTCGCTGACATCCAAAAAGTGAATGACCTTTAATTTGCTTCTATCTCAATGCAGAGAAGCAGGGTTTTGACTCTGAAAAGAGTTTCATGACATACAATGTGTTTATATGCTTTTTTTAGGGCAAAAATCAACCTAGAAAAAGTTTCGGCAAAGTCAATGTTTTTATATGGTATGTGTCTATTTATACAGTGTAATTGTATGCATATATGTAAATGTTTTAACCGATCATTAAAACCTATGTCATTAAATATCACTTTTAATGGAGTTGGTGTTGAACCATTTTTTGTTATTTTTTTTGTGTGTAAGGGTACGTTTGATACAGAAAATGGAATTGCAGAGAAAGAAAATTAGTCTGGAGAAAGAGAATTGACTCCTCTGTTTGGTAGCACAAATACTTCAACAGAGACTTGCAGCAGAGACTATATACACATCATCTACCAACGAATCATAACATACATGGCATAAAATGCACCTATGACAATCATTCTTTTTCTCAATGGTAATCTTGCCATCTCAACTACACAATATTCATAAAACAGTCAATCGAAAGTATTTTTTCAAATTATTATAACTGATACACCAAATCTGTGACAGAGATACATAATTGTTACACCAAATTATGTATAATAGATACAAAATTGATGCTGTTCAAAAAGAAAAAAAAGATACAAAGTTGATACATAGCAGATGCATAAAACGAAAGACATAGATACATAATTATAATAGATACATATATACAATCAAATTATGTAAAATAGATAAATAATTAATACTCATTATCGAGAGACATAGGTTTGGGTTTGCACAAGTATAACGAAAGATAAAGATTGAGAGACAGAGAGATAAAGTTCGAGAGACAGATATCGAGATTAACCTTGCAGCGGATGAATTGCAGCGGACGAAATTGCTCGGACGAATAGGGATTGACAACGACGACGAAGGGTTTGCTAACGTATAGAGAAAATAAAAGAGAGCTTTGTGGTTGACTTTCTAATCTCCGTGTTTTCTTTTTTAATTCTCGTTTTGTGATTCTCTTCTTTTCCCCTTATTTATTAGGAAATGGAAATTAGAGAAAAAGAAAATATTTTTTTCTCCATTTTCTTTTTTCTCAATGTAACCAAACAAGAGACTTAAATCTCTGTACCAAACAGACCCTAAGTGTGTTGACAGAGACTATATAAATTATTAATGGGCCAGATTTCAATAATTGGGCTTCTAAAGTAAAATAAGAAAGCCCAAGCCCAGGAGAAACAGACACGTAAAACAATCGACATCGTCGGTGACGAGCAACCCGTCGTCGAGATTTCAATGAATAGACCTCCGGCACCACCATCACCGCTGCCGCCTCCACCTCCGCCGCTACCGCCAAAGGAATCTATTGCTCGAGGTTATAAATTCGTTTGGCGTATTCTTCTCATTTCGAATCTTGCTCTTGGAGGTCTGTACATCCCTCTTTCTATCCCACGCACTCACTGTGTGTATCTAAATACATAAATATGTGCATATAACACCTTGTCCAGCTCGATCATGTTGATTTCTTAATATTTTGATATGATTTGAATAGTTTTCTGGTTGAATTTGATATCAATGTAATCTTAGGGGTTAATGATCAATAGAAGTAAGCCTAGGGTTAGGGCATAACTAGTGTTCCATCCTTTTTATGTTTGATTGAGGGTTTTAGAAAGAGAAATTTGTCGCAAAATTAAAACTAAAAATACACAGATGGATGTTTCATTTTGACAAATTTAGGGACCCAAATTTGGTAACGAGTAACTAGCTAAGGTAGCTAACTTTACCACCACATCATCTCTTTATGAGGTCATCATGTTGCTGAAAGATTCAAACACTACACATTACCGTCTTTTAGTGACCTAATTGGATATAGTTTTGTTCAATGCTTAAACAACGGCAAATGGCTCTTCATTTAGGCGTAAAAAAGCTGTACGGAATTTTGTTATCGCTTTATCAGTTCATCATGTGTGCCTTAGTTAGAAGGGAAAATTGTCATGAGAAGTACGGAATGATCCTAAATTTCTTAATGTGGTTACCCTAAATTTGTGATAATTGAACTTTTACTGCTATATATGTCAAACATTAAACTCTAATTCCTATTGATAAGAGAGAAAATTTCTTATTCATATGCAGATTCTAAATTTTTAGTAATCCTAGAATCACCATTAGTGTTGTTTAATTCTTCATCCTCTTCCTTCAACATTATTGTTTAGTTTTGTCAAGACCAAAAGATCACAGTCTGTTGACCTTAATTTATGGATATGTTGCAGCATATATATTTACAAGACCAAGAAAGAAAGACACAAAACATACCGAAGTTCCTTCTACTCCTGAAATAACGATGATTCCTGATTCTGAAGCAGCTTTTGCCACTGCCCCTGGCTTAGAATCTGAGAAGATGCGGGACCCAGTTCCTGAAAGTCAAGGGTCAAAACCGTTCAAATGGTAATTAGAAGTTAGAGATGATTAGAAGAAACCGATGCTTTAGTTAGCCGCAAAAGCTATATTTTCATGGGTTCTTTTTTTGCCCGCTTACAAGACGATTAGAAGGTTTTAAATTTAGTGATGGGTTTATTGTTGGATGATTATATGGATTATGTAGTGAATCTAAATAGCGTGGGAGTGAGGATATTGCACAAAGGTATTTGAGTCTGGTTGAGGAACAAATAGAAGAGATTGACTGTTGGTTTATAATTTGGTGGAAATCAATGGTGATTCTTATCTTTTACTAATTATTTATGCATTTTGATTACCTGTTTCTATTGTATTTAGTGAAGTCAGTGGTAATTCTCTTTTTCATACTTAACATACATGTACTCATAACACCACTCATGTTTATTTTATTTTATTTATTTGTTTATTATTATTTTCTTTTTCCACCACACACTTTTGCCATAAGTCTTTCAGGAAACAGATCTTCTATACACGGGTAGAAGTAAAGTATGATTGTTTACATCTCACAATATCATTAAAGCAACGGTTATGGGTTAGTTGGCTTGTGTAATTGGTCAAATGGTTGATTTAGACCTTCTAGATTGCTAGGCGTAGGGGTGAGCATAGCCGGGTACCCACTGGTTCCGACCGGAACCGGAACCTCTTGTACCGGTTCCTCAATTTTCGGAACCGGAACCTCCGGTGCCGGTTCCGGTTACCCTGTTTCTAAAATCGTAAAATTAAAATAAGATGTGAAGCTTAAATATTAATCATTTTTTATCATTTTATCAACTAATCTTTGAATACATAAACTCCAAACACTTAAACATATGATTGTCTATATATTTTATCGTGTAAACACTATATTTAGACTAATTAATGACTAAACTCATTAAGAGTTACACAAAATTTCTCATATTGTTGAATTTGGACATTAAATTTATCATATATATAATATTTTAACAAAAATAGACCGAATAATCGTCGGTTCCGGTTATCCACCGGTTACCGGTTCCTAAATTTTGAGAACCAGAACCTCTTAGGACGGTTCCATAATTTTAGGAACCGGAACCGCCGGTTCCAAAGTGGTTCTGGTTCCAATTCAGGTTACTTGTTTTTTCTGCTCACCCCTAGCTAGGCGGGTAAAAGTGCAATGGATAACCCACCTACCAACACCTTTATAATTCATAATTGGTGATAAATATACCACAACTTTTAAACAACTTTTAATGGATACGCCACAACTATTGCTTTAAGTGATTGTATAATTAGCTGTAAAATTTATACTTTGTGGTGTATACATTAAAAACCATGGAAAAATGAATTCTTATAATTAATGTATTAAACATGAATAGGATTATCAAATCTTTACATTGGAAGGACATGATTGTATAATTAGTGCAACTTTGTGTTTACTTTTAGTATAGTCATTAGTGTCGGAAATTGGATAAGTATTGAAACTTAGATGGTTATTTTGTATCAAAATAAAACAGTAAATTGCACAATCATCTTATTATATGTGTAATGAGAATAAAAACAATTAATTAACTCTTATAAACATTTAATCTTAAATACAAGTTTAGGCACATAAACGGTGTTTACATCTGTTCTACAAAAGTCAAGTGTATCTATGTTAAAGCAAACATCAATGATCAATGGCAACAATTCAGCAGCTCATTGCAATCCTTAAAAATTATGATTCGATTTCTTTGAGTTGATTGGCTTAGTATTTAGTTTAGGGAACGGATCTTGTTTGCTAAAACCCGCGACTTTGCTCTTGTGAGCGAAGTAACCTTTTACTAGATTATTGTATATCAAAATCTACATTATGCATTCAACCTGTCAACAAAGAAAGGTCATTGCCATGTAACATACTCTTTTTAGACATGCTAGTAAAATATATGTTCCGACTTAGTTTTTACACCCAACTTTTATTAGATTCACCACATCTATTGTTTAGTATGGTTATACATTTAGCTATAAAACTTTCACTATTGTTTAGTATGATTATACATTTAGCTATACAATTTTCACTATGTGGTGTATAAACTAAAAGTTATGAGATAAAAATGCATTCTCTATTGTGAATGCTACTTTTGAATACTTGGAGTGTGCGTCAATAGCGCCACAGACGATTGCGCCGATGACACAATAAAAGTGTGGCGGTGGCGCGCTTGGGCTAAGTAGTTTATTTCACAGTGTTGAATGAGGGTTTGAATGAATTTCTCTTTTTTAATCTTTTTGTAATTATGAAATTGTTGGGACATATACAAAAATTAAAAATTAATAACGAATATATATGTTTTTTTAACTCTTATATATACCACATTATGAATCCCATTTCTCTTACCCAAACCATTTCTTTCACAACATCTCTAAATTTGATACCGAAAGAGGACTTTATAAATTCTTCTTCCGATGAAGATTATCTATGCTTACGAAGTGTCATATATAGTAGAAAGATAAAATAGATTCAAATAGTGGAATTTCTCTTAAATATATACAAATACTTGTTATAGATTTGATTTCGGTTTTGAAAATTATCGTTTTCGGTTCTATTGGTTTCAGTTCGGTTGTCGGATAAGGATGAACATTTATCCTAAAAAACTATATCGAACCGAACTGAACCGAACCAAAATCAATAACATATTATCAATTCGATTTCAATTTTAAAATTCATCATTTTCGATTTTGATAATGTCAATTTTTGATTCAGTTTGATTTTTTAGACCGACCCTTACATTTTAGTAACTTTTTTAGGAAGACTTAGATTTATCTTGGATCTTGTGCATATACTTGGAGTATATATTAAAAAGTATAAATGTTAAGCTCTCTACCACTAAAAACCAACAAGAAACAACTATAGTTGCATAACTTACAATAAAATTCTACAATAATCTGTCTAGACTTAGTAATACTTGCTCTGGAAATTCCCCTTGCTCGCTCCACCTTCTTCAATCCGTTCCTTCCCTACCAAACGATCACAACACAAATCACAAAAACCCCAATTTCAAAACTCTAATCTCAAACTCGAATGAAATGGGATTAGATTCTTTAAAACCTTTAGCGGTTCCGACCCAAGAAACCCACCAATCAAATCATTCCACGTCACTTCTTTCTTTCGACACAGATACCTCCACCACCAGAACCACCGCCACAAAACCCTCAGCCACCACCGTCCTCCTCTTCTCTCTCCTCCTCACCACCTGCAACGCTATCTCTGCTGCTGTCGCATTCTCCTTCCTCTTCTTCTCCGCCGTCAAAACCACCACCACCGCCCACCGCACCACCACCGCAATCCAAACCTCCGGCCCACTCACCAAACTCGCTCACCCCACCGTCATCCTAATTTCTTCCGATGGATTCCGATTTGGGTACCAATTTAAAACATCAACCCCCAACATCCATAAATTAATCAATAACGGAACCGAAGCTCAAACCGGTTTAATTCCGGTCTACCCAACGTTGACTTTTCCAAACCATTACTCAATTGCAACCGGATTATACCCTGCTTACCATGGAATTGTTAATAACCAATTTCTCGATCCAATTACAGGTAACACCTTTTCAATTAGCCATTATGTTATTAACTCAACACTGACTTTTGTTTACTTGCGTTGACTTCCCTAAATCAATACCCAATTGCCACCGGATTATAATAACACTCTGTTTATCATGGAATTGTTAACATCAAATTTTCAATAATGTGGTCTAAGTTATTTTCAAGAAAATTTGAGATAACTAAGTAGACATTATGACGTGCCCCCATATTGGAGAAAACCCAATTATTAATCACCAATTTATGATTCAATTACAGGTGACACCTTTTCAATGAGCAGTCATGAGCCCGAATGGTGGTTAGGTGAACCGGTTTGGGAGACGATTTCGAACCACGGGCTCAAAGCGGCTACATACTTCTGGCCCGGGTCTGAGGTAAAAAAAGGATCTTGGGATTGCCCAATTGATTATTGTGCACCGTATAATGGATCAGTCCCATTTGAGGAACGGGTGGATACGATTTTAAATTATTTCGATTTACCAAAAGAAGAAATACCCGTTTTCATGACATTATATTTCGAGGACCCTGATCATCAAGGTCATATGGTAGGTCCCGATGATCCTCAAGTAACCGAAGCAGTTAGTGAAATCGACGGGTTAATTGGTAGGTTAATTAAGGGTTTGGTAAAACGGGGTGTTTTTGAAGATGTTACAATAATTATGGTTGGTGATCATGGTATGGTTGGTACTTGTGATCAAAAATTAATTTTTTTAGATGACTTAGCTTCTTGGATCAACATTCCTAAAAGCTGGGTACAATATTATACTCCGGTTCTATCAATTCGTCCACCTTCAAATGAATCGGTTTCTGAAATCGTGACGAAAATGAACCAAGGTTTGACTTCTGGGAAAGTAAAAAACGGGGATAAATTGAAAGTTTATCTCAAAGAAAACCTTCCCGAAAGATTGCATTATTCGGATAGTGATAGAATTACTCCAATTATTGGGTTAGTTGATGAAGGGTTTAAGGTTGAACAAAAGGATCTCAAGAGTAAGGAATGTGGTGGTGCACACGGGTATGATAATGCGTTTTTTTCTATGCGGACGATATTTATTGGTCATGGTCCACAATTTGGTAGAGGTGTGAAGGTGCCATCTTTTGAGAATATTGAAATATACAACTTAATTACATCTATTCTTAACATAAATGGAGCTCCTAATAATGGATCATCTTCTTTTGCAAAGAGTGTGCTTTTACATCATCGTTGACTCTATTTTTATGTTGTGTTGAAATATATGTGTATTTTGAGGCAATGTTGTTTGGTTGTGGTAGATTTATAATAATGTTGTTCTCTGAGATGTATTGTGTTGAATGTAATTTTGAGGGTTTGAATCTTGTGTACACCTATTTTTATGGATGGACTTTTTTTAACTTATTTTTTTAATAATCTCATAGTTATCATATCATCTTCTTGTAATTATTCATATGCTTTTTATTAATTAAATGCTAATTAATTTGAATTTCTTTTTGGTATGAATTGATGTCACAAAAACCAATGTTTTTTAACTCGGATTTTGAACCCGTCCGGCTGATGTCTAAAAAACGGTCGAAGGTCGGATCGATTGAACCGGCCGGTTGAATCGGATTAAATAAAAAAGCCTAAAAGTACATATAATATCTAATTACAAGAGATCAATATATGTATCAATTTCAAGGAAATACAGTGGGATCAATGTATACTTAAAGCCTTAAACAAACTAAGTATAACCAATCAAATATAAAATTCTGTACTACAACTACTATTAAATATCAAATGCTTAAAGCCTTAGACATTCTGCATATAGATATAGATACAAATAAAAAAGCTATCCACCACAAAAATACTGATACTTAAAAACTGAAGAAACCTAATGGATGTGTAATGTTGCAGCAACAGCAACAACACTTTTACACTTGTTCCAAACTGAGATGAAACCTTTGATGATGAATTCCATTAATGTAACGACCCGAATTTTTGTAAATAAATAAATTTTATAAAATATGATAAATAAGGATAAATCATTTAAAACACGTGGGAATTGGTTTCGTATCATTTGGACATCGTTTGATATGGTTAAGGTCGAAAACGGGTCGAAAGTTAGACCAAATCAGCAAAACACAAGGGAACCAGCTGCTCGAGCGCGCGAGAGATTGGCGAGGGGCGCGAGTGTCTGGGGCTGACCACTTCTGGTCGTGTCGAGCGCGCGACAAGGTGGTGGTCGAGCGCGCGAGGTCGTCTGGAACACATTAAATTCGGGTTTTTGGCCATTAAATGCCAAACTTGAAACCCTAACTCTCTCTCTAAGTTCTTATACATATTTTGAGTGGAAAAGGTCATTTGGAGCCGATTTTGGGGTCCAAATCAAGTGATTTTGCTTCCATTGTTGAAGATTAAGGTAAATCTTCACTCCTTGATGTTTATTTCTTTAGATCCATGGAAGTAAAAGCTTGGATCTCAAACCCTAGTTCTTGGGGTTTTCTTAAATGGTGAAAACATGTTGTATACACTTAATAGATGATATTTTAACAAAGGAAACAAGGGTATGGTTAAGATTTGTAAGAATCTTAAGAGTTGGTTAAAACTAGGGTTTGGATTATCACCAGAAATTGGGGAAAATGGTGTTATGGGTTAGCTAGTGATGATTTATGTTAACCTTGTGATGGTTATTGAAATAGGGTTTCTACCAAGAGGGTTGGAGATCAACAAGTTGTTTGAGAAGTGAAGATTCGGTGTTCAAGGAACACAATTGAGCTAATATTTGGTAAGGTGAGTATATGAGACTTTTAAACTGGGTACATAGCAAAGAGTTTTGAAAATACTTATGATATTTTATGGGTCTTTATTAATAAATATTTTGATAATATAATGAATGAAAAGATAAGAAAGTAGGTATAACGTGATACTAGAATATGTCTAGTATGGTTGATGAATTTGGAAGTGAATATGATGAACTAAGTAATTATGAAACATTTATTAACGAACCATAATAATAAGGTTATTGAGTAAAAGAATGTATATTGAGTCTTTACTAATAAATATGTATTAGTAAAGTAATTGGAAATGATTCATATAGTAATGAGTACCTATTGGTAAGATTTACTAATAAAAGTAAAGAATGGATATATATGAAAATGAATATGATGTGACTAGTGTATTATAGTCAACGAAGAGATAAAAGTATTATGATATCGATAAATAAGAAATATATCTTATGAAATAAGTAAATATGGACCTCTGAGGGTACATAGATGTAGAATTATGTGTGATTGATAAGGTCGAGTCTATGGGACCATATGAGTATGTTCACGCTATGTTGAACTAATTATATATTGTTATTATTAGATAACTAACATGTTTGATGTTTGATGTGATAGCCAGAGGCTTTGACTGACATAACTGTTAGGTTATGATAAGAGATATATGGTGGTGACGCGGGGGATCCCCGGTCACTGAGACGGGTGTATATATGTTTATACACTAGGCACATGGGTGCTTCTAGTACGCATATGTTTGGTACTAGGTATGTTAGGGTTCTAATACACATATGTTTATGTATTAGATATGTTGGACTTCTAGTACATATATGTTTATGTACTAGATTTGAATGTGCTTCTAGTACATATATGTTTATGTACTAGATATGATTGTGCTTTTGGTTCCTATATGTTTAGGTACTAGATATATTTGCTAGAGAAGCAAGGTTGATTGAGTCACAATAGGGTGACTAGACGGTATTGACGTAGTTTATATATATGTTTATATATTTATGAAATAATTATTATTATTGGGGTCTAAAACCCATGTATCTCACGAGACTATTTTGTCTCACGTACTACGTTTGTTTTGTGGTTATGTACTCAAGTACAGGTTGAAGTGATAAAAGGTTGCACTAGAAGTGGCCTAGAGATGTTTAGCTCGGGAGCTCATAGGTAGATCCCGTTTGCCTATGGTTTTGATATATACTTGGTGACACCGTATTTTTGTAAACTCTGATAAAGGTTTTAAAGTTTTTT
Organism: Calendula officinalis; assembly: GCA_963853835.1. Lineage (NCBI taxonomy): Eukaryota > Viridiplantae > Streptophyta > Magnoliopsida > Asterales > Asteraceae > Calendula > Calendula officinalis. The sequence continues at coordinate 21,045,069 of OY970822.1, forward strand.
GTTAAACTGTAATTTGGACAATATGTCAAATATTGAGAAAAATGTATTTTAAATGATGTTCTAAAAATACGGGTGTTACAACTTGGTATCAGAGCTATAGTTTAAGTGAATTAGGTTGGATGTCCATCCTAGTCTTAGACTGTAACAATAGGAATGTAAGATTCCTTGAGATCGATAGGTTGACCTTGACACTTTATGTTAAGTTTAGGGTTGAACCTAGGGGAAGTATAGAAGTTGTTATGAATTATGCAATGTGAGTCTTTTGAGACTGTAGGGCATTAGTATGATAGGGTCAACCCCTATGAGAAATGCCATGTTTTGATCTAATTGTGTTGTTTCCGACTGCTGATTTAACCGTTTGAATCTTATTTTTCAGATACGTTGGTATGGCGAAAGAATGAATGTGAAAAGTGGACGAGCTCCATTAAATTGGGAAGAGTTATGAATGAGGATATGAAGCAGATTTTGGATACTCAAAGGAATGAGGGTAGACGAAATGATTCCAATACCCGTGTGAAGGAAGAGTCATCGAATGGCGAAGTCCGTAGTGAGAAGTATCTACATAAAAAGGTAGTAAGACCTAGTCGGAAGAAATGGAAGGACGTTGTATAAGGCCTTCACATCATGTAAAACCGTTATGTAATGCGGAAATTCTGAGCCGGAGGTCACGATGTGGTGGATTCGGTAGACTGAGCAAGTGCTAGAGAGTAGCAAGCGAAGGAAGAAAGATATGGTGACTTTGGCATCACCATTATTGAAGGATGAGGCGTTGACACGGTGGAATGTGTTGTATGAAACCTTGGGAAAGAGAGCACGATACAAGATGTTGTGAGAGGAACTCGCGAGTGAGTTGAAAGGGGAAGTCTGCCCGGAAGAAAATCTAGAGGGGGGTTCATGATACAACCTCGGAGATCTTAGGTAAAATGGATGTTATGTGATTATGGTTTAATTGTCTGATTGTTGCACGAATTGGTGCCTATAGAATTGGTGCCTTATAAATACATTACAGATTCATTGTTTGTCAAAAAAGATCTTTTGTGAGGACGCAGCTGATAAATATCATTTTTTTACACGGATAAAGAAGGTAAACAGGCAACAAGCTGCGCCGCTATCCTTTTTTGAATAAAGTAAATCAAACTATGTTTTCAATAAAGTCATATAATTTTGTCTTTTACTAGTCTATAACGAGGATATTTTGTAGTTTTGATGACCAAAGGTCATTTTTCTTATAGTGACACGAGGGTATGATAATGCGGTTTTTTCTATGCGATCGATATTCATTGGTCATGGTCCACAATTTGGTAGAGGTATAAAGGTGACATCTTTTAACAATATTGAAATATACAACGTAATTACATCTATTATCGACATAAATAAAGCTCCCAATAATGGGTCTTCTTCTTTTGCAAAGAGTGTGCTTTTACATCATCAATTGTTTTCTTGCACGTCCACGAAAGACTGAGATTGAAAGAACTACCAATATGTGTAGAACGGGGAGTATTTGTACAGGAAATTCCAATAATGAAGTGTTTATTAGATGAATGATGAGTATGACTCTTGAAAATGAAATTAAAATAAATTGTAAAAGGTTTTGTTGAGAGTGGGATTTGAACCCACGCCCTTTCGGACCAGAACCTTAATCTGGCGCCTTAGACCAACTCGGCCATCTCAACTGATTGTATGCTTTTCGTAGTGTAGCATTATTTAAAATGTGAAATAAAATCGTGTAATTGAGTTAATTAGTTCTATGCATACATGTAAAAATTGGTTGTTCCTATTTTAGTTTTATCTAATGTACAATAATGCACATCTGAAAATGCATCGATCTAAACTGTATTACGTTGAAGTATCTAACTCTATGCTTTCTTGAGATTTTGTAGACATTCTTTAGTAACACCCTTAATCCAATCGTTAAACGCGTTAATCTCTTTATCCTCACCGTCACCAACTTTGAAGCAATCGTTGCATGTTTCAATATCCGTTGCAATACCGCTAATATCAACATTAGCCTTAGAAAGGTTTTTTTTTGTTGATGCTTTCGATGCTTATTTTGACACCATCAATAGCCTCCTCAAAGTTTTCTTGGCATTGAGCAAGACATTTTTTTTATGGCTCTGATGTCTTGGTATCCACTAATCGTTTTGTGAGGGTTGATTTAAATTCATCAATTTTATGTTCGATTCCTTCTAATTGCTTGTTTGTTACTTTAGCCCCTTCAGTTTTGAGTCCAACCGATGCCTTTAGCACACCAATATTGTAACCATCGTAATTTTTCGTTTGTTTTCATGTATTTTAATTCGGGATTTATACGAATTTTAGTATTTATATTAGTTTATGTTTCGAGTCGTGTTTTGTTGAGTGTTTGAATGTTTGGGACTTGGTATATAACCAAGTATGGGTCAAAACTTGAATGGAAACAAGTTGAAAGGCCAAGAAGCTAGCCTGAACAGCACTCGCGGCGCGAGCCTGTCGAGAGCCAGACGCGAGGTCAAACAGAGAGTTCAGAACCCAGACGCGAGAGACTCGCGCCGAGCTCGAGTTGAGACTCGCGTCGAGAGCGAGGTGCGAGCGGGGCGCGAGGGGCTGCTTCGAGCGGCGACCAGATGGAGAACCCACGTCACCTCGCGGCGCGAGGGAAACGCGAGCGGGGCGCGAGAACTGCCTGAACTATAAAAAGTTGTGTGAAGGCTAGGACTCATAACACCTACGAACCCTAGAGCTATAGCAGCCGTTTTTGAGAGCTTTTGGTCGGTTTTTGGAGCTAAGGAGCTCAAATCTTCATCATATTGAAGGATTCAAGCATCAAGGGTAAGAATTCTTGATCATCTTGTTTAGTTACCTTGATTTTGAGCTTAATATGGGTAACAATGGTGGTTTTGGGAACCAACCATGTCATCTTTGGGGAAGATGAACTATCATGAGTGTAAAACACTCCTTGTAGACTTGTAATCAATGTGTACAAGTTAGATTTGGGATTTATGATGGAAAATCTTGAACTAGGGTTTGAGATTTCCACCAAGTTGTATGAACTTGGTGGTTAGGAATGTTTGGATGGATTTATTAGTAGCTAGTTATGGATTATAACTAGGTTTTGTGTTGATATTGATGTTAGGTTAAGAAGACCTTGTGATTGGAAGTACTTCTTCAACTAAGAAGTAAAGATTGTGTTGTTGAACACAAGTGTTTGGATAGCTTTGCTAAGGTGAGTACATGTGATCTTTTCTGAGTACATAGTAAACCATGTTTTATGAATTGAAATGATTTTGGTGTAACATTCCAAAACCCGGCCTAATAGTTTAGTGACCTTAAGGTATCATATTAAATGATTATCTGATTAAATGCCTAGTTAATTAAATTAGCCTGCTGTCCTCTGCGGTATTTTAACCAAGGGGTTAAAATACCCGACTTGTGAATTATTGGGAATGAAAACATGATTTTTATATATTTGGATTCCTTGTTAAATATCGTCTCCAGAAATGCTTTCGTTTTTAAAATTGGAGTCCGTTTGCTATTTTAAATAAATTAATTACGAAAGGGACTTTCAGACATATACTGTTTTATTAAAAGAAAGACCAAGAGGGGTCCCACCCCCTCTTGTTTGGACCGGCCACGAGAGAGAGAGGAAAACCCTCTCTCTTTTCCTTTTCCCTCTCACTTGAACATTATCCAAAACACACACCCTCACTATTCCATTGCTTTCTCTCTATACTCCATACTTGTTCTTGAGCTTTCTTCACTTGTGCTTGGTGATTGCTTGTGCTAGGATCCGAATTCTACACTAAAGTTTGTGTAGGAGAAGTCTAGAAGTAAGCTACACCTTCTCTTTGACTTGTTCTTGATGTTCTTGAGTTTGGTTATGAACTAGGGTTTGTGATTGTTGGTTTTTATGGATGAATCTTGTTAGGGATGTTGTATTTTATGTTTATGCAAGCTTTTACATGAAATGTATGGTTGTTTGTGGTAGGAAGACAAGATTTGGTGAAAAACACCTTCAACCTCCATTAATGGTGGATGTTGAAGGTGGGTTTTGTTGAATCTTGGATTTCTTGAGTTTTGGATGGATAGAATTGTTTATTAGGTTGTGAAATCATGTTTGGTAAGTTATGGATGTTAAAAACCTAGTATTGATTAATTGGTGAAGTAGTCTAACTAGTGTTTGGATGATTTTGTCAAAATGATTGACTAGTGATTTTTGGAAGTATCATACTTGGATTTGTGATGGTTATGACCTTGACGGAATTATTAAATGATTGTGAATTGCTAGTTTAAGGATTAATTGCTAGTTAATGAAAATGTGGAAGTGTTTGGATCATATTCGGGTTTTTGGCCCGTTTGGGTCAACTAGTGGTGGATACTTGATAAATGGTCAAAAAGGTCGAATGTATTGATGAAGGATTTGTGCTAGTTGTAAATGTCATAAAATGTGCATTCTATGAGTCTCATGTAGTTAGTTGTTGAAATTGATAATTTTGACGATTCGGTGGATTATTACTAACTCGGTATGTTGTTGACAGGAACCGGGAAGGATACTCAGTGATACTAGCTCACTGGGTTAAGGAATCGAAGGTTGAAAGGTGAGTGGATTCGACCTACAACTCGGGTTTCGGTTATTTCATTTGGTATTGTCTTGTTGGTGAAAAGTGCAGAAAATCGCCAGATGGAAGGAGTTCACGACGCGAACTTAGTTCGCGATCGCGAAGTAGGTCCAGCGAAGTTGGTTAGTCATCGCGAAGAGTTCACGACCAGAGTTCACGTCGCGAACTCTAGTTCGCGATCGTGAACTGGAGTTCGCGATTGGGAACTCTGATTGTGACGTTTTTCGCGGTGTTTTCTCGTAGCTAGTTTCTTGGTTATGTATGCCTAGTGTTAGGGAATACCATACATGACTACGTGCACATTCGGGATGAGGTCAGTGTCGGAAGCAGAACGGCTGGGCATCGGGTATCGACTAATCGGGTATCCGACCTTACCTGTATTTGTTGCATGGTTAAGGGGAGGGAGTTGCCCGAGTGTTGGATACGAAACGCTATCGGTTACCGTGGTTTTGGCCGACCATGGTTTAAGGCCCGCAAAGCTGCCGATCCTCTCAATAAGTGATTACCCAACCGGAGATGTTTTATAACTTCCGTGTTTAAGTGACTAGTGTAGTTGCTAGGGTAGTTGTTAGTGTTAGGAATTCATTCACTTAGCTTTTGTGCTAATCTCTCCTTATCGACACATTTCAGGTTGGATGGCTTGAACGGGTCGGGCTTGGACGGGAAGTTTGACCATGCTTTAAATTGTTATTTTGCTAAATGAGCCGTGTTTTGTAATACCGTCTTTTAACTAACTTTTGGGATGTAATATTTGTGGGACCATGGTTTGTAAACTTAACACAACTAGGAACCTAACCGTATGCTTCCGTACCTAGATTAATACTTAATTGGATATTTAAAAAAAAAAATGCGGTGTTACAGCTTGGTATCAGAGCTTCGGTTTGGCGATGGATACATGGGGTTGGTGTTCCATTCCCAAATCGTGGCTCGTGTGTTGGTCAAACCTTTCGGTCAATGAGGATTAGAGCAAGGGTGAATTGGGTTTAGTAGTTAGTATATGTGTACTAACGAGTTAAACTAAGCCTTGGTGAGATGTTGTGTTTTGTAGCAGGTATGGCTACGGATGGAAACGCCTTGGATAATATCCCACCGAACACGAACCTTGGGAATGATGGAGCAGCGGGCTCGGGGGGTGATGAAATACCGAATGAGGAATATATCGTGTTGTTTGAGACACGGAATATGGAACTTGAGGATACCATAAGGGCTCTTCGCCAAAACCAATCGACTGAGCCGCGACCCGAGGCTCGGTCTACCTTGCCACCCCCAACCCAAGCAAACCCACCCCCTCACTTCACTCAAACTACTCAAAATCCCGTCTTTCCCCAAAATGACTCCTCATCTCCCAACACAAGCATACTACAACCGCCACTCACCCACACCGTACCAATTGCCAATGCCCAACACCAACAATTCTTCTACCAACCTTTCCAGATTGAGAAGAAACCGTGCACTTACAAGAATTTTCTCGATTGTAAACCAACCGAGTACCGGGGAAGTACCGACCCGGCGGAAACTCTAACTTGGCTTAGGGCCACCGAGAGGGCTCTTATTGCTTGTAATTGTGAGGACCACTTGAAGGTCCGGTATGCGTCCCGAATGTTGGGGGGACCGCCTATGGATTGGTGGGATGGGTTGACCGCGAACTTTAGCAACGAAATGATGGATGCGGTCACATGGAAGCAATTTAGGGAGCAAGTGGAGGCTCGGTATTGTAGCCCGTTTGAGTTGGATAAGATCCGGAATGAGTTCTTGATGTTGAAGATGACCGATCGGATGACGGTGGATGAGCTTATCCTCCAATTTAATGGTAAGCTCCGATTTGTGACACAATGGGTGCCCGATGAGTCCACCCAAATCAAACACTTTGTTGGGGCGTTGTTGCCAGAGTATCGAAACGTAACGAGGCTTGCGGGAACTCTCTTGCAAGCTTATGATCTTGCCAAATCGGCCGAAGGTGACATTTTGGCCCAAAAGGCCGCGAATCGAGAGAAGGCCCCGTTTCATAAGGGAAAGTATGATCAACCAAACTCGAGCAACCACAAGAAATCCCAAGGAAATCATAGGTCGAACAATGATCGCCGAACACAAATCCTTCAAGGTTCCAACCAAAGGAACCCATGGTGCATACCGTGTAAGTCCTCCCATGCCGGTCCGTGTACGGCACAAACTCGAAGGTGTATTAAATGTGGGCAACACGGGCATGAATCCTCGGAATGCAAGTTAGAGAAGAGTGTTTGTTGGACGTGTCAAAAAGAGGGTCACCGGGCCATGTATTGCCCAATGAAGAAAAGTTCAGGTTCGGGTTCGGGCGGGGGAGTGGCTTCGTCGGGAAGCCAAAAGAGAAAGAGTCACCCACCACCTGCGGGTCGGGCATTCAAAATGACGGTGGCGGATGCCACCACTACCGACGATGTCATCACCGGTATGTTTCTAATAAACTCGATACCCGCTCGCGTGTTATTTGATTCGGGTGCAAATAGTTCGTTTTCCTCAAAGAGTTTTTGTGACAAATTGAAATTGCCTATTTCCTTGATCGCGACACCTCTAGAGGTAGAGGTGGCCGATGGTGAAATGGTTCCGGTCACGACATCCGTGTCCGGGGCTAGTATTGATATTGATGGCGTGAAATTTTTGATTCTTTTACTTGTTATGCCGATATCCGGCTTTGATGTGGTGTTAGGTATGGATTGGTTAAGTGTTAATAGGGCCAACATAAATTGTCACCAAAAGTTGATTACTTTTCTTTTACCCGACGGGTCACACGTCGTGGCCCGGGGAGACCGTGCGACCCCGACCATACCCATGATATCCATGATGAAAGCCCGTAAGTCCTTGACCAAGGGATGTGAATCGTTTATAGCTTATGTGATTGACGTGAAAAAGGAAAAGAAAGTGGTTGGATCTCCGGGTGGTTTCGGAATACCCGGAGGTGTTTCCCGAAGACTTTCCTGGGTTACCTCCCGTTCGGGAGGTAGAATTCAAAATTGATTTGGTGCCGGGTGCCAATCCCGTGGCTAGATCACCATACCGTTTAGCACCGTCCGAGATTCGGGAAATGATGACGCAAATCCAAGACTTATTGGATAAGGGTTTTATTCGGTCGAGTTCCTCACCTTGGGGAGCTCTCGTGTTGTTCGTGAAAAAGAAAGATGGTGCACTCCGTATGTGTATCGATTATCGAGAATTAAATAAAAGAACGGTAAAGAATCGTTATCCTTTGCCGCGTATTGACGATTTATTTGATCAACTCCAAGGGTCTTCTTATTTCTCAAAGATTGATTTGAGATCGGGTTATCACCAAGTTCGGGTTCATGAAAACGATGTTCACAAAACGGCGTTCCGAACTCGTTACGGCCACTATGAGTTCTTGGTTATGCCGTTTGGATTGACGAACGCTCCCGCGATATTTATGGATTTGATGAATCGAGTTTGTCGGCCTTATCTCGACAAATTCGTTATTGTGTTCATCGACGATATTTTAATTTACTCCAAGACCGAAGAAGAACACGAAAAACACTTAAGACAAGTGTTAGAAACGTTGAAGCGGGAACAATTATTTGCAAAGTTCTCGAAGTGCGAATTTTGGCTTCGAGAAGTCCACTTTTTGGGTCACGTTATTTGTTCGAATGGGGTCAAGGTGGACCCGGCGAAGTTCGAAGCGGTTATGAATTGGGTTGCTCCGAAGAACCCAACCGAGATAAAGAGTTTCTTGGGTTTGGCGGGTTATTACCGCCGGTTTATAAAGGATTTTTCGAAGATAGCGGGTCCTATGACGAGATTGACCCGTAAAGATGTACCGTTTCGGTGGGGTGAAAATCACGAGAAGTCATTTCAAACTCTAAAACAATTATTGTGTCAAGCTCCGATTCTCGCCTTACCCGAAGGCCCGGAGGATTTTATTGTTTATTGTGACGCTTCACTTGCGGGTTTGGGTTGTGTGTTAATGCAACGAGATCGGGTCATTGCTTATGCTTCGAGGCAATTGAAGAATCACGAGAAGAATTACCCGACTCACGATTTAGAGTTGGCGGCGGTGGTTTTTGCACTAAAATTATGGAGACACTATTTGTACGGTACTAAATGCGTGATTTGTACGGATCACAAAAGTTTGCAATACGTGTTCACGCAAAAGGAGTTGAATATGCGCCAACGAAGATGGTTAGAGTTGATTAAGGATTACGATTGTGAAATCCGATATCATCCCGGGAAGGCAAATGTGGTGGCCGATGCCTTAAGTAGAAAGGGAGATTCGGGATGTGTACAATTTATGCAGATGGAAATTGTGTCGGATTTGGTGTCCCGGTTGAAGATTTCACAAATGGAAGCGTTGAATGTCGAACATTTGAAGGCCGAGATTTTATTAAAGAGGAAAGATGATTTAGAAGAAGATTCTCGGGGTTTGAAGACATATCAATCTCGGGTTTGGGTACCGTTACTCGGGGGTTTGCGAGAATTGATTTTAGCCGAGACTCACAATTCTCGGTTATCGGTTCACCCGGGTAGCACGAAAATGTATAATGATCTTAAAGCACATTATTGGTGGCCGACAATGAAGACCGACATTGCCCGTTTTGTGGGCCAATGTCATATTTGTGCTCAAGTGAAGGCCGAGCACCAAAAGCCCTATGGAACTTTAACCCAATCACCGATTCCCGAGTGGAAGTGGGACCGGATTACTATGGATTTCGTGACCAAATTGCCGCGTACACAAAGGGGTCACGATATTATTTGGGTTATAGTTGACCGATTAACGAAGAGTGCTCATTTCTTGGCTACTAGTGAGACCGCCTCACTTAGTAGATTGGCGAAATTGTACATTGACGAAGTAGTATCTCGACATGGAATTCCAATTTCTATCGTGTCCGATAGAGATCCCCGTTTTGCTTCGAACTTTTGGAATAGCTTGCAACGAGAATTGGGGACGCGGGTGAATTTGAGTACCGCGTATCATCCCCAAACCGATGGGCAATCGGAAAGAACGATACAAACGCTTGAAGATATGTTGTGGGCTTGTGTGTTAGAGTACGGTGGGTCATGGGATTCCCACCTACCGTTGATCGAGTTTGCTTATAATAACTCGTATCACTCAAGCATTAAAATGCCACCGTATGAGATGTTGTATGGGCGTCGGTGCCGAACCCCGACGTGTTGGTTGGAAGCGGGTGAGAAACAATATGCGGGGCCCGATATTGTACAAATGACCGCGGATAAAGTTGCTATTGCTCGAGAAAAGTTGAAAGCCGCCCGTGACCGACAAAAGATGTATGCTGACCCGAGGCGTAGACCCGCTACGTTCTCGGAGAACGAGATGGTTTATTTGAAGGTTTCACCTTGGAAGGGTGTTATTCGTTTTAGTAAACGAGGAAAGTTGGCCCCGAGGTTTATTGGGCCGTTCCGAATTAGTAAGGTGGTGAATTCTCAATCGGTAACCCTCGAGTTACCCCCGGAGTTGTCGGCAATACACAACACTTTCAACATTTGTTACTTGAGAAAGTGTAACATCGAAGATCCGAGTCAAATTCTTCCGGTACAAGAGTTGCGGGTTGATACAAAGAAAAGATTAGTCGAAGAACCGGTGGAGTTATTAGACCGAAAAGTAACGAAATTGAGAAAGAATCAGATTCCTATGGTTCTGGTAAAGTGGAAGCACAGTTTGGGTGCGGATATGACGTGGGAGACCGAGGCCGATATGCGGGAACGCTACCCCTCCTTGTTTGATCGAGATGGGATTCCGGGGACGGAATCTTCCTAAGTGGGGGAGAGTTGTAACATCCCAAAACCCGGCCTAATAGTTTAGTGACCTTAAGGTATCTTATTAAATGATTATCTGATTAAATGCCTAGTTAATTAAGTTAGCATGCTGTCCTTTGCGGTATTTTAACCAAGGGGTTAAAATACCCGACTTGTGAATTATTGGGAATGAAAACATGATTTTTATATATTTGGATTCCTTGTTAAATATCGTCTCCAGAAATGCTTTCGTTTTTAAAATTGGAGTCCGTTTGCTATTTTAAATAAATTAATTACGAAAGGGACTTTCAGACATATACTGTTTTATTAAAAGAAAGACCAAGAGGGGTCCCACAACCCCTCTTGTTTGGACCGGCCACGAGAGAGAGAGGAAAACCCTCTCTCTTTTCCTTTTCCCTCTCACTTGAACATTATCCAAAACACACACCCTCACTATTCCATTGCTTTCTCTCTATACTCCATACTTGTTCTTGAGCTTTCTTCACTTGTGCTTGGTGATTGCTTGTGCTAGGATCCGAATTCTACACTAAAGTTTGTGTAGGAGAAGTCTAGAAGTAAGCTACACCTTCTCTTTGACTTGTTCTTGATGTTCTTGAGTTTGGTTATGAACTAGGGTTTGTGATTGTTGGTTTTTATGGATGAATCTTGTTAGGGATGTTGTAGTTTATGTTTATGCAAGCTTTTACATGAAATGTATGGTTGTTTGTGGTAGGAAGACAAGATTTGGTGAAAAACACCTTCAACCTCCATTAATGGTGGATGTTGAAGGTGGGTTTTGTTGAATCTTGGATTTCTTGAGTTTTGGATGGATAGAATTGTTTATTAGGTTGTGAAATCATGTTTGGTAAGTTATGGATGTTAAAAACCTAGTATTGATTAATTGGTGAAGTAGTCTAACTAGTGTTTGGATGATTTTGTCAAAATGATTGACTAGTGATTTTTGGAAGTATCATACTTGGATTTGTGATGGTTATGACCTTGACGGAATTATTAAATGATTGTGAATTGCTAGTTTAAGGATTAATTGCTAGTTAATGAAAATGTGGAAGTGTTTGGATCATATTCGGGTTTTTGGCCCGTTTGGGTCAACTAGTGGTGGATACTTGATAAATGGTCAAAAAGGTCGAATGTATTGATGAAGGATTTGTGCTAGTTGTAAATGTCATAAAATGTGCATTCTATGAGTCTCATGTAGTTAGTTGTTGAAATTGATAATTTTGACGATTCGGTGGATTATCACTAACTCGGTATGTTGTTGACAGGAACCGGGAAGGATACTCAGTGATACTAGCTCACTGGGTTAAGGAATCGAAGGTTGAAAGGTGAGTGGATTCGACCTACAACTCGGGTTTCGGTTATTTCATTTGGTATTGTCTTGTTGGTGAAAAGTGCAGAAAATCGCCAGATGGAAGGAGTTCACGACGCGAACTTAGTTCGCGATCGCGAAGTAGGTCCAGCGAAGTTGGTTAGTCATCGCGAAGAGTTCACGACCAGAGTTCACGTCGCGAACTCTAGTTCGCGATCGTGAACTGGAGTTCGCGATTGGGAACTCTGATTGTGACGTTTTTCGCGGTGTTTTCTCGTAGCTAGTTTCTTGGTTATGTATGCCTAGTGTTAGGGAATACCATACATGAGTACGTGCACATTCGGGATGAGGTCAGTGTCGGAAGGAGAACGGCTGGGCATCGGGTATCGACTAATCGGGTATCCGACCTTACCTGTATTTGTTGCATGGTTAAGGGGAGGGAGTTGCCCGAGTGTTGGATACGAAACGCTATCGGTTACCGTGGTTTTGGCCGACCATGGTTTAAGGCCCGCAAAGCCGCCGATCCTCTCAATAAGTGATTACCCAACCGGAGATGTTTTATAACTTCCGTGTTTAAGTGACTAGTGTAGTTGCTAGGGTAGTTGTTAGTGTTAGGAATTCATTCACTTAGCTTTTGTGCTAATCCCTCCCTTATCGACACATTTCAGGTTGGGTGGCTTGAACGGGTCGGGCTTGGACGGGAAGTTTGGCCATGCTTTAAATTGTTATTTTGCTAAATGAGCCGTGTTTTGTAATACCGTCTTTTAACTAACTTTTGGGATGTAATATTTGTGGGACCATGGTTTGTAAACTTAACACAACTAGGAACCTAACCGTATGCTTCCGTACCTAGATTAATACTTAATTGGATATTTAAAAAAAAAATGCGGTGTTACATTTAGAGTCTTTATTAGATAAATGTTTTAATAAAGAAAAGATTAAATTGATAGAGTATGAATTTAATTGAAGTGAATTGAATTGTAAATTGATTTGTTTAGTAATCACTAGTATGATTGAGTTGTGATATGGGGCTTTGGCCCAAGTTGATGATTTGTTATGTGGTAGCTAATCAATTGGATCCTAAATAACCCACACAAGTTGGGGGAGTTAGTGTCACCTACTTGGGGCGGTACACCCTGCGCAAGGGTAGTGTGTCGAGAAATAGAAAACCCGGAAAGCGGGGGAGTTTGAGATAACCCAGAAATCGGGGGAGCAAATAGATAACCCGGAAACGGGGGAGTTTACCTAGTTAACCCATATCGGGGGAGTTGTTTCGGGGAGTCCCGTTACGTATGTGATTGGCTTATGGCAAGCCTTAGAGAATGTTTGACTATGTGCAATTTGATAATTAGTTAATTATTATTTTATTGCAAATATCTTCTAACCGGGTCTAAAACCCATGTTTCTCACGAAACAATCTTGTCTCACGTACTACGTTTATTTTTTACTATGTACTCAGGTTCGGCAGCTAAGGATTAGGCAGCCCGTAGTTATAGCATTGGAAGTGATTAGCTTGGTGTACCATTTGATTCCCTAAGACTATAGTTTTGATATTATTGTAACACCGATTTTTGGCACTTGTAATCATTCCAAATATTTTACTTAAACTATGTTTTGGATATTATGGATTTTTAGTATTAAACTTGTTTATTTAAAAAGTTTAAATTGTTTTAAAAAATTGGTGTGTTACAAATATAGGGTAATGAGAGTTCGAAATGTTTAGAAATAGAGATTGGGCTAGGAGCAGTGGGTCCCTCAAAGGGCGTAGGGGTAGGGGTAGGGGATGAAGAATCGTCAGAAGGGGAAGGTGCCAGTGTAGGGGCCGGGGTTGGGGCAGGGTTAGGGGTATGAGTATGGTTATGTTTATGTTTATGGGCTAAAATTGTCTTAAAACATAGTGCTAGGATTAGGACATTAATTGTCTCGTAAGGGCCATATGTCTTTGTGTTAGTTTGCGATTCTAAATTTGTAATAGAGGAAATGAGGATGAACAGGGGGGTTGTTTTAGTAATTAAGGATTGGCAATTCTTATTTGTAGATAAACTTTCTAAGAATGGAAATTTCATGGTGAAGGGTACAAGGTTGGGAATATTCTTTACAAAACAAAATTACCGGTATTTGTTTTATGTGGATTTGCGGCCAAAATTGGCTAAACATGAAGTTCACTTGTAATAGGGCAATAGGGTCTAACACACTTCTGCTAAGAAAAATGTGTTTGGTTGGATCTAGAATGGGCATATATTATTTCATTAAATTAATGGTCAATATTAGTTCCAAATGAAATTAACCCGAAATGATGCTTATATGGCTTCTTTACTACAGTTGTGTGATGTTCCAATCTTGTGTTGTGTTGTGACTGGATCATGAATTGAAAAATAGGAAAGTTATTCGCGTGTTGTATAAATTCATGTTATAAGGGTTAAAACGCTCCACGTGTTGTGTTGTAACATTTTCTCATTCTAATTTAACTACTATACTTGAATGTCGGATTATTTTTAGACTAGCATAATGCTAATGGTTGTTTAGACGACACTCCATGCTGCTTACATCTAAACGACAACAATAACAATAACAATGATACTTAGTTCCGTCAAAGGCAGTGTATGTGAATGTGAGATTTAGGCAATTATACATCTATCCGGGAGTAGAGAGACTGATTTCCGAAAGACCTCGGGCAAAAAAGTGTGCATGTAAATATTTTTTGTGATGACATGGGTAAAAAGACACCCTAACATGCTAAACTAATATAGTAATATGAAACATGTATGACATATAAAATATGAAAAAAACATGTGAAACATGCAAAATATAAATTTACAGTTTGAGAGAAAAGGTAAACATAAAAACATAGGTGTGTAAAATATTGACATGTATAGCTGTCAGGATCGAATAACACGAACAAGTTATTGAATCACAGATCTACTAACAAAGAGAAGTTACAGCGGATTAACACTTTTGTTATTTGATTAAGAACAATGTAAACTGTAATCGAATGAACAATAGTAAGAACACAGTTTATCACAGAAAGCTTCAATGTATATTAATCGAAGAATCAATACACACATACGTTTACAATTCGTAAAGAACTATTTATAATAGTCCTTGAAGTCTAAACTATTAAGCTAGTTATTCTAGGAAACGATTACAATTTATTTACAAAAGATAAACATTCTATAACAAACTATACGAAAAACTAGAACACGATCTGCACCAAATATAGACATCAGTAGTATTTTAGATCGTCAGTAGTAAATTCATCATCAGTAGTATTTCGTGTTTCTACCCCATCAGTACTATCTTCCATACTTGTTGATCAGTACTAACTGTAGCATAAGTATTAGAATGTTTATATTCCAACAATCTCCCCCTAAACTTGTTTGTAACAACCCGAAATTTGTAAATAAATAAATTTATAAAAAATATGATAAATAAGGATAAATCGTTTAAAGAACGTAGGAATTGGTTTCGTGTCATCTAGACACCGTATGAGAAAGTTATGGACGAAACCGGGTCGAGACAACAACCGAAAAAATGCAGCCCTGCTGCATAGGGGAGTTCGCGACGCGAACTATGGTTCCCGATCGGGAACCGTCTTTAGAGATTTTGACCATCGAGCGTGAAGTAGTTCACGACCACTTAACGATCGCGAAGTATGCGAGCGAGTTGCAAAGTTAGCGACGCGAACAAGTTCACGCCGCGAACTTGGGTCGACAGCAATAAAATCGGGAAAAGCTAGGGTTTTCTCATTTTCCACTTCTTCACTTGGTGCAGACGAGATTGGAGAAGAAGGAGGCGATTTTGGTGTTCTTGAGCTTAAATCTACACCATCTTTGAGGATCTATGCATCTAAGCTAAGATCTAAGGTATATTTCATCTCTTAGCTAGTCTATGAACTTATATGGGGGAAAATTGTGATTATGGAGTTGTTATGTGGAAGATCTTGTTAAGGGTGTTTATGGAGGGTGTAAAACACCCATAAGTAGTATGTGGATCATGTGCTCAAGTTGGATTTATGATTTGTTGGTGAAATCATGAACTAGGGTTTATGGATTTCCACCAAGCTTATGAGATTGGTGATTGGGGTTGATTATGTTGATGTTAGATGATGTCTAGTATGGATGATAACTAGAAATGTGATGATTTTGTTGATAGGTTGCAAGGACCTAAGAGTTGAAGTTATTCCATGGGCGGGAAGCAAGGATTCGTGTTGACAAACGCGGACTAGAAAGCATTGCTAAGGTGAGTACATGAGACTTTTAAACAGAGTACATAGCAAATAGTTTTGAAAATACATATGATATTTTATGGGTCTTTATTAATAGATATGTTGATAAAGATAGTGACTGAAAATGTATGCAAGTATGTAGAATGTGATACTAGAATATGTCTAGTATGATTGATGAATTTGAAGTAAAACATGACAAATTAAAGTAATTATGGAATCTATGTTAATGAACCATAATAAAGAAGTAATTGATTAAAAGAATGTATACGGAGCCTTTATTAATAAATATGTATTAGTAAAGCAAATGGGGAATGATTTTATAGTAATGAGTACCTATTGGTAAGATATACTAATAAAAGTAAAGAACGAATATATATGAAAAAGAACATGATGTGACTAGTAATAATTGTGTATTATAGTCAAGGAAGAGATAAAAGTATTATGATATCGATAAATAAGAAATGTATCTTATGTATAAAGTAAGTATGGACCTCATAGAGTTCATAGATGTAGAAGTAATTTTGGTTGCTTATGATCGGGTCCATGGGACCATACAGGTACGTTCACACTGTGATGAACTAAGTATATGTCGTTATTATTAGATGACTAACTTGTTTGATGTTGGATGTGATAGCCGAAGGCTTTGACTGGCATAACTGTTAGGTTATGATAAGAGATAGATGGTGGTGACGCGGGGGACCCCCGGTCACTGGACGGTGGTATATATGTTTATACACCGAGTGTATATATGTTTATACACTAAGCACTCGGGTGCTTCTATTACGCATATGTTTGGTACTAGGTATGTTAGGTTCTAATACATATATGTTTATGTATTAGACATGTTTGTGTTTCTAGTACATATATGTTTATGTACTAGATATGATTGTGCTTCTGGTACCTATATGTTTAGGTACTAGATATGTTTGCTAGGAAAGCAAAGTAGCTAGAGTCACAATGGGGTGACTAGACGGTATTGATGTGGTATATATATATATGTTTATGAAATGATATTATTTTTGGGGTCTAAAACCCATGTATCTCACGAGACTATTTTGTCTCACGTACTACGTTTGTTTGTGGCTGTGTACTCAGGTACAGGTTTGAAGTGTTAGAAGGTTGCACTAGAAGTGGCCTAGAGACGTTTAGCTCGGGAGCTATTAGGTAGATCCCGTTGCCTATGGTTTTGATATACTTGGTGACCCCGTATTTTTGTAAACTCTGATATAAGTTTTAAGGTTTTTGTTAAACTGTGTTTTGGACAATGTGACAAATATTGGGAAATTGGATTTTAAATGATTTAAATGAGGTTTTAAAAATACGGGTGTTACAACTTGGTATCAGAGCTATAGTTTAAGTGAATTAGGTTGGATGTCCATCCTAGTCTTAGACTGTAGCAATAGGAATGTAAGATTCCTTAAGATCGATTGTAAGATTCCTTAAGATCGATAGGTTGACCTTGAGACTTTATGTTAAGTTTAGGGTTGAACCTAGGTGTAGGACCCAACCACCCATATATTGTTAATAAAATCGGTAAAGACAAGATCATATACGTCATACGATTATTCTTATTAAGCACAAACGTATAATATGTGTTCTTGGTTGCGGAATAACCAAGAACACTCCACAAAGTGTTACATTTAGAATTGGGTTACCGGTGATCCACACAAATGATCAACCAGGATCCAAAAGGATGCTTAACAACTAAAGACTAAACCTCTATTTATAATGTATAGAGGTTTTACAATTAACCCTATTCTATATGTAACTCCCAATTCTAATAAATACATACCATGATTAAAAGATTTGACTAATTAAGTAAACATGGAAATATTAACTCAGTCCTTCTACTCAGTATTGAGTTTCAATACTGAGTTCCAATACTGAGTGCCCAATACTGACCACTCAGTATAGGACTGAGACTTAACACTAGTACCAACAAGTTGAGGGCAGAAGATCATGCACGGATAATTCGGTCATTCTACTCAGTATCAGACATATACTGAGTAGCTCGGTATGAGACCGATACTGAGTAGGTCAGTGCAACTCATTTGTGATCATCTTCAAAGGTTTTGAGCTGTCATATCTGATCGACGTCTATCTACTCAGTATCAGACCTATACTGAGTAGCTCAGTATGAGATCTGCCCCACTTGTTTGTTTTGTAATCATAAGATAACAAGGGACATGGGCTTTGCCCTAACAATCTCCCCATATCTAATGATAACAAAACAATCTTCAATCTTGTCTTGTATCGTCTTCTTTTTGAGATATTTTCATATTCTTTATTCACCGAGTACTTCAAGAAACTATATATCACACTTAACTTTTCTCCCCCACAATCATTGGCTCCTCCTCAAACTGTCTGGTATATTTGAGTTGAAATGAAACATATCCCAAGAATCATTCAACTAGTAGATTTCCTCAGTTTGAAACGATTCAAATGATTGTAAAATAATATGTGACATGTACCCCCTTGAATAACTTAGCATGAACACTTTAGCTTCAAGAACTTTAGCTTCATATTAAGAGAAAATATATACCACATTGAGTTTTTCTCCCCCAGAATCATATACTTTCACCTTAAACTGTTCGGTATATTTTATCTTTGACTTGAAACCCCTCCAAAGAATCAATCAACTTATGGATTTCCTCAGTTTAAGATGATTTTATATGATTAATAAGAGAAAAACATGTGAAAGATACTCACTTGTAAAATTCAGCTTTCAGAATTTCGTTTCTCTAATTTTGCAGCAACTTCAAAAAATCATATCTCCATGTAGAATCTTCTGATCATTATGAATTTTTAACACAATATACATATACCTGTCTTCAACATCATATCCAAAAATCATAGTGATCCATCGGTTGAAACGATCACAGCGGTCTCATATTGACCACTCGGTATGAGACAGTCAGTATCAGAAAATCATCAACTTTGAAAATATGTATCTCTCAGTATACGATTCTGATCAGTCTGAAATTTTGATACCGAGTACATGTATGTGTTATGGATATAATATCCAAAATTTATGAAAATCCAACGGTTACAAAAGATACAATATCCGTTTTACCAGAGTTACGCAGAATTAAAAACATACCATAAATATTCGTCAATAATATTCAAAAATATATATCTCTCAATAAACAATTCCTTTTGAAGATCTGAACGGTGAAAACGTTAAACACATTATGGTGAATCTTCTGTCCAAATTTCACGCTTATTAGAAGTTTGAAGAAAGATATTTGATTTTTCTACCATGGCTGCCCAAAAAGTAAGGAATAAAAAGCATAGAATCTGACTTTTTGCGCCATACATATCTCTCTACCAGAAACTCGAATTGCAATTGTGAACGGTCAGACTGTGTTTCTGTGTGTTGAGAACCTCCTGTTCAAATTTCACACAGATTCGACCATTAATGAAGGAGATCCGGCATTTCTTCTACCCGTGCGCAGAATATGATGAAAATTCTGCATTGTTCTTCTTTATGAAAAGACTTGATCTTCAACAATATATAGGGTTATATGATCATCAAAGCTGTAGATAACTTTGAACCGCTCTGATACCAATTGTAGGACCCAACCACCCATATATTGTTAATAAAATCGGTAAAGACAAGATCATATACGTCATACGATTATTCTTATTAAGCACAAACGTATAATATGTGTTCTTGGTTGCGGAATAACCAAGAACACTCCACAAAGTGTTACATTTAGAATTGGGTTACCGGTGATCCACACAAATGATCAACCAGGATCTAAAAGGATGGTTAACAACTAAAGACTAAACCTCTATTTATAATGTATAGAGGTTTTACAATTAACCTTATTTTATATGTAACTCCCAATTCTAATAAATACATATCATGATTAAAAGATTTGACTAATTAAGTAAACATGGAAATATTAACTCAGTCCTTCTACTCAGTATTGAGTTTCAATACTGAGTTCCAATACTGAGTGCCCAATACTGACCACTCAGTATAGGACTGAGACTTAACACTAGTACCAACAAGTTGAGGGCAGAAGATCATGCACGGATAACTCGGTCATTCTACTCAGTATCAGACATATACTGAGTAGCTCGGTATGAGACCGATACTGAGTAGGTCAGTGCAACTCATTTGTGATCATCTTCAAAGGTTTTGAGCTGTCATATCTGATCGACGTCTATCTACTCAGTATCAGACCTATACTGAGTAGCTCAGTATGAGATCTTCCCCATTTGTTTGTTTTGTAATCATAAGATAACAAGGGACATGGGCTTTGCCCTAACACTAGGGGACCTATAGAAGTTGTTATGAATTATGAAATGTGAGTCTTTTGAGACCGTAGGGCATTAGTATGATAGGGTCGGCCCCTATGAGAAATGCCATGTTTTGATCTAATTGTGTTGTTTTCGATGGTCGAGTTGACCGTTTGAATCTTGTCTGTTGGATACGATAGTATGGCGAAAGAATGAATGTGAAAAGTGAATGAGCCCCACTAAATTTGGAAGAGTTATGAATGAGAATGTGAACCAGACGTTTGATAAATGTATGAATGAGGGTAGGCGGAATGATTCCAATACCCGTACGAAGGAAGAGTCATCGAATGGCGAAGTCCGTAGTGGAAGTTACCTACATAAAAAGGTAGCAAGACCTAATCGGAAGAAATTGAAGAATGTTGTATAGGGTCTTCATAGCGTGTAAAACCTATGTGTAATTCGGAAGTTTTGAGCCGAAGGTCACGATGTGGTGGATTCGGTAGATTTAGCAAGTGCTAGAGAGTAGCAAATGAAGGAAGAACGATATGGCGACATTGACGTCACCATTATTGAAGGATGAGGTGTTGACACGGTAGAATGTGTTGTATGAAACCTTGTGAAGGAGAGCACGGTACAAGATGTTGTGAAATGAACTCACGAGTGAGTTGAAATAGGGAATTGACCCGGAAGGGCCACCTAGGAGATCTTGGGTAAGATGAATGATTTGAGATTATGACTTAATTGTTGTTGTTGCACGAATTGGTGCCTATAGAAATTGTAGATAAGTTGTATGATGTGGAGATTTAATTCGGGAATAGTCTTCCCGGATAGTATGTGTATAGAAATCATACATTGGAAATGATTATGGGCCGGTGTGTCGCATGTAGTAAAGATATATGGGTTGATGCTACTATGTAGTGTCAAAGGGGGAACCATGAGAATGGTAGATGTTGTCAACAAAAGAATGATAGTATAATGAAGTACTAAGTCTTGGTAAGAATTGTTAATTGGATGAGAATTATAGAAATAGATTGGAAATGGGACTTTGATATTCGGCAGGAATCCGGATACCCAATGTAATGTTATTATACGTGAACGGTAAAGGAAAGAATGACTAAGGTATAGTGATGCCTTAGAATGTATAAATGGAAACTATGTGGAAAAGAATAAATGTCGGGAACGACGAAATTTAATCTTTGGAATCAATTGAGTAAAAGTTGGCGCGTAGCCATAGCAAGTTATGTGATAGGATTGATGGATTCGACAATCTAGAGTGAGAAGAAGATTGTCGGTAAAAGTGTCATTGCAATAGCGTGATAATGTATGACGTAGTGTAGTATAAGACTACGACTGGGAAAGGAATAGTCCTAAGTCCCACGATGTATGAAAGTAGAAAATCGAGTGTCGGGCCATTGGGTGCTAAGTCATGGGTTGCAAGTGTAGACCGGAGTCGGTTGGTTGACTCAAAGATGACCGGGATGACCGGCGAGTTTGGTTAATGGAATGGAGTGATAGATACTTCCGTAGTGACAAAAGATTTGGAAATGTGGTAATAAGGAAATGAACCGATTAATGGTGGTTAATGTGTAAGAGAAACGAGATTTTACTAGTTATACGCGGGATTCAATGCATGTGCATTATGTGATGGCCTTCAAAGGCATATGACGATGAAAAGGTAGTGTCATGTGGATCGTGTCGAGTAATATGTCAAATGAGAAACATGTTAGATATGAAAGAAAACGATAATGTGATATTATGTGAATGGTTCTAGAATGCATGATGAATAATTGGGCGATTGAATGAGTGAGAAAGTAGCAAAGCTACGTGTTGTAAAGAGATGGATACCAGATGGTATTGGTGTGACATATACATATGTTTGTATATGTGCACAATAGAGATGTATAGATGGTATTGGTGTGACATATACATATGTTTGTATATGTGCACAATAGAGATGTATAGATGGTATTGGTGTGACATATACATATGTTTGTATATGTGCACAATAGAGATGTATAGATGGTATTGGTGACATATACATATGTTTGTATATGTGCACAATAAAGGTGTTTAGATTGGATTGACGTGATATATGTGTTTATATGATGAATGTAGAACCATGTGGTTAATGGGTATTGCTATTATGTTATGGTAAATGAGAATTTGGTTTGAAATGCGGGTTGCATTTAGGACATGCATGTGTAGGAGATGCCTACGATTCATAGAATAGGAGGAAAGAGAAACTCCTAGCGGGCAAATCATCATTTGGTAACCAAGTTATGATAGACTTGTATGAAATTGAGGAATGTGTCGCGGTAGGAGATCTAATACCGATAATTGAGAATAAAAGTTATAGAACTGATCGATGTGATGCAAAATTGTTGAAAGAATACTAAATGATGGCATGAGTGACCAAATGATGGTTAAGATTCGGTAAAGGTCGGTGTGACCTTATGTATATGTACGACTCTCGCATAATTGGGGGGAAATTGAAAGTGTGGAAAAACGGGGACAATTGTTAAGAGAACAATAATGATTAGAACCGAAAGTGATAAATTAGTGATGGTGCCCCGTGAGCATGAAATTTGTTAGTTTGAAAGAGTTTGGTTGACTTCACGCAAAAGTCAAGGTTAACCAACTTGTGATTGGTCGACTTAGTCAAAGATGGGCCTTGACTTTCGTTATGAACGATTAGCGAATGTTGAGGGCATAATGCGTCGATGGTATATGCGTGAAAAAAGGATTAATGGAATAGTTGAAATAGTTGTAGTCGGATTATACAACTTTGACCCGTTTGGGTGTTGTCAAGATTGAATTTGGGAATCGAGTATATGATTATAAATGGATCATAAATTAAAGGTCAATTGTAAAGGAAAGGAGGATTTATGGGATCTTTAACGAGGAGGGAAAATGTTAAAGTAGAGTTGACTTTGTGCTTAAGTCAAAGGGTAGATAATGTGGGGATATATCAATGTCGGATATATCGGTTGGGTCAAAGCTAAAGTTTGACATTCGTTTAAATCAACTAGTTGATGGTATGATTGTGTCATACCATTGTCATGGGAATAAAAGGATCGGTCAAAAGAGTGACGGTGTTATGGTCAAATTGTGAAATTTTGACCCGTTTAAGTATTATGACTTTATTTTAAATGGGGTCTTGATCGTTCGGACTTAACGGAGTTAGGTGAATGTTTGAATATGTAATGTTGACGGAATAGGAGTGAGGAAAGTTTGGTGGTAATGACCACAAGGGAATGAGAGCGGAATGCTCGGTCGGATGTGGGTTAAAATTCTTAGTGATTCCGAGGACGGAATCCTTTTAAGGGGTAGATAGTTGTAACAACCTGAAATTTGTAAATAAATAAATTTATAAAAAATATGATAAATAAGGATAAATCGTTTAAAGAACGTAGGAATTGGTTTCGTGTCATCTAGACACCGTATGAGAAAGTTATGGACGAAACCGGGTCGAGACAACAACCGAAAAAATGCAGCCCTGCTGCATAGGGGAGTTCGCGACGTTAACTATGGTTCCCGATCGGGAACCGTCTTCAGAGATTTTGACCATCGAGCGTGAAGTAGTTCACGACCACTTAACGATCGCGAAGTATGCGAGCGAGTTGCAAAGTTAGCGACGCGAACAAGTTCACGCCGCGAACTTGGGTCGACAGCAATAAAATCGGGAAAAGCTAGGGTTTTCTCATTTTCCACTTCTTCACTTGGTGCAGCCGAGATTGGAGAAGAAGGAGGCGATTTTGGTGTTCTTGAGCTTAAATCTACACCATCTTTGAGGATCTATGCATCTAAGCTAAGATCTAAGGTATATTTCATCTCTTAGCTAGTCTATGAACTTATATGGGGGAAAATTGTGATTATGGAGTTGTTATGTGGAAGATCTTGTTAAGGGTGTTTATGGAGGGTGTAAAACACCCATAAGTAGTATGTGGATCATGTGCTCAAGTTGGATTTATGATTTGTTGGTGAAATCATGAACTAGGGTTTATGGATTTCCACCAAGCTTATGAGATTGGTGATTGGGGTTGATTATGTTGATGTTAGATGATGTCTAGTATGGATGATAACTAGAAATGTGATGATTTTGTTGATAGGTTGCAAGGACCTAAGAGATGAAGTTATTCCATGGGCGGGAAGCAAGGATTCGTGTTGACAAACGCGGACTGGAAAGCATTGCTAAGGTGAGTACATGAGACTTTTAAACTGAGTACATAGCAAATAGTTTTGAAAATACATATGATATTTTATGGGTCTTTATTAATAGATATGTTGATAAAGATAGTGACTGAAAATGTATGCAAGTATGTAGAATGTGATACTAGAATATGTCTAGTATGATTGATGAATTTGAAGTAAAACATGACAAATTAAAGTAATTATGGAATCTATGTTAATGAACCATAATAAAGAAGTAATTGATTAAAAGAATGTATACGGAGCCTTTATTAATGAATATGTATTAGTAAAGCAAATGGGGAATGATTTTATAGTAATGAGTACCTATTGGTAAGATATACTAATAAAAGTAAAGAACGAATATATATGAAAAAGAACATGATGTGACTAGTAATAATTGTGTATTATAGTCAAGGAAGAGATAAAAGTATTATGATATCGATAAATAAGAAATGTATCTTATGTATAAAGTAAGTATGGACCTCATAGAGTTCATAGATGTAGAAGTAATTGTGGTTGCTTATGATCGGGTCCATGGGACCATACAGGTACGTTCACACTGTGATGAACTAAGTATATGTCGTTATTATTAGATGACTAACTTGTTTGATGTTGGATGTGATAGCCGAAGGCTTTGACTGGCATAACTGTTAGGTTATGATAAGAGATAGATGGTGGTGACGCGGGGGACCCCCGGTCACTGGACGGTGGTATACATGTTTATACACCGAGTGTATATATGTTTATACACTAAGCACTCGGGTGCTTCTAGTACGCATATGTTTGGTACTAGGTATGTTAGGTTCTAATACATATATGTTTATGTATTAGAAATGTTTGTGTTCCTAGTATATCTGGAAAAATCATCAGTAATAACAAGAGAATATTGTTTCTTTCCAATACTCATTACATTTGTAGGTCCAAAAAGGTCCATATGTAAGAGCTGCAAAGGATTGGAAATAGAATTGATTGCTTCGGTCTTATGAGAAGTCTTGTGTTGCTTACCTTTTAGGCATGCAACACAATGATGATCACACATAAATTCTTTTTGTGGTAATCCAACTGCCAATTGTTTTTTGACTAAATTGTTCATATTTTTAAAATTTGTGTGACACATCCTTCTATGCCAGAGTTCTGATTCATTTGTGTTTGCCTTAGATATAAACAGTTGATCTCATTTGTGGAAATGAGTTCTCCCCCTATATCCAGGCAATACACATTATTTCTCCTTGGTGTTCTTAAAACAACAAATTTTTCATCTAAAATAAAGTCAGGAGAAAGAATGATGCACTCAATATCTGTAAAAAGAATTTTATTCTTTTTATCACATACTTGTGAGACACTAACCAGATTGTATTTAAGCTCAGTAACATAAAATACATCATCAAAAGTAATCTTACCATTTGATACTCTACCTTTACCTGTAATCCTACCACCTCTTGGATTTTCACCAAAAGCAACATATCCACCTTCAAAAGACTTGAAATCCCTAAGAATTTGAAGATTTCCAGTCATGTGTCTAGTGCATCCACTATCAATATGCCATGTTCTACCTTCTTCAGGGATCTGAATGCTCTGCACATAAAGTAAATGGATTAGTTAATTTTGGGAACCCAAGCTTGTTTTGTCTTGGGTTCATCCTTTGAAGAGTGAGATTTTTTAAATGGATGAGCTTTGTATGCAGTTTTGGTCTTTATTTGTTTGTTAGTACTGGTATTCTGATTTACTAATGACCTAGGTTTATACCCATAGTTTTTGGCTTTTGAGTAGTTTACTACTGATGGACCAGTAGTATTTTTGTAATTATACCAGACAGCATTGTAATTAGGGTTTTTACCAGTAGTAAACCTGGAATAGTTCCTAGTGATGTTTGAAAACTTTGAATATCTTGGAAATTGATTTTGTTTTACATTGTTTTTGAAATAATTACTTCTATTTGGACTTCCATGCCTGATATTAGATTGCCTGGAAACCATGTCAATCTTGAAGCTGACCCTTCTGTTTCCCACGACGTCACCAGCTTACACCAGTTGATGATCAAGGAAACCACCACCGCCAATGAAGAGACAACTTTAAACCAAGTTGTTACTGAGGCATCCACCCTAGCTGCCAGTAATCGCGAAAGTAGTCACCAACTGAGCTGTGAGGCAGCTAACCAACCACCCAGAGGAACTCTTCCTCCAGTCTCCATACCAGTATCGCCGGCTGGTGAGACAGAAGCTCCAGAGATTCAAACAGCTTTTCATCTAATGTTTGAATCGACTGATGATTTCATTCAGTCTCATTATTCGTCATCTGACGTAGAACATTCTGAGCTTCAAATTGCTTTGACAACTGATGTCGGCACTTCTGTTATAACCCCAGAAGTTTCAGTTGGACCCAACTCACCCCCCATAGTTTCTGAGGAACCCATAGGAACCCTTCTTCCTACCTCGGGAACACCTTCTTCCACAGCTGAGGTTACCCCTCAAGCTGGAGACATGCCGGACCCCTTCCCCCAAAGCGTCCAAGTGTCCCATGCTGTATCCAGCAAAGCTGGAGGTCGCATTCCCATCAGAGCAGCTGCTGCTCTGATGTCTAGAGTTGTTACATCCCAGATTCGACCTGGGATGGCCACGCTGAGTATGCAGATGGACTCCCTTCGCAAGGATGTTCCAAAGAAGTTTGCCCAAACAGCTGAGAATCTCTCTTCCAGCATAACTTCTCTGCACACTGAGGTTCATTCTCAGGCTCCTCAGCTGGCTCTTCTTTCTGATCAGATTCGTATCAACACCAGCGGGTTCATATCTTCTAACGACTACGTGCGTCAAGCGTTGAACTCCCTTCGCGATTCTGACAGAGTCGATCAAGACCAACTTCTCTCCGAAGTTCGGGACAGGTTGGCTCTTGCCCAATCAAAGCAAGAGTCTTTGCTGACACTTACTCATAGCCACCTTTCTCAGGCTATTGAGAAGTCAGCTTCTGTTGTGTCGACCAGGCTGGACAAAATGGAGACTGAAGTCAGCTCGCTGACTTCCCAAGTCGCTGGTCTCCAAGGCACCCTTGACCTCATTCTTGCTAAGTCAATGAGGGTGCCGCTGTCGTCCGTCCTGCTTCAGCACCAGAGAGCACCCCTCTTCTTCGGGCGCTCTCTGAGGGGGAGAAAGAGGCCACTTCAGCAGGTGAACAACAAGGTGAACAAAATAGTTCACAACCTATAGTCACCTCTGCTGTTGGAGCCAATACTGAAGACGTTCCAGCAGGTGATAACTCAAGAATTCCACCTATCACCTCTGCTGGAACACAAGAAGAAGAAGTTGTACCCTCAACTGGTTTTGTGACAATCGTGGATTCCTTTAAATCAGTTGAGGGCCCAGAAGTCCAAGCCCCGCAAATCCAAAAACCTCAGCCTATTATACAGGAGATCCCTTATCCTGCTGAGGGGGAGCCTACATCTGTTGCAGTTAAAAACCTCATCCTAGAAGAGGTTGGAACTGCTGCTGATCTTGATGCAGCCATGTCCCTTCAAAGAAAAACTCATGAAGAGCTGTATCAAAAAGCTGAAGCCCAAAGAGCTGAGAACATTAGGTTGTTCAATAAAGTTCTTTATCACCGTAGGCAGGAGGCAAAGATCACCAGCGTAAGGGCCCCCAAATTTGATCCCAACTCTCCTGATGAAGTTGTAATTACAAGAGCTGGAGGAAATGTGGTCAATGAAAAGTTTCCTTTGAACAAGATTAGCTTCGTTCTCAATTATGGTGAATGGAAAGAAGTTGAAGTATCTGCTAGATCTGCAAAACCATCGCGGATTATAACAGATCTGGAAGACGAGATAAAATTCGCAATCCACTCTTTCAAGATTCTATGCGAGACAATCAGGAGACAAGCTCCTGAGTTGGTATATCGCATACCTCCTGAATTGTGTGAATCTCAAACAGCTACTATCGGAGGATCTGCGGGTGAAAGCTCCTCAGCAAGAGGGGAGAAACGTAAGTCCGTTCTCCTCGAGCCTCTTGCTGACTCCAGACCACTGGATATTGGGTCATTGATCATATTTGATAAACGACCAAGACCCAATATCACAAAAGCCATCCCCACGGGAGTTAACTTCGTCCCTGGGCTAATCGTAAAAGAACCAATTCATGGCTTTTGCTATCTGGAGAAGAAGAAGGAGCAGTGCTTTCAGCGAGCAGATGAGTTGGATCTATGTGATGTGGATCAACTTATGATCTATCACAAGTTGCTGAGTTCCTCCACTAAAGAGGGAAGATAAATGAAGAAATTAATAAACTCAGCCTTCAACTCACTGTATTGCAATGTCGTTGGATCAGCTATATCCAAGGCATTATAGTTTTTTTTTTTATTTTCCTTGTAATTTTAATTGCCTCATCAATAGAAAATCAAAAGTTGTGTAATATACTTGTAAAAATTGTAAAAAGATAAACATATACAAAAGAACCCTAAGGGTCAAAGCACATAAGTATTCAGCTGACTTCATCAGTTGAATCATTACAGGGTTACACTTATACGGCTCTTCGATTGCATCAAATACGGGGAGATTGTTAGTCCCAAGACTAAGTAAATAAGATTTGATGATCGATAGCCAAGAAGAATAAACAACAGCTGAAGTATGTATCTCAGCTGAAGCAAGTATATACAATAAACCTTCAGCTGGGTACGTACTTAGCTTTAGGATACAAGTCAAATCAGCAGCTATTAACGAGAGTTCATTCGAAGTCTATGACCAAAGGACAAAGACAAGAAGAAGACTATTCAGCTGATTGTGGAATCAGCTGATAGTACACCTTGAATATTTCCCTTTCCCGCTCAAAGAAGAAGAAAACGATGAAGATCTTCTATTTTGGAATAGAATATAATGTCAGTACATTATCATCGTTTGTCCCTCAAGCATGTAAAGAGAAAGTCAACTATTTCTGTACTTATGTAGTACACCTTTCACTGTGCGTCAGAAAGGGTACCGGAAGTAGTTGACACAAAGTACACTTGGGACAATAACTTGTGCAAGAGAATTTAATGATCCATAGACAAGTCCACATCGACGAATAATATGTTTACACGTCGTTAAACTTGGGGACTAAGGAACATGGATCTTGGGCTATAAATACAGACGTAAATGCTTGCATTTACAACACCTTTAGAAATCATAAGCACAAGAACATTCTCTGAGAGTTAGTTATTTGTCTAAGTATTAACTTCTCAATAGTTATTACTAAGACATTAATATCAGCTGTTAGTATCAGCTGATATAACTCTCAGCTTACACTCTTCTAGTTTGAGCGATCTAAAGTGTCATTTCAAGTATAGAGTTTTAGTTAGTTGTGTACTATCTATTTCCGCAAACTTTGTAATGTATTAAGTTGTTTTAATAAACTCTTAATCATTGAAGTCTTGTTGTTCGTTTATCTTATCTTCGTTACTCGGTCATAACACAACACGTTTGTGTTGTTGGGAACCAACAATCATCTCTTCAGGTGTTTCTTTGTTAAGTTTTTCTAATTCTTTATATGCTTTAATGCATTCAGGAGTGCAGGATTTAGAATGTACCTCAGTAGTAGAATCAGTGAAGGCCGTAAGAGCTTGATTTTGAGCATGTTCTTCTACTTGAAAGCTCCAGTCATATCCTTGACCCTCTTCTGATACTAGTGCAGTTGAATTTGAGGTACTGTTTTTGGTGTAGTTTGATCTTTGGTCTTTGCTAGGACATTCTCTAGCAAAGTGACCAAGATTATTGCAGTTGTAGCATTTGACTTTGGTTTTGTCAAATCCAGCACGATCACCTTTGTTGTAGGTCAGATTTTGTTTGCCAGTTCTTTTAAGAAACCTTTTTGTTCTTAAACTCAGCATTGCCATCTGCCACTTGATGTCCATCTCTTCCAGATCATCAGGATTTAGTTGTTCCAAATCTTCACTAATCAATGCAGTGTGTACATGACTAGTGAAAAAGGATTCTCTTGCTACATCTTCAATTCTTGCATTCTTTGAAGCATCTTGACCTGTTCCTGTACTAGACACAAAAGCAGCATTGTTTGAAGGTAAATTAGGAGTTTTATTACTTACCTCAGATTCAAACACTCTTAGTTCATTGTACAGTTCATCCAGGTCTTTCTCTTCCAATGCATCTCCTTGTCTATATATAACAGTATACATAGACCATTCTTCACCAAGAGATCTAAGGAACTTTCTGTTTACATCATCATTGTCTGGTTGAACACCAACTTGATTTAGTTCACCAATAAGTTTGTTGAATCGATCAAAGACTTGTGACAATGATTCATTCTTCTGGCCTTTGAAGTTTTCAAAATCTTGCTTCAGAACAGACTTCATGTTCCTTTTGGTGCTTTTGGTGCCTACGAACCTCTTCTCCAGTGCCTGCCACAGCTTCTTAGCATCATCGTATTCAACAAATAAATGTTGATAGTCACTGGGAATTGCAAGCAGAAGAGTGCTTAAGGCTTTGAGTTCGATTCCTCTGTCTTTCTTTTCTTTTTCACACTTAAGTTTGTCAGATTCAGTGGACGAACTTGCTAATGGAGTTTGAATGGTTTTGTTCCCTTCAAGAACAACTTCCCACATGGAATAATCAGTAACAAGCATGTATTGCTTGATTCTGTTTTTCCACATCCCAAAGTTGTTGGGAGTGAGAATTGGAATTTTGTTAGCCTGTGTGCTTTCATTGTTATCAGACATGATTAACAATTTTGAATTCAAAAGTATGAAACTTTTTTATGTTCTTAATTCGTAGATCTAGAACCTTAATGCTCTGATACCACTTGTCAGGATCGAATAACACGAACAAGTTATTGAATCACAGATCTACTAACAAAGAGAAGTTACAGCGGATTAACACTCTTGTTATTTGATTAATAACAATGTAAACTGTAATCGAATGAACAATAGTAAGAACACAGTTTATCACAAAAAGCTTCAATGTATATTAATGGATGAATCAATACACACGTACGTTTACAATTCGTAAGGAACTATTTATAATAGTCCTTGAAGCCTAAGCTATTAACCTAGTTATTGTAGGAAACGATTACAATTGATTTACAAAAGATAAACATTCTATAACAAACTATACGAAAAACTAGAACACGATCTGCACCAAATATAGACATCAGTAGTATTTTAGATCGTCAGTAGTAAAACCATCATCAGTAGTATTTCGTGTTTCTGACTCATCAATACTATCTTCCATACTTGTTGATCAGTTTTAACTGCAGCATCAGTATTAGAATGTTTATATTCCAACAATAGCAAATAAACTATTTTACATCTTGACACAAAACAAAATCGTAACAAGCGTATAACATGCACTTTAATTACATCATTATAAATTACATCATAACAAGATACTCGTTTATTTAATTACATCATTATAAATTACATCTACCCCTTAATCCGGAATTTTGTCATTTAAAACCCAAGTTCTTAAAAAAATGTCCCATGGTCGGCAAATGACCTAGCGGCCATGGATATCAGATTACCACCTCCGCAAAATGCCACCTTTGACAAAAAGGTTTTTTAATGTTTGACCAAAAAGATATTTTAGCTACTTTTAAGTCAAGTAATTACATATATATTATATCGATGTATAAGAATTTTATCTTATATCTTTTCTTGTAACATGAGTATTTCGAATTGGTATATTATTTTTACCGTATATAATGCAATTAGGATCTTACTAAATTAATAAATTTTAATTTTCAGACAAATAATTGTTATTTTTGGAGATATTTATGTTTATAAAGAACTCAAATCGCAACTTTTCTGCCACATCATCTTTTCTGCCACATCATCTGCCACCTCAGCAACCACACCACACCACACCACTTTTTTCATGAAATACCCACCACACCACACCACACCATACCATTTTTTTCCATATCATCATTTCTTTTCCATTTAATTTTAAACATAAAATAAAAATTTCATTAAAATTAAAAATTTAAACATTACAATACTAGAAATTAAAAAATACAATACTTGAAAAAAAAAACTAGCGGCCTAAATTGCGGAAAGCGGCCCTCGCCTTCGCCTTCGCTTCCCTCAAAATATCGAGATCCTCCCCCTCCAAATCGTCCTCTTCTGACATAAGCTTGTTGTAGATACCGTTAAACTTTGTTAAAATGGTGACTAGTTGACGCCACTTCCCAGACAGTTGGTTGTGGTTTCTGTACACCGGGCTCTTCATGAGATCGTGAAAAACTTTGGAGGCAGCCTCCCATAGCCCTTTCGTTTTCTTGCTATTCCCATCCCTTGGGTCTTTTGAGACGGTGCACCAAGCTTTACACAAAGCAACTTCTTCTTCAGTCGTCCAAGGCATTGGACCGTCAGTATCAACAACTACTTTCTCCTTGGCTTTCCCCTTTCCTTTCTTTTTTGCCTTGCTACCGCTACCGCTACCGCCAGCCTCTGTTTGTTGGAATTGTGTACTTTGGAATTGTGCACTTTGATATTGACTTTGTTGAAATTGAGTTGGTTGGAATGGTGGGTTTTGGAATGGAGGGTTTTGACATTGAGTTGGTTGGAATGGTGGTTGTTGGAATGGTAGGTTTTGGAATGGTTGGTTTTGGAAATGTGGGTGTTGGAATTGATGTTGTTGGTAGTGGGGATTTGGTTGAATGGGTGTTCCTGTGTTGAGCAAATTAACGTATTGGTCGAAGTGGGCAAATCCAAGGTTACTTTGGTCGTTGGTGTTAGGGTTTACCGGGGATGATTTGGGTGAGCTTTGGTTGGAAGCCATTTGGTATTGAGTTTGTAGAGATTGTAGAGATTGTGTGGTTGTGGTTGTGTAAAAAATATTGTATATTGTGTGTATATATAGGGGAAAAATAAATTAATTAATTTTTTTTTTAAATCAAACGGTCATATGACCGTTACAAGCTTCCGCTCCTCCCAACGGTCGAAAAAGAGCATCTCCACCCCGTTGCCCCTCGTTACCGTGCCCCCGAGAAGCCACCACCGTTGAACACGCCGTTAAGGGGGGCGGTGTTCCCCGCTCGCCCACGCCGTTACCGCCTAGCCATGTCACCACCACGGCAACGGGTGGTGACCCATACCGAACGGTCTTAATGATACAGCAATTATCTCTAACCAACTAGCTAGGCTACTAGGACAGTTGTTGATTTCTTAAATGCATTTAATGTTATTAGTGATATCATGCAATTTAATAGAACATTTAAGGGAGTTAATTTCAATTACTTTTTTGTCATAAGCCGCCCAACCGTCTTTCTTCTCTCTCGAGCCGCTATAAAAAAAATATGTAACCGAACAATATTTGTTTGCCATAAAGTACAACTACAAGGTATATGATGCCGCATGGCATGTCTAAAAGGAGATTACTATAGATGAGATGATCAATGAATGTTTTTTGAACTTTTGTAACTTTCAAAAATTCTAAGATAAAAACTAGTTCTTTTAAGATTTTTTTACTCGAATAACTATAGACTTTAATGTCGTATGATAAATATAATTTGTTTCTTGACTTGTTTCTTATAAGGTTTTCGAAACAGTATATTAGTTGTGTAAAATGAAGGTCGGGTAAACTAGATACTAATACTCAAATTATGATATTTGACATGTTTATAGTTGTCAAAAAAACAAATTCTTTACTTGAATGTTGTATGATAAATTAACTAATAAACTTATGCAAATCTAACAAATTAACTAATGCATTAAAAACAGTCTAGTAATATATAAATTTAACCAAATAAGTATATTGAAGAAAAAACTAGGTATGCCAGCAAAATACCCTTCATCTCGGAGAAATATGATGTTTTCACACTCATATTTCACGAAGTTAGGTAAATTGATTACCATTTTAATTTTGACAGTTAGTAGTAAAAAATTGGGTATGTCAGCAAAATGTCATTCATCTATGCAGTATAGTATATCAATCTAGGTGATGCAAATGGTTAATTTTGTGAGCTTCATAATGGTTTTGTGAAGTTTGATGGGTAAAATCAGGATTTTGGATGAAACAGGTCTTTTGGATGATATGGTGTCCAGTAAATAAAATGTTTAGGTAAAAAATTGTTTGAAAAAATGTTGGAAATTGGTAACTGGTTCTTAACACTTGACCTTTGGACAGAAACCAAAACCCTTGCTACCAAGTTGGGCCAATCTTTTGGTTAATGTTTGCTACGTTTTGAAGTAAATACGTAAAACAAAAGTCCAAAACTTTGAGGATTTTGTGGAGATCACAATCAGTTTTCCCCTTTGTTTTAAAAACCGGTTGAACCGGCTAAACTGGGAAATGGGAGCTAGTCAGAATGAGCCGGTTAAATTGATGATTACAACTCATTCGGAACTAACCGGTTGGACATGAACTGTCGGGTCGAACCACAAAAACCAGGTTTTTTTAAAGAATTAAATAAATAAAATAGATATGTGAATATGTTATAGTAGTAAAAGTTTTGAACTAAAAACGAAAAACTTAGTTGACAAATAATTTTTTGAAAATGAAAGATTTTTTATTATATTCATTTTATATTTTTCTAGTTTTTTTTGACATTTATATACTAGTTGCATAATTAATTATTAAAAATATTTAATTCGATTCAGTTGACCAACTAATCCAGCTTGATCGGTTCAACTATATTTAGGAGATTGGTCGTGTAAAAAATGGATTTAAAAAGTTGGTTTTTTCTGGACATGGGAGTATGGGACCAAAATTGCGAACTAGGTGATATTTTCTGAAAATATATACTTTTTGTGACATTTTATTAAATATGCTACGTAAATACGTAATTGTGCTACTTATTTTATAATACAATTGTGGTAGAATATTATAGGGTAAATTACAGTTTTTGTCTCTAACATATGGCCGATTCGGGGTTTTTGTCTCTAATGTCTTTTTGTCGGGTTTTTTGTCCCTTAAGTTTTTCAAATTCTGGAAATTTGTCCTTCCGTCCAATTTTGACCGTTAACTGACGATTTTTTGTCAATTTCCCCAAATTACCCTTGCATCATCTTCCCCATTTATGTGTTCTTCCCCAATTAAACCCTAATTCTGATTTGAAACCCTAATTGTAAAAAAACATCAATCTAAACCGTCATCTTTGCAATTTTTCATCCTCCAAATTACACAAATCTCATGGATCGAGTTTCACCTCCACTTACAACCCAGGGATGTCCTGTAGAATACAAATTCACAAGTTAATAAACAAAATATGATCAAAACATAGATGATAACAGAAAAAATTAGATGTCAAATTGTTGTTTATTCAATTTGCTGAACAAACGGGAGATAATCGTCTAGAAACATCTTTGCATAACATCTTCCTCAACAGATCCTTGGCTACCGGCGAAACAGATCTGAAACATCTTTGCATAACATCTTCCTCAACAGATCCTTGGCTACCGGCGAAACAGATCTGAAAAGCCTCGTCGGGAACCGTAAATTCCCACGCAAAACCGCCTCCACGCAAAGAACACACATTTCATGGTTAATTTCCCTCTTCTAGGGTTCTTGTTTTAGCTTTTTGGAAGAGGACGAATGTGAAGACGATTTAATTTGATCGGGGATTAAGAAATTCATATATTTGGGTTTTTGATTTTGTGATTTTGTCTGATTTCAAATTCAAGAAGGGGGACAGATCTGGGTTTCTTGAAAAACATGAAGAATGAGGAAAAAAGATGAAAATACCCTTTTGCATTTTTAGTCACTTAACGGTCAAAATTTGACGGAAGAACAAATTTCCAGAATTTGAAAAACTTAAGGGACAATAAAACCGACAAAAAAACATTAGGTACAAAAACCCCGAATCGGCCATAAGACAGGGACAAAAACTGTAATTTACCCAATATTATATTGTTTTTAATGTTCATTATGCATTAATTGTTTGCTTATTTATTTCTTTTTCCTTTTAATTTAAGGCTGAAATTTTTCAATTTAGGCGAGACTAAAAGATATTTACATTTAAAGTTTAAAGTTTGGTCCCTATTTTTTAATATATGTCATCTACAACCCCTATATTATTAATAACCAACACATACTATGTATATATACTTTTTTTTAACATTTTGTACGTGACTCTAAGCCCATAAAAATCCAATTAAGTAATTTATCAGGTTTTTAAATAATAGGTATGAGTATAAGGTAAAGTATTTTGCAACTAACATATTGATATTACTTGAGATTAGTATACAAATTAAGGCAACACAAAAAAATTATTTACTTTTATTTCTTCTATGGCAAAACTAACAAAAATAATTACTTCATATACAATCCCGAAACGCAGGGTATTTAATACCTTATTGGATATATTCAAGGTATTAATTGAGCTCCTATGTCGTGTTATTTGATTTACTAGTTTCATAACCCGCCCGATGGGCGGGTATGCTTCAAAATTTAGTATGTAGAAAAATACCAACAAAGATTAATAATTTTAAAAATGACATAATAATGTTGTAGCTGTAATGATGAATTGGTAGAAAAATCGATACATGAACAGATGTTACATAAAATTTACAAACGAAATAAGACTTCTTTGTATCAACCAAAAATTTTACAGACAAAATTTTGTATCAAATTAATCACAATAATTGTTTGGCCAATTAGGGTTACACGTGAAAGTTATGAATAAATCAGGATAAGCGTAAAATTTACAAATCGTCATGGCGTCTAAATAGTTCTGCATCATATACATTGGACTTCCGGTAAATGACGACGGTAGCACGTACTTCTTACCACGCAACACATTACCATTATCTTGATTTTGCGCCAAGATCGCCAATTTCGCATACGTCTCAGTTCTTAATCTTTTTGCTGCGTAATTATGTATCTCATCCTCTCAGCCTCAACCATTGAGTATCCATCGGTACAAAATTGCTGTAACAATCGCCTACCACCGAGTATCATGGAGAAATGATTTATCCTGTCTTGCAATCTGTAAGCGAACCACTCCCTCATTGTTACTTCTTACCATTTGGGATTATTACCCGATAGGCCAACTCCACCTAAAAAAATCAGAAAAATCTGATAAATTCTCCAAAATTCTGAAATAATAGTTCCAATCAGCTCCAGGATTTTCAAGATGATCAGCCCACTGGAACCGAATCTGCCCTTCTGCTGCCTTTTTAAACCGAAAATATGCACCAAACAGCAACAACAGCAGAAAAAAATCGGAAAAATCCCAGAAATCCCAAAAAAATGGGAATTTATGCAACTAAGGCCCACAAAAAAATTCAACTTCAAAAATCCTCCCCAACTGTCTAAAACTGACCAAACAGTCCAGAAAAAACCCATTCAGCCCGTTTTCAAGAAACAATTCAGAAAAATCCAAAAAAAATCTGAAAAATGGGAAATCATAATCCTAAGTCTTCCACAAAAAATCAGCTTAATACAAGCAACCAAACTGCCAAAAACTGTCAAAACAGTCCATTTTGACCCAATATTTTCCAAGTAAATTAGGGACAGTCTTGAAGTGGTCAATAGCATCCAGAAAAAATCGCAATAAATCTCATAAAATCCCTGAAAATATAAACTATTGTTCCAACACAGTATAAAACTTTGCAGGCTGATCAGACCACCAGAAATACCGAAAATACCCCTCTGAGTGAAGAATTTTCCCGAAATAATTCAAAAAAATCCCAAAGAATTCTTAAAAATGGGAATTCATAATCCCAGGCGTTCCACAAAATTTCAGCCTGATCAGAATAACCAAACAACTGCAGGTCCCGAGAACAGTCCGTTTTGACCCGAAAAACTTCAAGAGACGGTTTGTTGTGACATAGATGGAAATTACACTAATTCAACAGCCAACAACTACTAACCGGTTCGATAAGGATAACTAAATAAATAAATAAAAAATCAAAATATAATTTCAAAATACAAAAAAAAAAAAAATTTCGATAATGATAACATCGACATTAAAATTCTTAAAATAATCACGAAAAATAAGCATTCATAATTTCAAAGTCAA
Source organism: Calendula officinalis (assembly GCA_963853835.1). NCBI lineage: Eukaryota > Viridiplantae > Streptophyta > Magnoliopsida > Asterales > Asteraceae > Calendula > Calendula officinalis. Next base: position 21,083,316 of record OY970822.1, read on the forward strand.
TGTATATTTGACTATATTAGTGAGTATAGTTACTCATTAATTTTGAAATCTTTTGGCAATAAATTCACACATTTCTACATAACTTAACTTCATGTAATTTTCCGACCCAACATAGGCCTATGCAAAAAGAACCAGAACCGACCAGAACCACAAAGAACCGACAGAACCAAACCGGCACCGTACCGCACTCCCTGGTCCGGTCCAGGATTCTAAAGAATGGAGAACCAAAGGCTTTGAAACTGCATTTGCTAGTTTTATTCTTTCCTGTTTTCGCTCTTCAGCTGTTATTTCTTTAATTGTTTTGGTGTCCATTACTTTGATTGGCTCGGATACAATTTATACTTCTTTGATTCTCCATATAATTTGTCATTTTGTTGTATCTGAAGATGATTCTAATTTTCGGACAAATTATGTTCAAAACCCACATCAGCTAAACTGCAATTCGACACATCATCATCATATTCATTTTCGATATATCTGATGTCGTTTGATCTGCAGAAATATAATCATAAATTTGTGAGTTCTCAATCATTTCCACCTCACAAACATCAAAACATGTATCCCCTTTCCATAAGCACTTACAGTAGAATATAACACAAAAGCAGCTCAACGGTTCTAGCCGGTCCAAACCGATCAGACCCGATACAGAACCGAACTAAACCGGTTATAATAGGTCCGGTTCTCGGTTCTTCAAAACATGATTTTTTGGTTCTCGGATCGAGATTTTTCGGTTCAAAACATGGTTTTTTGCACCAATATTTGTTGATCAAAAAAAGCCAAAGTAGTATTGTTTATGCTTAGTAGTAGAAGAAATTGAGTTAAAAATGGGAAAAGAAGAATGATATCTGGCATGGATAATGAATAAATTAGTGATTACTGGTGACATGGACATTTTGACGTGGAATTAAAATTAGTGAGATGACAAATTTCAAAAAAACTTTATTTCAATATAGATGTAGATATAGATTGTACTCATCTGGTTACCTTTGTCATCCATGTCCACAACAGGGGAAGTTTCAATCCTGGCATAATTATAGAGATTGTGATAAGTTAATAGACCTCATGAACTATAAAATTAGTTTATTGTGTAAAACCCATGAGCAAATTAAATTATAGATAAGTTCAAGAGCTCTTTTACGAAATGAAGCATTTGAATTCTTAATTCTTAATAATTAAGGATCAACATATGAAATTTGCATGTGGTATAGAATATAGTAAATAATAATTGTAACTCAGTACCTTGTGAAAAACCATTAAAAATGCAATGCTAGTACATTACACAAGTTGTATTGACTTATTTTGTGCATAGCACCAAGAATTTAAATGTAACATTGGAGCGGTTGAATTGAGAACATATTCAAAAAGTTCAACAATTGCAGTGTTAGTACACCAATTCAGAATACTGGAATGCAAACTAAAATAAAATCAAGGTTAATTCTCAATTTTGTTTTCTTAAATAAAACACTAACCTGCTTATTACAAAGGAGATGAGGGGTTGCACTTGTTGATGAAAAATTGAGGTGAGATGCAAAAACCCTAATGTACCATGGTCTTAAACCACAAAAAACTTGTTCATGCATTTCATCGAACAATTGGTGTGCACTTTCCTATATAAATCAACAAACCTTCTTCACATGTGTTAAAAATCATCAATTTTAGTCATTACATTTAAGTGAATCAGAAGAACCATTGTGCAAGAATTGCAATCAAACAGATAGTTCAATGATTACCCGCATAATTACTTCGTTAAGTTGTAGATGCAATCTTGAGGAAGGGTAAATCATCGTTGTCCACAAATCTCCGGTGATGTACAGAATACTTCCTTTCGAACAACATTCAGTTCATTAGTCCAGCTTGCCTTGTCGACGGGAATCGTGAAGGTGATTTCTCCATGTGATAGCTGGTCTATTGCGGTGGGTTGAACGAAATTAGGGCATCAGAAAGGGGAAAGCCAATTTTGAAAATCCGTCAAAAAGGATTGCTTTGAAACCGAAAGGAATTTGTTGATGAATTACGTGGCCCAATCAGAGGATTATAGGTGGTATTTCGGACCAATGAGGGAGCTTGGAATTGTCTAGTTGTCAAACCAATGTCAAATGTAGACTCATATATAGGAGAAGATTAGTTTATACTCAATTTTAAATTCATGGGTTTCATTTGTTCTTTTATAAATGTGTTCTCTTCAACTTTATATAATAAACTCAATTTATAAAGTATTTCGAATAAAACAATTACAAATACAATTTATAACTCTAAACTATTCATATTCTAACACCAGCCTTTCTATCATGCCCACCACTGTAAACCTGCCGCCGGTGCCGCCATTTAAAGTATTCAAATCTATGATTTTTGGAGATTGACGAGGCACTCGCCGGTGATCCCTCGAACCCAATCATCAAAAGCTTTAATGTCTTTGTCTTCACCCAACAACTCAGTAAAACAATCGTTACACGTATCAACATCGGTAGATATAGCACATACATCAACATTGGCCTTAGGGAGGTCTTTTTTGTCGATACTTTCAATGCTCGTTTTGACAGCATCAATTGCATCCTCAAAATTATCTTGACATTGAATAAGGCATTCTCGTACTGGCTCTGATGTATTAGGATCCACTAATCGTTTTTTGATGACAGCTTTGAACTCGTTGATTTTATGTTCCATTGCTTGTAGTTGTTTGCTTGCGACTTTTGACCCTGCGGTCTCAGGTGTAGCGACTTTATTTTGTACACCAATTTCTGGCAATGCAAGTTCGAATAGTTCAGAAAGAGAGATTGAGCTGCCGCTGTCTGATGGTCCGCCAGCAGGACTAGGAGTAGGTGTAGGGGTCGGGGATGGCGTGGGGGTGGGGGATTTGGTACGGGAGTGGGATTTGGTAGGGGCAGGGGATTTGGTACGGGAAGGGGGTGGACATTTGTGGGCTTCACAACATAATACAAATAATATAATGGGAAAAATGAAAAGAGTCAATGTTTGCCTAGTAAAGGCCATTGTCTCTAATATTTGGTTTTAGTTTTTATAGAGATAATGGGGTGGAGTCTATATGGAGGGATAGGGGTTGGGAGAGGGTTCTTCAATACATATAAGGATTGGCAAATCTTATTTATAGACAAAGTTCTATAAATAGAAATTTAATGGTTACGGGCTTGAGGTTGTTATTCTTCTTCTTATTCACCATACAAAGAAAGAAACAATTAAATAAATTATGGGTGCTTAAATAATTTGAATTTATGGTCAACATTAACTAGATAATAACCTCTAATGGAGTCATGGGGGTCACCTTTTTTCTCTTCTTTATGGAGATCAAAGGTAGTACGTACACGTGGAGTTGTGGTAAGAGTATCAAGTATTGTGCATTCAAGTCAAAGAGCCACGTAAGTGGCACGTCAGCATTCCTTTTCACATTCACAAACCTACATACATATTCATTCAAAACCCAAGCCGTTACATCCAATGTTTTAAAACCCGGGTTGACCCGGCCGGTTGAACCGGTCGAACCGGGACCCGGTACATGAGGCGGGTCAACTCGGTCCGGTTTAATTCCTATTTTCCGCCCGCTGAGACCCGGCCGGGTTTCCGGTTGAACCGCCGACCCGGTGACCCGTTGACCCGGTAAAAACCCGGAATTTACAAAAAAATCCCTAATATCAGTGGTTTTTCAGCCGCTACTACTACTTTCGATTCTATCTCGCTCGTTTCTGCTCGTCCACCGTCCACCCACACAAGGTAATTTCATTAGTTGCTGCCCGATTTATTTCTACAAATTCATTGTTATGTTCTACAAATTGATTGCTCAAATTGATTGTTGATACAAATTCATCTTTGCTGCCCGATTTATTTCTCCAAGTTGATTGTTGCTGCCCGATTTATTGATTGTACAAATTGTTGTGTTCTACAAATTCATTGGTTGCTCAAATTTATCAGTGATATCTCTCTCAAATTAATTTGTTTCTGTTTTTGGTTCTACAAATTGAGTGAAGAAACATGCGTATGCAACTTTTCCTATGTTTTTCGGTAAAACGGTTGAACCGCCGGTTGAACCGGTTGAACCGTGACCCGGTCATCACACCGGGCCTAGCAATAACCCGGGTTTTAAAACATTGGTTACATCTCTTTTGAGACTCAACAAAGTACTCTTTACTCACAACATACACCAAAATTACATTTCACACGGCATCAACACACTCACTTGGGGTTTGGCGCAAGAAATAGGTGGTGTCATGGCATCATGTCAGCGACGCGAATTGAAGGGCCACATAGGATGGTGCTACCCCGCGTTATAATACCCCTCTCTCTAAGAGATTTAGTTGAATATTCGCTAGGACATGTTAATGTTAACGGGCATACGTAAGGAGTCGGTGTTTGTAAGGAGTCGGTGTTTGATCGAAGAAAATAACAAATATGGATTTATGTACGTGTAATAGGTTATAAGATATCAACCATGAGTTACGTTAAAATTAATTATATGATGTGTAAGTAATTCAAAAATATTTTCTTTTATTAAATATAAAAATAAAGATTATAAATTTAATTTTTGCATCGAAAGCCGATTATATTATTCCATTTTGGATTGAACCTAAATAAAAACCAATTTTAGTGTTTGGTTCAGTTTTATTCGAATTCAAATCCGTTTTCGGTTTATTTGTTTGAAGCCAAATATTGAAAAGAGAAATTATATTTAGTCTTACTATTTACATTAATTATAAGTCTACTCACTTGATAGGTTGACATGTATATTCTACTATGTCTAAATGGTACGCCTAAATACCATTACTCTATTTAAAAACATATTAACCGGGAAAAGCCCGAGCGGCATGCTAGATTTGTACAATGACTCAATGAGTGATTGATTGGCCTTGGTAGAAAAAATAAGCCAAAATCAATTTGCTTCCAACAAACGATGGAATCATGGATGCCATTGATGAACATATTCATGAATTCACTTTCTCCTGAGTCAGAAGCATCACAATGGCTACAATCTTCCTTCACTTCCTCATCAAACACTTCAATCTCCACAGGTTCGTTCCTCTCTCTCCTCATGCAACCCACAGCAGCCGTCGTAATCAATTCCACGTCGTCATCACCACCTTCAAACCCTAATAAACAAAGGTAAAGAGTCTAATACACCCAATTTTGGATCATGTTATTTTTAATTTGGTTAGTAATTCCCCCCCCCCCCCCCCCCCCCCCCCATTTTTTAGGTTTATGTGGCTGCAGACATTACCAAACGTAATTCAAACTCGAATTTTATCATTTCTTGTTTACGAACATGCAAGATCTAATAAGAATGATTTGTGTAAACTTGCTCGAGAATTACTATTTAATGAAAGAGAGGTTGATTTTTGGGTCAAGAGAGCTGCACACCAATTGTTTGATGTTATGTCTGACTCAAACTATAAATGGATTTCTTGCTTAAGTTTAGATTCTGAAGAAGAAAAATTTGAAGGTGATTTTGGAGGGATTCCCCAGTGGCTTAAAGATGTTACCAGTGAAAAAAAATCGATTTTTTCTTGGCTTCCAATTTCAGTTGATGAACTGAATACACAAATGCCAGATGTTGCTTATGAAGATGATGAAGATTTGATAGCAGAAGTAGAAAATAGAAATCTTGAAAATGTTCGAATTCAAGATAAATTCGTTCATCTCGAAATCGTTGACTTAGACCATGAAACAGAGGAAACTGCAAGGAATTTGAAATTGAAAATATTAAACATGGAATCGAATATAAAAGCTGCAGATTTTGTGGATGATATTAAAGAACTATGTGTTAAACAAAACATAAACTCATTAACAGTTTTGGGTTTAATCGAACCATGGAATGCAAATGATGAAATTGTTCCACTTTTACTATCCCGTTTCACAGATGGAAATGAAGACGACTTTATATTAACAAGTAATATCCTATGCTCAGTTGTGCTACCAAAGTTTTTAAATCTTGAAAAACCAGCTTCTCGTGTGTTAGTAACCGCAACAATCGACTACTGTAAAGTGCACCATAAGGCTGCTGTGTACGCACTTTTATTCCCGTTAATCCTGCACAAAAACGGCATAAATAACCCTAAATGTGACATAATGACAAAAATTATTAAAGAATGTTTACACCCTGCTCACGTTTCGGCCTTTTGTCAAAAGCTACTTTGTGAAGAAAAAGTGTTTGGGAACGAGTTTATATGCCAACCGTGTGATCATCATTTAGTTTCTGAAGAAGTTGTATGGACTGAATCGTTATTTAATCTTTTTCATAATATCTTGAATCATAATGTTTATTTGACTCAAGATTCAGTTGATCGGCTTGTTTTTCACGTTCAAGAATCTGCTGCAACGTTCTCAAAGTCGTTAAAGTTTGCAAATTTCTTGTTATGTTTTGTCACAAAGTGTACACCTTTGTTAAAGATTCATAAGGCGACATTATCTGTTACTGTTGGGAAAACTACCAGTTTCTTGTCAAAATCGATATTATCGAAAGTGGCTTGACATTTTCCTTAAAAGAATATATACTTCCTCCATTTCAAAATAAGTGTTTGAAATTTTCCTTATTTGGTAAAAATAGTGAGACTCATACTCACTAGCTATCTCCTTTAATAAAGTAAAATGACTCATTTACACTTACATTTACTTGTAAACATCATTAAAGTAGATAGTTAGTGGAGAATATCCAAATGAAAAAACTGAGAATCGAACTCAGTTGTGAAAGTCGATCGGCAGTAGTGAGTAATAATAATAACAATAATCCATAGACATTATTAAGATTGAGCTAGCAGGTGGTCCAAAAATAAAAATACCCTGCAATGAGACAGGTCGCCTAGCCAGAAGTGTGAATGTGACTATCACAACCATAAACGTCACAATAAGCTTGCACCGTTAACAAGAAGATGGTGGCCATGCTGAACATGAACGCTACAATCTTCCATGAAGCTTCCGCCAATAGGCCTTAAAACCAGCAGCAACCAATATGCAAGCTTCTTCAACAACAAATGCATCTTCACCATCTTTCATAGACCTTCCTCCATCTTAAACAGATTTCTTCTGCTTTTTGTTTTTCATGATGAAAAGGTCAACAACTTCATTCTCAGGCAACTCGCCCTCGATAATTTTCTCCTTTTTAAGCAATTTGACGTCATCACGATAAGCCCACTCATGTATTCACAAAGTGGCCAGGATAGGCCTTTAACATTTCGTAAGCAACCAAATTTCTTAATATAACCTCTGAGTCCTCATTTCTTAATCCTTCCCATTGATGTCTATTTCTCGGATGCCTTCGTCTTCCTTTAGGAGGTATCCGGTTCTATTATGAAGATTGGAAGCTGAAGGGATGACAGTTTTGCTTTTGGAGAAAGCTTCAACAGTTTGGTTATATAATCGAGCGATCTCATTTTGAGGGATCTTTTCTATGAATTCTTTAGTTTGGTTAAAAAATGCTAGCTTAGCTTCTTCTTCTTTTTTCTCTCTAATGGGACATTGTTTATGATTGAGCAATACATATAATCAAGCACATGTACACTAGGAGCTTTTGAGATTTGACACAACTTAATGGTTCTCACAAAATTGGCGAAGGTTGCCTGAATTAGTACCTGATGATAGATTCAAAGCCTTGTAAATTTCCTAAAAGGAATTTGGTTCTCTTCCATCATTATCTCTTCTGCCTACCCCTGTATCAACTTCCATAGAAAGTGTATGTTCATACAAATCATGATTCTGATGAGGAACCGTTCCAGGATTATAGGAATGGATGAAATAGACCAGGAAAGTGCCGTCAATTGATAGAATCCAAGACAAGTAATCATCATCAAATACCGGCATTTTTTCGACGGACCATTGGGACAAGGTTTCGGACTTTATCAAGGATATCTGCTTTAAAGTTCATGATGTTGTAATGGCGTAGCAGCCTTTGTACACCGACATATTTTATCTGCTCAAATCGATTATTTGACTGCAACCGAATATGATGCATCGGCCCCTATGTTGCGGTTCATAGGCTTGAGGTTTTTCTGTGGTTATGATCTTAGGTAGCAGAAAGATATTGCTACCACTAGATGGAAAGTCGAGCTGATGATTAAAAATTTTAGACATCTCATCAACCCATTTTCTCGATTTAGTTTGTGAATCCGATGATGAAGCTATGGAGGCCATATGATTGATAAAGATAACGTTACACTTTTGTGTACTTTATGGAGATGAAAATTTTAAGCTATGTTGACGAATATATGTCGTCGTTGGGATGGGCTACGACAACGTAAGGTGAAAAGGATTAGTCGTTGCTTGTAGTGAAGCTATGTAAATGCCATCTCTTTATATACAGAAAAGTAGGTGTGGACTTTGGTGGTGCTTAAGAGATGCAAGAATAAAAAATTAATTCATTTACGAAAGGAATTCGTCCTCTTCAGTCAAGTGTTCTTTTTATATCGGAAAAGTTCGTAAAGAATTTACTTTAAGCAAACGTAGATAGAGATGCGTTTTAAGGCAACTTTTAATATTTTATACTTTTAAGGGACAAATCTAAATTATTGATTATTTCTATTAATAACTAATAGTTAAGATTAATTATATTTCTTTTATATATGAATGGGTATTTTGATCAGTCACATAATTTATTTTATTTTATTTTTATCTAAAATTATTTATATATTTATTTTTATTTTTTTTATTAATTATTTATTTTATTTTCGTTAAAAAAACATCATGTGATAATCATATGTGATTATATACTTGATCACATTTAATTGTACAAAAACATTACATTTGATCAAATATACAATCATATTTGTACAATGATTATACAAAAACATCACATGTATTAACTGATTACATATATAATTACATGTGAGTATCACATAATATTGCTTTAAAATAAATAAATAATAATTTTTAAAATAAATAATAGAAAAATATATTAAAATTTATGTAATTGTCAATTAACCAAAATACCCATTTATATATAAAATATATTTTCAATTAACCAAAATACCGTGCAGCGAAGCGCAAATTTAACTGTTGATATACAAAATTAGTCGGTAGGACTTTTCTATGGTCATTTTTAAGTATTTTTACATCTCCTTTTCAGAATAATATTAATTTAATAATTCGTTTCTTTATAATTTAGCCTTGACAATTCTAAAATCTCAACTAATATTATCATTGTAGCACACCATTTTTCTTCTAAATACATTAACAAATCTATAATACAATAAATTACAATTTATTTATGTAAATTAACTACAAAACGATAGTCAATGGTTTCACAAGATTCGCAAACGACAATATATAGCAGGTAGAATATATTACAAATTTAATTCCTTGTTAATATACGTTTGTTAAGCAAATGATGTCTAGCTAAACTGGATTGATGCATGAGTTTTACTCCCATATGAAGTGTGAGATTTGGAGTTCGAATCATGTAAACACCTCTTGTGGTGCCAAATATTAGGTATTTTTCTCTGGAAATCTCTATGGAGGCTGAGTTTGCCCTGTAAAGGAGCTCAAACCCGGGGTGATCGCTGGAATATTGCGAGTAAACTTCTGTTGTAATCATTTGCCGTTTCCAAAAAAATATACGTTTGTAAAACACTTCATCAATCATACACATTTTTATATAAGCTCAATTAAATTAAACATTTAAGTTTATTACTATTAGCTCATGAAAAATATCTTTTTAGTCCTTTCACACATAAACTTATATAAGCTTTTCTAAATATTTTATTTAATAAAAATGTATTAACTTAGATAAACTTATAAACTTATAATCTAATAAACACAAACTTTTTTTCTTAACACCCCTTAAACTTATAATGAACTTTTATTTTGTTATCATTTGATTCTTAGCGAATACATATTGTTGTATAGTTAGCCAAGCCCGTTACTCCGTTAGTATTGTTTAGGGGAAAATGTTTTATTTTCTTAATATAAAATAATATTTTGAATGTTGTATGAATATATCAGTAAATAATATTTTAGATAGTATACGAAAGTAAATAATATTTTAGATAGTATACGAAAATCCTCAGGGCATCAAGCGGGTATAAATCAACTGATTCTAAACCAATTTCAGTGTTTGGGTAAGTTTTATTCGATTTCGATTTCGATTCGTAAACTGTTTATTTGTTTGAAACCAAATATTTAAAAAAAAAACATATTAACCGGGAAAAGCCCGAGCGGTCATGCTAGATTTCTACAATGATTGAGTGATTGATTATTTGATTGGTCTTTTAGTAGAAAAAATGAGCCAAAATTGCAAACACCCCTAATCAATTTGCTTCTAACAAACGATGGAATCATGGATGCCATTGATGAACATATTCATGAATTCACTTTCTCCTGAGACAGAAGCATCACAATGGCTACAATCTTCCTTCAATTCCTCATCAAACACTTCAATCTCCACCGGTTCGTTCCTCTCTCTCCTCATGCAACCCACGGCAGCCGTCGTAACCAATTCCACGTCGTCATCACCACCTTCAAACCCTAATAAACAATGGTAAAGACTCTAATACATCCATTTTTGGTTCATGTTATTTTTAATTTGGTTAGTAACTTTCCCCCCATTCTTGTTTACCAACATGCAACATTTAATAAGAATGATTTGTGTAAACTTGCTCGAGAATTACTATTTAACAAAACAGTGGTTGATTTTTGGGTCAAGAGAGCTGCACACCAACTGTTTGATGTTATGTCTGACTCAAATTATAAATGGATCTCTTGTTTAAGTTTGGATTCTTAAGAAGAAAAATTGAAGGTGATTTTGGAGGGATTCCTGAGTGGCTTAAAGATGATACTAGTGAAAAAAAATTCAATTTTTTCTTGGCTTCCAATTTCAGTTGATGAACTGAATACACAAATGCCATATGTTGTGATAGAGAACATGACACTGACCCGATACTACTGGATCAGCCCAATGGGCCCAAGCCCTGGATTGTCTATGAACGTAGAAGAGGCAAAGGGAGTGGTCACGTGACAAGCAGGAAGGAAGATTAGTCTTTATTAATTTGTTATATAATAGTAGGGACAGACTCTATGTGTGCATGCTTTTATGTTTTGTATTTGTGTGTGAACGGCTTAGTGCTTTGGCAGTGGTACCATTTTCATGGTGGCCATCTGATTGATTCCCCATCTACCAATTGCATTTCATTTGAAGTTTCTATCTTCTTCTCCAAGTTTCCTTTTGCAATTTCATTTCTATATTGTTCTTAACATGTTGCATATGAAGATGATGAAGATTTGACAGTAGAAGTAGAAAATAGAAATCTTGAAAATGTTCGAATTCAAGATAAATTTGTCCATCTCGAAGTCATTGACTTAGACCATGAAACAGAGGAAACTGCAAGGAATTTGAAATTGAAAATATTAAACATGGAATCGAATATAAAAGCTGCAGAATTAGTGGATGATATTAAAAAACTATGTGTTAAACGAAACATAAACTCGTTAACAATTTTGGGTTTACGCGAACCATGGAATGCAAATGATGAAATTGTTCCACTTTTACTATCCCGTTTTACAGATGGAAATGAAGACAACTTTACATTAGCAAGTAATATCTAATGTTCATTTGTGCTACCAAAGTTTTAAATCTTGAAAAACCAGCTTCTCGTGAGTTAGTAACCGCAACAATCGACTACTGCAAGGTGCACCGGAAGTCTGCTGTGTACGCTCTTTTATTTCCATTAATCCTGCACAAAAACGGTATAAATAACCCTAAATGTGACATTTTGACAAAAATTATTAAAGAATGTTTACACCCTGTTCATGTTTCGGCCTTCTGTCAAAAGCTACTTTGTGAAAAGTGTTTGGGAACGAGTTTATATGCCAACCGTGTGATCAACATCTAATTTCTGAAGAAGTTGTATGGACTGAATCGTTATTTAATCTTTTTCATAATATCTTGAATCATAATGTTTATTTGACTCAAGATTCAGTTGATCGGCTTGTTTTTCACGTTCAAGAATCTGCTGCAACGTTTTCAAAGTCGTTAAAGTTTGCAAATTTCTTGTTATGTTTTGTCACAAAGTGTGCACCTTTGTTAAAGAGTCACAAGGTGACATTATCTAAGGCTGTTGGGAAAACTACCAGTTTTTTGACAAAATCGATATTATCGAAAGTGGCTTGTATTTAGTGGTTACTTAATTACATTTTGTAGAGATGTTTGGTGATCTTTCTGTATTACTACTTACTTGGTTAGACTTGTTGAGGTTAAAATGTTTTCAACACATGTAGGGTCAATTTGGGTATAATTCATATGTCATCCACATACATGAAATATCATTCGACTTTCAATTTTGTCACGTTAGCTTTGTAACTGCTTTCCACACCAGTGCAATTACAACACACTTTCAAAAGTGGTCTCCACTACCAATAAATGCCATATAATAATACTATTGTGTTAACTATTTATAAAAAAATGAACAAAAAAAGTATTTGTGGGCAAAATTTCAAACTATACTAAACACAACCCATGTTGACCCGATACCAAACCGCACCAAAATATAAAACGAAACATGCTGACAACTTTCTATATATTTTGTTAACTCAAACAACAAACAACTTTCTATATATTTGTTAACTCAAACAACAAACAGATAAGTAAAGAAATACATAATTATTGAAACAAAACGTAAAAACAGAAGCAAGTAATTAAGTTATTAGCACACACGGGTTGAAAGTCGTAACTACCACCGGGCTCTTATTTAGAAAGCGTTCCTTTTTCAGTTACCATTAACGGTCTTCTTCATGGATTCAAATCTCGGCCCTTTATCTTGAAACTTAGTAGACGAATAAAGTTTCAAATAATCTTGAAAAGTATACCCATTCGGGTACAACAGTTTATCAGCCGGATTAATAACAGCATCACCAGCCGGATTATAAAAAGTAGCAATCGATAATCGACTTCCATCTTTATCGGTCATAACTCGATGAACCGCACTTTTATAATTCCCGTTACTCAATACTTCAATTTGATCACCTGTGTTAACAAAAATAGTATTGTTTTTGGAAGGTGGTATATTTACCCATTTGCCCTCTTTGAGGAATTCGAGACCCGGGACTTGATCATCTTGGAGCAATAGGATTATGCCACCTGCATCTGTGTGTTCACGAAGACCTCTAACGAGTTCCGGGTGAGGGCATTTTGGGTATTTTGCTACTTTTGTACCAACGGAAGGACCTTTTGTTCCTGAAAATGTTTCCTTGATGTGATCTTTGTGTAAACCGATATTTTCGCACATGAGTTCCGAGAGCGTTTCCGCCACTTTTATTAGTTGGTTGATGTACTCGTCGACTGCTTTGCTGCATTTATTTGTAATTTAATTAAGTTGGTGTTGAAATTGTGTTTTTTTTTTTTTGTATATTAAGATTAAGATAGATACAACAATATTTTTTTATTGTTGCGATTAAAAAAGTTATTTTTCTGCAAACCCCTTTATTTAATAACATATAAATGTATAAACTTTAATTTAACCACTGCAACCCGTGTGACATGTTTAATAAAACGGGTTACATGGGTCGTGTTTGGTAAAATTGACACCAACCTGAACCTGGCCCAAAATCTTAGTCTTATACATATTAAGCTACTTTTTTTTTTCCTATTTGGCCCGTTAGCCATAAAACATGACCCGAATCAACTCATTATAAAGAACACAAAACAAGTACAGAAAATGACATTTTTTACTTACCGGAGCTCCTCGGAAAGGTTAGTACATTCATTAATCTTATTATTCGGTCGATGCCAAATAAAGAACGTGCTTTCCCAGTCAATATCAGTAATCTTATTATTATCTTCAACGGTTTTAACAATTTCTGAATTATAAAAACTCTTTTTAAGGTTATCTTCATAATGTTGATTCACTAGTTTCTTAACTTTGTCCATTAACTCCTTATCAACTCCATGGTTTTCAATCTGCAAATCAGAAAATAATATAACATGATTAAAATCGAACAAGTATATTTAATATTATATGTCAAATGATCATATTATTATGAATTACCTGAAAAAACCCCCAATTCTCACAAGCATTGTGAAGAAGTGCCATTGTTTTGCTTCTATCTTCACCATCTAACTTGCTAAAATCTATCATTGGGATCTCCATTTTCTTTTTCTTTTTTCTTTTCTAAGATTCTTGTTTTTTGATGTGAATTTATGTTTGATTTAGTGAGGTATTTATAGGCAGCTACAGGAGGAAACAACGTTATTTTCACCAACAATTTTCATCATAAGAAGTTAAATCTGCAAGGAAAGTTAGTTGCAATGTACCATACCCTAAATTTCAGGGACTATTTATTTAATTCATAGTCAGTTCATATTTATGTGTGGATACATTTGACTTTTATGGTCAATGATTATGTATTGTTACGATTTAAATTAGACGTAAACAAGGGTATAGTTGCTAATATCGGTCGAAACTTCCTCTAATAAAACCTAAAGGTCTTATTATTGTATCAATCATACTTCAAAATATACCTTCTATATTGGTTTACCTGAAACCAATATTTTTGCTTAAGTGACACTAATTTTAGATTTCTAGCCATGTGCATTTTAAAAGTATATATATTAAACTTTTCAAAACCGACTATTGTATGTCTCGATTTGTATGGCCTTACAAGCTAAGTGGAATTCAAGTACAGCAGTAACATACACATACTATTGTATGTTTTGGAAATTTAGTACATCAAAAAATATGTTTGAAGTACGATACATACAATAATAAAATGTGTATAATTAAATACATTCTAGTGTAGTTTGCATTTAAAGAAAACAAAAGTACTATGTTAAGTTACACGAAGAAGATTAGGATTCAAGATATAAATCAAACCTTTTGAATTCAGATTTAAAAAGATCTTGCAAGTTGACTCTAATTATAGATGGAGTAGTTTTCATCCCTGCATATTTTTTTTTATTAAATTTGTGGACAATACTTTTGTTTCTTGGATTCTTCCTTTTGTTAAGGCTCTTTCCATGTGACCAGTGGATTATTATTTTCTTTAAATAGTATTATCATACATCAACTATGCTTTTAATTATTGACTAGGGAAATTGCACTTCTACTCATAATTGATTGTTATCTTGAATTCTAATTCTATCGGTTTTGCATAAACCGTGTGCTGTTTTGACCCGTTATATTATCAAATAAACATGTCAGGGTAGTAGAGATTTCCAATGGGCTGTTTTTGATGTGATAGTGCATATCTAGCTTAGATTTACACTTTGGTTAACCTACACATTAGAAATATTGTGTGATTTTGTCATGATCTAATGCTATATTTTGACTTAAGTGTTTATTAGTATTATTATTATTATATTTTCCATTATTATATGAAAAAAGTGAATGTCATAAGCTTGGGTGTGAAACCATCCAAAATTAGCTTGTTTTGATATAAAAAAAATTATAACTCAACACATAAACTTACTAATGTATCAAATGAATCAATCCTATCTAAAACTCATCACTTATCTTGAATCTTAATTATGTTTTTGTTAAAATGGTGTTTCAAGCTTCATGTTTCATGAAATGGTGTTTATATTGAATACATGTCCATATGTGTGTGTAAACTTTTTTTATTGTGTAAGTGTTCTAATATGGTGGAAAAGTGACAAGACTTTTTAAAAAAAAATTGTTTTGAGTTTTTCAAACCAAAATTATATAGTTATGGGTGGTTTCACACTTAAGCTTAGGTACGTGACAGCTCACACGCTCACTATCCCCTTATTATATTTATCTTATATTAGGATTGCTTAGGATCCAATGAGAAACTAATTAAAGATACAAAAACTGTGATATAGAATGACCGGTAGGGGTATTTTTTTTTTATTCCTAAGAATTAAACATGAGATCTCTTAAGGAGAATAAATCGAACCATTAGGTTACCACCTTTGAGGCATGTTTGCATTACCATATTAAAGGAAGGTAGAGTTCACAATCTACCATGGAATGATAATTTGATAGAATTTGTTACCATAGTTTCTCCTAGTTGTGAAATTTTATGGTTAAAATGGTTTGATTATTATTTTATGTGGTAAATTATTGAAGTGGACTTGGGGAATTGAAACAAAGACATATATGGCAAACCGTAGCAATAAAATCTTCAAAATAGCACATATTACACAAGTAGACCGGATATAAAAATAAAATTCTAGAGAGATCTCTTGATTTCATTCCTATCATAGCTCTGCCCATGATTTGAGCCATGTAAGCATATTTGTCACCTACTTGTATATCATTGTATAAATTTTCCACTTACCTTTTTTTTATATCCATTTTAAAACCTGTTTTTAGTTAGTTTTTCCTTTGTATAATAATATATAACCACCCCAGTTTTTTGCAACTAGTCATAATAATCTCTGGAATTCACTCTAATTTTTTTGACATTATCTGAAGCTACATCTTAAGTATGTCACGTTTTTGTAATGGTGTTAAATAAGTAATACTATGTATGTTTTATGACTTTATCTCTTAGAAAGAAAAATATGATGAGATCCAGAGTTTGATGTTTGTTAGTGTACTAAGCAACCAAATAAATGTAAAAGTACGATCAAACATATTGTTGGGATATGCGTTCAGTTTATCAAAAGAAACCGAGCGGAAATTAGCTAAAAACTGCAAGTCCCGTTAATGATCCAATCAAGATATCGTAAGATAAGACATCAAAAAACAGGGTTAAAAAGCAAATGAGAAGTTGTCGGTATCGATAGTGATATCACATTTGAGCCGTTTAAAATCCAAAACCCACGTAGTTGTGTGTAGAATTTGTTATTCTTCACCTTAGGGCCGCATATGAGGGGGGAGGGGGATATAAGCAAGGGCGGATTTGTAGGGTAGCACACGGTGGCACGTGCCACTACTCAAATTTTTGTGCGTAATATAAATTTTATTCGAATTATATTGTTATTTATATACTAACTAGCGAAAAGATAGAATAAAAATCAGTTTGTCCTAGTGGTTTCCCCCTTGACTTAGTGCTTCCTCCCTAGAAGGGATCTGAGTTCGAATCATGCCTTAAGAATTCTTTTTTCTTTCTTTTAAACCTTAAAATGTAACAATTTATCCCCTAAACTTTAATATTTCTTTCCTTTTATCCCCTAAACTTTAATATGTTATTTTTCAAAACTTATAAAATAACACTTTACCTCCTAAACTTTAATAATGTGGATAATGTTGAAAATCATTTATTAATTTTCAGTTTTATAGAAACATTTGATACTGTAAAAGATCATTTCGGTTGTAGATTATGAATCCTTTATATGTAACTCTTTGCATAATGATTATCGATTCGCTAGTTTGAAGGGAATTGCCGACCTTTCTCGTATGTTGGTGATAACGGGGAAACATCGTTCTTATCCTTTGGTTTATAGGTTATTAAAATTGACTTTGGTTTTACCTGTCGCGACTGCAACAGTGGAAAGATGTTTTTCCGCGATGAAGTTAATAAAGACCGACTTGCGTAACAAAATGGGTGATGATTTTATGAATGGTGCATTGATTTGTAATGTCGAAAAATAAGCCCTTATGGAAGTTAAGATTAAAGATGTAATGGATCGCTTTCAGAAAATGTCTACACGGAGATGTCAACTTTAAAATGAATGATTTCACACTATTTTTGTTATATTTGATGCAATTGTGATTTTATGACTTTTTTTTATCTTATTATATTGTACCCGAATTTATTTTTGTGCTACTACTAATGAAAGTTCCTAATTCCGCCCCTGGATATAAGGTTCTCGATTTCGCATAGCCTCAAGTAGGGGTGCAAAAACTGGTTTTTTAGAAAAGCCGGAGTTTATAAAAAAGCGATTTGGTTTAGCTCAACAAACGTCAAAACCGGTTCGGGGAAACGTGTTTAGTTTTAAACCAGTGTTCGGTATTAGGTTATATCCAATCGAAATAGGTTTGGAGCGGTTTAAACCAGTTTTTCGGTTTTTAAACCGATTTGATAGGATAGTTAAAAAAAACCGGTTTTCAAATCAGTTCATCCCAAAACGTCAATCCGATCTCAAACCAGTGGTTTACGAACCGATCATGTCCGACAAGGCAAAAACCGATTCCATACCACTCTTAAACCGGTTTTCAAACCAGGCAGCCTCAAGTACGACCCTGGTGGAGATTTAGGTGCTGTTTTTTTTGCAAAAAGATCTTCCTGGGGTCTTTTGTCTTCGCCACGCAGACCACGGGCAGAAAAGATGTTGTGCAGGTGTTTGTTTTTTGGAAGCCCGCAGACAAAATTATGTCTGCCCAAGGCCCTTTTCCCACAGACATGGGATAAAGCTTTTTGCATCTGCCAAAGCCTAAAAAAAGACGCCTCTCGTTATCCACTCATCTCCTCCAAAAACCCTACCCAAAATTTCACCCACAGTCATCGATCGTCTTCTCCACTTCGCCATCTCCACTTCGCCAGCAACTTCTCCCTCTCCGGTCGATTTCTCCCCTCATCGTTCACTGTCATCGACGTATCCTCCGACTGTTTCCGTTTTCTCTCCGCCGCGGCTCACCTTCTCCCCCTCTCCGATCACCGTCGCTACCTCCCTTCTCCGGTCGCCATCGGCGTAAACTGTCCCCCAGACAGCTTCGAAGCCCTCTCCTCAGGTATGTTTCTCTTTATCCTTCTCTTTCTATTCCATTTGATTTCATCTTATGTTCCAAAATCAGAAATTTGTATGTTTTGAATAAGAAATTTCTATGCTATGTTTCATGTTTTGAATCAGAAGCTTGTATGCTCATTTATATTCTGAAATTTGTTAAATTTGTATGATGGTTCATATGCAAACGAGAGGCGTCTGAAATTTGTTAAGCTTGTATGATGATTTTAATTTGTTAAGCTTGTATACTGATTTATGATTCTGAATTTTCATGGTTAACATTGTTTAATTTTGTTAACCTCTATTTTGTTAAAATGTTCTATTTTGTTAAAATGTGAAGCTAAGCTCGGTTAACAACAGGTGAAAAACAAGATAAAATTATCAATTTCCAATTTTCCCCTTATAACATAACCAACATAATCTGTGTGCAGAAATTGATCATGAATGGTTATTTGGTAGAAATTGATTATATGTTAAATTTGTTATGCATAATTTGGTTATATGTTAGATTTGACATGTATATGATTATTTGGTTTTTAGAAATGAGAGGAAAAGTTGTTTGGACTAGTGAGCAACAAAAATGCTTATTGGAAACTTGCATTGAAGAAGTTAATAATGTGGGTAGAAAATGTTCAAGTTTGCAATAAGAGTCATGGATCAATATAGGAAGAGTTCTTAAGGAAAACTTTGACATGGATTTGACAAAAAAACAAATTGTAAACTGCTATGACTATCTTAAAGTCAAATACACGGCATGGGTATTCTTGACAAACAGAACTGACAATATTTATAATCATCAAACGAATACTTTTAACCTAACACCTGAGGAGTGGGATGAATATGGAAAGGTATATATGTATTTGAACATTTATGTAAAATTTTGTAAATATACTTATACTAGTCTTTGCTACATTGGGTTCAGGTACATGCGTAGGCCGTTTCATTGAGAACTGCCTCGTTGCTTTCTCCCGAGCTTTGTGCAATTCTTTTTGATGAAATTATCTAGTAGTTATTGCAAATTAGGGAATGAGTTATTTAAAATTGTATTGTTATTGCATGACCTTTTTATGGATTATTTCAATGTTGTAAGACGGTGAATATTTTAAATTTTTGATTATTTGTGCAATTCTCTTTGATGAAATGAGTTATTTTAAACAGTATTGTTATTGCAATGTATGAATTATTTCAATGTTGCAAGATGGAGAATATTTTAAATTTTAGTTTATTTCAGCAGTCTGCAGATGTTAAAAAACAAACAACAGTTTTCTTGCAGACTGCAGACCTTTGGTCCGGCTCAGAAGCTGCAGCAGTTGGCAGATGTGGTCCGCAGACAACAGATTTTCTTGTTCAGAAAAAACAAACACCTTAGTTGCCTTTGTGCGATAAAACAGTAAACCATGGGCCGTAAGCTGTACTTCTATTTATTTGGGCTAAATATCTTAAATATATGATCAGTTATCTTTTTGGGCCGCATACTGATAATCCAACTAAACCTTTGTTGGTAATCATGTTTAAAAAATTTAATGCTAAGTAAACAAACTACTAAAAAAAAGTTCCATCTAATGACTTTTTGGGGCAAAACAGTACAAATTTGTTAAATTACTGGCTAATTGATTAAAAGATTATTGAATACTAAAATCTCAAGAGTTGGATATTGTATACTCTTTGAGTCTTTGTCGCAACTTTTCTTTTTAATTTCTTCCTATAGATTTGTCCAAAAAAAACAATAATCATATTATTCAAATTTAATAGGGTCCGCTTAATAAAATAATAGCGTTTAATAAAATAATATTATTATTATCAAGGACTTCACAATACTATCTTCTAAAAATTATTCTCTCTCTAAACTAACTTTATATTTAATCAAAAATATTAACAAAAACATCACAAATCACCACAAACTATCTCTTAAAAATTTATGACAAAGATAAATGATAACTTTTCTTGTATGATAGATGAATTATATAATATTAGGCATCAGGTAAATTGTGGTAGGCTGGTAAAATTTTTATCTTTTTTTTAAATTCTAGCTAACATATTTGACTTTTTTTAATTTTTTTTGTTTTAACTTCCTTTGTTTTAATATGATGAACTTTTTGCCTAAAAATTATAATGTATAAATTAGTAATATAACATTTACCAATTTGATTTTATCAGCTCAAATTATTTATAGTATCAAAATTATTAAGAATACGAATTTATGATTCTACGAATATTACTAAAGAATTTTTAGTTATTAAAGAAAATCTCATAAGACATTTGTGAGGGGATAAAAACATACTAATTTTTTATATATATTAGACTATGGGGAGGGTTCCTTTGGCAATTGGAAAAATCGTAAGAATGTGAGATATGTGTAATCATCGATGATTACCTTATGTGTATTCATAGGGTAATCGTCGATGATTAAACAGGGCACATGTGCCTCCTCGCGACGCGCGGCAGATTTTGCCGGGCCGTGGCTCCAAATCCGCCCAGATCAACGGCTAAGATCTATTCTCGCATTCTCACCTAATATATTAATTCTCAAAGGAACTCATTCCATTAGACTATTATATATATTACATTTGCCAAAGGATGTACACTTACTATTTTACCCTCCATCCTCATCAACACTCTATGTACACTTTCCTCCATTTAATGTTTAATTACATTTTTGTCCTTATGAAAAAAATACTTCCTCTTTATTTTCTCTGAAATAACGCCAGCCCCACCACTTGACCTCCAACTTTTGATAATTTTTAAAACCAACCCCACTACTTTTAAAACAACTCCTGAGCTTTCAAAATAAGTTATACACTTTTTATTTTATGTTATTTCAAAATAAGTGATATACTTTAAAAAGTTCTTTTATTTAATAAAAAAGAATAGACTCGCACCCACTAACAATATTATATAATATAGTTAAATAATATATTTATCATTAATTCTAATTTTTCTTTTTATGATAACTGAAGTTCTGACTTACTTTACGAGCCGACTAACCTCCGGCGACCACGCGCTTTACGAATACTCAGGAGTCGACGCGGATGAACTTTGTGGCCTAAGGGATTTTATTTCTCATATGAATTATCTTTGCACCCACGTTTTGTTCTTTAAATATAAAATGACATCTAATATAAAGTTAATATATTTATTTTTAGAGTTATGTTATCGAAAATATATTGGAACACATATTTTGTTTTCTTAATATAAAAAAACTTTTAAGTGTTGTATATTATATCAGTGAATAGTATTTTGGATATTAAATAAATATTCCTGCGACATCGCACGGGTAGAATTCAACTAGTTTAAACATATATACCATACAATAATAATATTTGATAAGTTATATACTACCTTCATATCATAATAAGTAATATACTTTTAATTTTAATACTTTTAAAACAAGTGATACACCTTAAAAGTTACCTTATTTGGTAAAATAAGCAGGATACATCTTTCACTAACTATACACTTTAATATTGTGAATGGTCATTTTTTTCTTAATTTAACTTTTAATCATTATTAACATTACTCTATTCAAAATGAGTGGAACTTATCATTTACGAAACTATCTACTTTAATTCGCATTAACACTCACTATCAGGGTACCTCGCAATGTGACAACGGGTACCATATAACTCTATTTTGCAGTAGTGATGGTAGTGGTTGCAGGTTGGATGGTGGTAGGTGGTGGTGCATAGCGATGGTGAGTGTGGGCGATAGTGATTGTGGTGGTGAGTGGTGCGTAATGGTTGTGGTGGTTGTAGGTGGCGGGGGTGAGTAGTGATGGTTGTGGTGAGAGTTAGTGACTGTAATGATACAGTTCTAGAAGAGCAGTTGTGAAAGGGATTTTCCCCCTTTCCATTTCATGTTTAGTGATTAATAAAGAATAATGTGATCGATAAGTAATTGCAATTAGGGGTGAGCAGAAAAAGAGGGTAACCGGAATTGGAATCGGAACCGCCTCGGAACCGGAGGTTCCAGACGAGGAACCTGCTAGGGGTTCCGGTTTAGGTTCCTAAAATCATGGAACCGCCCTAAGAGGTTCCGGTTATCAAAATTAAGGAACCTAGAACCGGTGGGTACTGTAACGACCCGAATTTTTGTGATAAATAAATAATTTGTATAAAAATATGATAAATACGGATAAATCGTTTAAAGAACGTAGGAATTGGTTTCGTGTCGTTTGGACACCGTACGAGGAAGTTATGGACGAAACCGGGTCGAGAAGGAAGCCGAAAACTACAGCCTTGCTGTAGCACAAAGTTCACGGCGTGAACTATAGTTCACGATCGTGAACTCCTTTCAGAAAATTGTGGTTTTTAGCCGATCGAAGTTCACGCCTGGTTAACGATCGGGAAAAGTTCACGACGGGGGAAGTTCACGGCGCGAACTTCTTCGCGATTGTGAACTCCGTCAAACAGCATTAAAAGTCGGGAAAGTTAGGGTTTTCACCCATTTCCACCATTGTTGAAGGGCAGCCGATTTGAGAGCTCTTTGGGGGCTATTTTAGTGTTCTTGAGCTAAGATCTTCACCATCTTTGAGGATGTATGCATCTAAACTAAGATCAAAGGTAAATTTCATCTCCTAACTAGTTTATGAACTTGATTTGGGGGAAAGTGGTTATAATGGTATCTTGTCAAAGTCTTGGTTAGATTTGTTGATGGTGGGTGTAAAACACACATAGGAAGTGTGTGAACCATGTATTGTGTCAGATTTATGATATAGAGTTAGTAACCTTGACTCGGGTTATGGATCTCCGCCAAGTTTATGAACTTGGTGGTTGGGGTTAATTCAGTTGATGTTAAATGGTGTCTAGTTATGGATGATAACTAGAAATGTGATGATTATGTTGATAGGTTGCGAAGACCTAAAAGTTGGAGATATTCCAAGACGGGAAGCAAAGATTTGTGTTGATAAACACGATATGGATTTAGCTATCGCTAAGGTGAGTACATGAGACTTTTAAACTGAGTACATAGAAAGTAGTTTTGAAAATACATGTGATAATTTATGGGTCTTTATTAATAAATATTTTGATAAAGATTGTGACTGAGAATGTATGAAAGTATGTAGGATGTGATACTAGAATATGTCTAGTATGATGGATGAATTTGAGGGTAAATATGATAAATTAAAGTAATTATGAAATCTTTATTAATGAACCATATTAATTAAAGAGATTGAATAAAAGAATGAATACTAAGGCTTTATTAATAAGTATGTATTAGTAAAGCAAGTGGCAATGATCTGATGACAATGAGAATCTATTTGTAAGAATTACTAATAACAGTTAAGAACGAATATACATGAGAATGAATATGACGTGACTACTAATAATTAGGTAGTATAGTCAACGAAGAGATAAAAGAATTATGATATCGATAAATAACAAATGTACCTTATGAGATAAGTAAATATGGACCTCCTAGGGTTCATAGATGTAGAAGTATGCGC
Source organism: Calendula officinalis (assembly GCA_963853835.1). Taxonomy (NCBI): domain Eukaryota; kingdom Viridiplantae; phylum Streptophyta; class Magnoliopsida; order Asterales; family Asteraceae; genus Calendula; species Calendula officinalis. The sequence goes on from OY970822.1 coordinate 21,107,315, forward strand.
GAGTTGTTAACGATCGAGTCCATGAGACTATATGGGTATGTTCACGCTATGTTGAACTAATTATATAATGTTATTATTAGATAACTAACCTGTTTGATGTTTGATGTGATAGCCAAAGGCTTTGACTGACATAACTGTTAGGTTATGATAAGAGATAGATGGCGGTGACGCGGGGGATCTCCGGTCACTGAGTCGAGTGTATATATGCTTATACACTAGGCAGTAGGCACGTGGGTGCTTCTAGTACGCATATGTTTGGTACTAGATATGTTAGAGTTCTAGTACATATATGTTTATGTATTAGATATATGGGACTTCTAGTACATATATGTTTATGTACTAGATTTGTTCGTGCTTCTAGTACATATATGTTTATGTACTGGATATGATTGTGCTTCTGGTACCTATATGTTTAGGTACTAGATATGTTTGCTAGGGAAGCATGTAACACCGCAAATTTAAACCCGATTTTTTTTATAAATAGCGGAAGCGTAATATTCAAATCATAATAGTTAAGGCATTTTAGAAAATACAACTTCAAATATAATATTAATCAAAACATCAAAACGGTTTAATGTGTTACTACAAAAACGGCTCGATTACAAAATACTATCAGAGCATCCATTGGTCAACCATTCTTAACAAGCACCCCTTGACCCGCCCAACAACCGAACCTGCAAAAGAGTCAACGAGGGAGGGATTAGCTAACAGCTAAGTGAATGAACTTAATCAAACAATATATAATAGAACAACCGATATAAATTCACACTTTCCCGATTAGTTAATTTTGAAGAGTAACGGCGGTTCGGCCGAACCTTAAATCATTGTCGGCCTAACAATGATAACCGATGGCCCTTTACTCAAAGACAGTGTGTACCCCCTTAGAACAACCAGTGCATCTAAGGGCGATACACCTTGTCAATAGTAAACTTCTGCCCAGTAGAATTATCCGATTACTGACCTCTTCCCCAAATGTGCACATACTTAATTACCGAATTATTTATACCGAAGTGTGGGCTTGCAATAAACATTGCAACCAAAAACCTAAACCCGAGAAAGCTCTCATCGAAAACATCGCACGAAGAAATTTGCACTGCGATCCCCAAAGTTCGTGTTGCACGAAGAATGCTCGTGCTGCACGAAGAATGCTCGTGCTGCACGAAGAATGCTCGTGTTGCACGAAGAATGCTCGTGATGCACGAAGAATGCTCGTGCTGCACGAAAAACTTCGTGCGGCACGAAAACGAGTTTCTGTCCGACTTCGTGCCACGAAATTTCAGTTTCGTGCCACGAAGGCTGAAATCCTGCATTTTTTACCAAAGTATCCAATTTCTTCCCAAATTGAACACATATAGATTGAAGGCTAAATCCACTCACCCTACAACCGTAATCCTTCCAAACTCAGTTGTCTTATATCACCGAGTTTGCTTCCCAATTCCTGTACATAAAATGAATACCGTATTAGAACCGAATTCCACCAATTAAAGATAATAAGACAAATATGGTAAAATGTTCTTAATTGCATAATTTTAACATGACCAATACACTTATAACTTATCCAACTAAGAAATGGTCATACCAACATCTTCCAAGTCAAAGTCTATCAAACTTTATGCATTTATACCAATTATAACTCAAACGGGTCAAAATTACCGAATCAACGACCAATTCCCATAAATCTCAACAACTAGTTATAGAATACTACCATATCATAGATAATGACCAACTATCATTCTAAGACTTCCCAACTATCATAATTATACTTCTACAGTCAAGTGTAAACCAAACAATGCATTTTTAATCCAAATTTAACATATTAGGCCCAAACGGGTCAAAACCGAACAATTTATCATAACACTTTCCAAATCCAAGTCCAACATATCAACTAACACTTACATACCATTTTATGACTAACTTGACATCTTAAAATAAAGTCAAACTTCAGATTTGACCAAATCCAAGAATGCATAAAATTGACTAGTTTTATGTCTAAAAATCCAATTAGCCAAACACTACTAATTTTACCAAAAATCATGTTTTCAAGCTATAATCAATTTCAATTAACACAAATTGATCAACACATAATAATTTAACCTAACATACACATCTTGTACACAAAATCATCATTTCATAATTTAGACGGTTCAAGTCATCTTCTCTAACTAACCATTTATGGAGGATTCCATGAACTTGACAATTCAAGACATTATTAAGCATACACAACCTTTGACATTTCTAACATGTTTCTTTAACCTAAGAACACAACAATTATACACAAAACTTTAATTTCAAGAATTACACCAAACACCACAAAATCTTATAACAATTTCTCATAAACCCTAACTTTTACTTCTATAATTCTAGTTAACACTTCCCTAACATGAATTAAGCATAATAATAACAATTTCAAGAATTTGGGCAAAACCCATCTTCTTCCTCAAGAACACAACAATGGTGGATTTCATAAACCCTAATCAAATCAATTTTCTACTAGTTGCTTTCACCTCTAATACACCTTACAAACATAGAAAAATGCATAATAGTTCATCAATTCAATCAATTTAAGCAAAACTTCACAAAACTTACTAAAGCTTCAAGAACCCTAATTTTCTCCAACAACAATTCAAGAACACAACAAGGGAAGGATAGCTTACCTATTACTTGCCCTAGAATCCAAAAATCAGAGGAAGGTGAAGAGGAAATCAAGACAATTCTTCAAGCATGCAATAGTTCTTCAAGAAAAGGAGTTTGTGAGTGTGTGTGTGTGTGTCGATATGTGCAGGGAAAAGAAGAGAGAAGAGGGTTATTTTGGACACCTCTTAAAAACGTGGCAAGCAAAGAGGAAGGTTGCCTTATTCATTAAACACGGTATAAAAATACCTGTTATCTAATTATACGCTGATAAATTTTAAGGCTTAAACGAACTCTGATTTACACAACGAAAATATATTTGGAACCCAAATTCAAAAGAGAATTAGATATATAAATATCACTAATTAAACAAAACATTTCAGTTTTCACTAATTTTAACTCCTTGGTTAAAATACAATTAAATCAAATTAAATTAAATAAAATATTAAAATATTATTTACCAAAAGTAATAAAATAATAGGCCGGGTCTCGGGATGTTACAAAGCAAGGTTGATAGAGTCACAATAGGGTGACTAGACGATATTGATGTAGTTTATATGTACAGGTTTGAAGTGATAGAAGGTTGCACTAGAAGTGGCCTAGAGATGTTTAGCTCGGGAGCTCATAGGTAGATCCCGTTTGCCTATGATTTTGATATACTTGGCGACACCGTATTTTTGTAAACTCTGATAAAGGTTTTAAAGTTTTTGTTAAACTGTAATTTGGACAATATGTAAAATATTGGGAAAAATGTATTTTAAATGATTTAAACGATGTTTTAAAAATACGGGTGTTACAGGTACCCTGGAACGGGCGGTTTTCCGGTAAATTTTTAATAAATATAATAATATATAAGATAATATACATTAAATTTAAGGGGTTTACCTAAATGTAAAATACCTCACAAACTTAATAGTCTAAATAAAATGAGTTTTATCTTTACTATCACTGACTGAGCCATATTTAAACTCGTTGAATATGGAAGTCAAGTACCAGAAAGTGATTTTTGTTCACTTATTTCTATTTTGAACTCGTTCAACCATATTTAAAATCGTTAAACGGTATTTATAATCGTTAAACGATATATGTAATTGTTAGTTTGTGTGATTTATTGTCTTGTTTATTTATTTGTAATACTTAAAATTTTATGAATTTAGAGGCAGTGTAACCGGAACCGGTTCTGGAACCGGCGGTTCCGGTTCCGAAAATTTAGGAACCTGTCTTCCAGGTTCCGGTTCTGGTTCCGGTTCCGGTCGGAACCGGCGGATACCCTGTTGTGCTCACCCCTAATTGCAATCAAATTATCAACATTTGTCATAATGACTCAGTTCGTTAGAGCCCCTTGTAAAATTATGAGGGTGTCAATTTTTTCTAACATGCAAATATTTCACAAATAGCAAACATGTTGGTTAAAAATTAATTTTTTGCTAATTAAAGTTCCAAATACATTATTTATAAAATTATAAATTTTTGATTTAAAAATCGTAAAACTCATTTATTGTGATACATTTACCTATAATTTAATTAAATCAAAAGTTAATTGGGAATTTGGAAGCATAAAATCCCAAACCTTCACCTACAATAAGGGGGCGTTTGGTTCGCTGAAATGTTTCTGATGGAATTGGAATCTAAGAAGGAATTGGAATTGTCAGGAATTGGTTTCCAATTCCGTACTCTGTTTGGTTGGCAGGAAATGGAATTAAAATTCAATTCAATATTATGTTTGGTTGCCAGGCAATGTAATTAGAATTTTGTAAAAAGATGAATTTGTCCTTATTCGTGTAAGTGGTGGTGGTGACAACAGCAGTGGTGACGGTGGTGGGTGGCGGTAGTGGTGGGTGGGTGGTGGCGGAGACAACGATAGTGGTGGAGGCGGTGGGTGGCATTGGTGGGTGGCAGTAGAGGTGGGTGGGTGGTGGCGGTGGCGGCGGGTGGTGGTGGAGGGTGGTCGTAGTGGTGGGTGGCGATCGTGGTGGTGGTGGTGGCGGGAGGTGGTGAAGGTGATGGTGGCGGCGGCGGGTGGCGGTGGAGGTGGTGGGTGGCGACAACGGTAGTGGTGGGTGGCGGTGGTGGTGGCGGTAGCGGTGGTGGGCGGCGGGTGGTCGTCGTCGGCGGGTGGCGGTGGTGGTGGATGGCGGGGACGGGTGGTGGTTGGTTTAAGGTTCAAAGGTGTTTAAGGGTAATATAGTAATCTACACATTCCTTCATTCATGGGATTTTAAAATCCTTCCATCTTTGGATGTAATTCAAATTCCCTTGTTTGATGGAAAACAACCAAGGATTCCAATTCTGTCCAACCAAACATAAGAATCCATAGAAATTAGATTCCAATTCCTTCATATTCCAAAGGATTCCAGCGAAACCAAACGCCCAAAGGGCCAACCCTTTGCGTTAATTTCAGAACAACTGTTAGCATAAAATACACTTCACCCTGATCCACGGCAGCAATCGAGAAGAAAGCATTGAAGTCTCTTTCAATACTCCCTCCCTCTCTGCCACCGGCCACCGCTATCCGCCGTCTATTCCTCCTTAACCACCGCCGGTGACTGTTTCATTTCACCACTACAACAACACTCCTCACCGACTTCATTACAATGTTGCGACAATCACTTCACCGTCTCTTATTCTTCTTCATCGTTGTCGATCTTCTATGCTTTACATGTTTACTTGCAGAAGAAGATTCGATCATTTTCAACGATGACGTTGCAATCGTTAATGTCAATGTCACTACTACTGGATCAAACAGATCTAAGGAAGATAGCTTTGCTGGAATGATTGATCGTGCTCTTGAAAAGGAGTTCCCTGAGAATGATGAACAGTCCGATGGTAAGTTAGATCTTGACTTTTTCTAATTCTTATATAATTTTTAATTTTAACAATTATGTTGTTTCTGCTAGGTTTATAGTTCAATAGTTCATTAATTAATTGTTATTTCTATGTTTGACATTATAGATGAGAGATTTAGACAAATTCGTATTTTTTGAGCTATTTAGGGCAGGTAGTTACATACATTATAGAAATCATGTGTTCAGTTACACACAGTCACACACTAGGAGTAGGAATTACCAATTACGTGTGCGAAATCTTTTGAATTTGAACTCCGAATTGAAAAACTGTGCTGTGTATTAATGGAATATAACTTACCGCTAACTAATATGTTACGTGTTACTTAATCTTTCTTACTCAGGTACTGATCCTGGGAGCTTCAATAATAGCGTGGCAGGGCAACAGGTATGTAACATAATCTTTAGATTTGGAGTTTTTTCATATGTAAGTTTCTACTGTTATGGTTTGAAAGGGTTCATTATTGTTAAATGTTAATGACTACTAATATTAAACTCCCAATTAGCTTAAGCTTTTGCATGTTTTAGAGATCCATCATATTTGGTTTTAATTCAATTTCCCATACGCCTATAATCTATTATATATGAACATAAAAATATGACCTATATTTAGATTTCTATGGTCCCCGAACGTATTTTGCTCTTCCATGAGTCAGTGTTCTTGTGATGTACCTAATTACATGTTATTAATATTTTTCTGCAAGGAATTCATCCAAATCCAAAGTTCTATTCATCTATATACTATTTTCATTTTGGGGACATTAATTCTAGTAAAAGAATAGAGAGAGAAATTGTTGACGAAGTATTAATAAAACCCATATCTATCTTCTACTTGAAAAGTATTGGGTCTTGTATTGTTTGTCAAGATTTTTTCTTCTAGGAACAGAGTCAGTGCTGTTTTATTATTATTTTTAAGGTGATATTTTTACACCACATGTTTTAATCCATCTACCATAACAATTGTATTATTTATTTGTACAGTATGCAGTATTACTTGTACAATGTGGTATACACATCAAAAAGTGTGGTAGGAAAATAAATTCTCTTATTTTTATTATTATCTGACACGATTCGCATGTCAGGCAGTTCTGGAAACTGTTGCTAGAGTCAAGTCGAAGAGAAATGATACCAAAGAGCAGAAGTATGTGTTGTTGTTTGTGTTAACCTTTTTATTTTTGGTTTTTATATCATTCAGAATACACAAATGTGACACTTGTAGCTCTTACACTAGGTTGTTTTCAATTTGTGTAATACACCTTATGATTATGTCACTTATATTTTAGGTCATTTCAGCTTCATGATGTTTTTAATTTGGATGATGAGAACCGTCCTGAAGATACACCAAGACTCATAGATAGCAAGGTACTCTTTTGTTCTTATTAATTATTCATATATTTGTGTGTGTGTGTGTGTGTGTGTTTTAAATCCAAATTTAAAAAGTTCCATCTTATATTGGTAATCTTTTCTCAGGACAATGTCTTTATCATGTCCAATCCTAAGTCTAAGTATCCTGTGCTACAATTAGACCTAAGGTACCCAATAAAAAATTTCTTAATTTTTTTTCTTGAGTAAATTACATAAATCGTCCCTTTGGTTTCTGTATTTCGTTCCTCAAATTTCTTTACTACACAAATAGTCCCTAATTTTGAAACTTGCAACATCAACGATCCCTAAAGCTTAATGGACTCTTTGGCTTCAGGGACCGCTGGTGTTACAAGTTTCAAAATTAGGGACTATCAGTGTAATAAAAAAGTCGATGGGACGAAATCCAAAATTTCATACAAGCCACAAGGACGATTTATGTAATTTACTCTTTTTATATATGGTTTTGTAGCTAATGCCTATATTTGTTGAATTTTGACAGATTAATATCTGATTTGGTGGTTGTGATTGTTTCTGCAACTTGTGGTGGCATTGCGTTTGCGTGTGCTGGTCAGCCGGTCTGGTCATTATTAATGATTTATCAATTATACAATAACTTAATATTTTCTGTTTTTTATCCTTACAAGTTACAAATAATTAATGGGTTATCCTATTTTAAAATATGTATTAAATGGATAACTATCTTTAACAATATAATTCTAATATATGTCTGCACATTAAAACCATGCAGGTTATTACAGGATATTTGCTAGCAGGATCTGTGATTGGTCCAGGGGGCCTAAGCTTTGTTAATGAACTTGTCCAGGCATGCCCTTTTAATATTATTTTATATAAAGAGTAAATTACATAAAACGTCCCTGTTGTTTGTATGAAATTACAGATTTCGTCCCAGGACTTCTTCTATTACACGGATAGTCTTTAATATTGAAACTAACACCAATGTTTTTTAAGCAAATGAGGTTTTTGATGTCAAGAGTTTCAAAATTAGGGACTATATGTGTAATAAAAAAAGTCGAGGGATGAAATCCATAATTTCATACAAACCACAAGGTATATTTATGTAATTTACTCTTCATATAATTATGAGCATGCCATTTTACTCTTATGGGAACTTTATCGTTGATGCCGATTTCTTGTTGGTATATTGATGCAGGTAGAAACTGTTGCTCAGTTTGGTGTCATTTTTCTTCTTTTTGCATTGGGATTAGAGTTTTCAGCAGCAAAGGTTTAACCACCCGCTTATACCCCAATATCTCTACATCATATATATATATATGCAAATAAAAGTTAAACTTGTATAATGAATTTAAATTCTCAATCATGTTTTTTAAGGAAACATGTCATATAATAATATACTTTTGCATTTTGGTAGTCATAACCAAGGTTGTAAAAATCGCTCGGCGGTACCTAGGCGGTCGACCACCTTCAAGCGATTAATCGGTTTCTAGGCGGGTACCATAAAATACAAAATATTTTTTTTATATCAGTAAATATTAGCAATATCCTAAATAAATAATCAGTTAGTCAATAACCATGCAAAAAAGTTAACAATGTTCAAAATAAAAACCTTAAATCTATAAGAAAATAACTAAATTAGTCAATAAAAACCCTAAAATTGAATTTTTAAATTATTTTAAGTTTGACTTTCGTTGACTTTGACCAATTTCGACTGATTTTGACTGAGTTTGACCGATTAGGACTGACTAGGACCAATTACAAGGACGGCCTCCGATTACCGCCTAGACCGATATTTACAACACTGGTCATAACTTTTTAAGGTTTGACTTGGTAATTATAAATGTATAGCCAGTCTATTTTGGTAATCATAACGTTAAAAAATGTAAAAAAATAATAACCACCTAAAGTATATTATTACTTTATGACATTTTACCTTCCTGTTCTCTGTGATTTTGTGTGTTGTAATAAAGTTTTTCTTAATGTTCCATTAATGCAGCTTCGTGTTGTTCGAGCAGTTGCTGTTTTAGGAGGTCTGCTTCAGATATTCCTTTTTATGTGTTTGTCTGGAGTAATTGCTGTGGTATATATCTCTTATATCCGGTCTTCATTTCAAGTTTTTTTTGTTTTTTTTTTTGAAATGGTAAGGTTATTGACAGAAAGAGTCCCTGAATGTTAAAAATCATTGGTTTGTGTCTTTGCAGTTATGCGGTGGTGAAGCTTCTGAAGGTGTATTTGTTGGCGCCTTCCTTTCCATGTCATCTACAGCAGTGGTAGTTACTTTTGGCTAACCGAATTATTTAAATCTTGGTGATGCTGACTCATCATTGTTTTGGCATACATAGGTTTTGAAGTTTTTGATGGAAAAGAATAGTATTAGCACTCTTTACGGGCAAGTCACTGTTGGCACCCTTATTTTGCAGGTAAATTAATTTATTCTTCACTCACTGTCAAAGTATTTAGATTATTATTATTCAAGAAAAAGAATGTATGTTTGTGTTTTTAGGATTGTGCTGTGGGTTTATTATTTGCACTGCTTCCAATCCTGGGTGGTACTTCTGGCATTTTTGAAGGCATGTTATCTATGACAAAAACGTAAGTACTCAAACATCGCTATTCTATTCTGTATTTTCAAAAAAAAAAAAAAAACTATACTAACTAACTGTTGCAATAAATTTGTTATCAGGCTGGTGACTTTAGTTACATTCTTAGCTGTTTTGTCTATCTTCTCCCGCACTTGTATACCTTGGTTTTTCAATCTTATGATAAGCCTTTCATCCCAGGTATTTCATTTCAATTTAATACTTTATGGTAACTCAAATAATATTAAAATCTTTTTTAATTTCAATTCATTATTTTTAATGTTGTTTTCATTCACAATTTGCAGACTAATGAACTTTATCAGTTGGCATCTGTGGCTTTCTGCTTGATAGTTGCATCGGTAAGCTTCATTCACTCTACTACACGTTGTTTTTACATCTGTTAATAGGGCAATTTCGACCCATTTACTTATGAATTGGTCGATTTAGGTGAAGTTTTTTTATCCCTAACGAGTACAATAAATAGCTGAAAATGAAACATGTATACTTACAACAGTAATCTGTATTATGATTTCAGTGTAGTGACAAACTGGGTCTAAGCCTTGAACTGGGTAGTTTTGCTGCTGGAGTGATGATATCAACTACTGATCTTGCTCAACATACTCTTGAACAAGTAAGATTAACTTATTGTTTTACGGGTCAATCCAACCAGAACCTTTTTTGACCATTACACTTTAATTTTAATATTTTAATTTGGATATAATTTTGTTTCAGGTTGAACCAATTCGCAATTTCTTTGCAGCTCTCTTCCTTGCAAGCATTGGGATGCTTATTCATGTTCAATTTCTATGGAACCACATTGATATCTTACTTGCAGCTGTCATATTAGTGGTTGTCATAAAGACTTTTGTAGTTGCCACTGTAGTCAAAGGATTTCGATACAATAACAAGACCGCTCTTCTTGTAAGTGCCTATATATACACATATATATATATACACATATGTGTGTGTGTGTGTGTATTTAGATTTATTGAGAAATGAGCCTTGCTAATTACTTGATGTAGGTGGGAATGTCCCTTGCACAGATTGGGGAATTTGCTTTTGTTCTTTTAAGCCGTGCTTCTAATCTTCATCTAATCGAGGTAATATTCATTAAAAATTGCATTTTAAAATTTTCGTATTCAATTTCAAAATGGGAACATTAAATGGTGTTTTGCAGGGAAAGTTGTATCTACTACTGCTTGGCACAACAGCCCTAAGCCTGGTACATAAATTTTCTTAACTTACCATAAGAGTTCTATTATTGGTTTTTTTTTTCTTTTTTTTGTGAATATCACATTTGGAGAACTGAAAGCACAAATTGGGCAACAAGCATTTAAGATATTATATATATTTATTTTATTTTTAATTTGTGTACAGGTGACTACACCGTTTCTTTTTAAACTGATTCCTGCTGTTGTACATCTTGGAGTATTATTGCGTTGGTTCTCACCAGATATACCCACAGAGGTGATCATCTTACCTCAAAAAAATCAATAGCTTGTACACCATTCTACACCATAACCATCAACAATCTTTTGTAAACGGGCGGGCCAATTCAGGCTCAAATGGTTTGACCAGATCAAAACTCACCCGTTGTATATCTAATGCATGAAACATCCTAAATCGTGACTCATTTTTTGTTTTTATTTTATACTATTGCAGATGCTATTTAAAGGAGAATTGATGCGATCAGACACTGCCAAACGTATTAGTTTAATGGTAGATGTCTCTCATGATTTATAATGTAACACCTTAACTACCAAATTATGAAAAAAAACAAGAACATGACTCAAAATCTCAGGCTTCTGTACCCGATGCACATCTTGGGATTCATGCAGAAAGAGTTGACTTAAACTTAGAGAAGTCAAACCCCAAAGAACAACTCTAATACTACCGAGTAAAAAAGGTAGCTTTATACATCTCACACTAATTGAGATTGCACTACTATGTACATATATAGATATACCCCTCGGATAATTCTGATTTTCGTTTCTTTGTAGAAATTGTTTGTTGATTTTGTAACGTAGTTTAAACGATGGTCTTTTTTTTAATTCCGCTGAATTTTGTTTTCTGTAAAACCATGAAGGACATTCTAACAAGTCTAATCCGTTACTAAGATTTGATTTCAGTTTGTTTCACTCATGTTAGTATATGATTACGTGTATTGGTATATTATTTGTTAGTTTAATCGCGTTACATAGATTTGATTCCATCTATTTTAAAACTGATATCCATCAGAGCTCAATGACATGCACAATAATTTTGCTTCTAAATGAAAATGTTACATATATGTCTTTCTTTCATCTCTCTGCTAGGCTGATTTTTGGCATAACTGTTGCAAAATACATTTCTATGCCCTAATAAAAATTCTAAAATGCTATTAACTTCTTTAAAGGGAATCAATCAAATACCGCTTGTCTCACATCACTTGTTTGTGATCAAACTTTCTGATACGAACCAACCAATAATAAGCAAACTAACGATGTAAATCACCGATAATCAATGTATAAATGATAATCCTGGAATTCGAGAACCAGGTTTCTCCCTAACAATGAAAGACAATAATACTGAAAACAATAACCAAATTCTCAATGACCTCTCAACTAGAAGGGTGGCCGTCCCTTATAAAGAAACCGAACCAAGAAACCCTAATCCTAAAAGGAAACCATATAATAATAAAATCCTAATATAATAATACTTAAATAATGATAATAATATCCTAATATAATAGGATCTTATCATTACTCTGCCCCCAAAAAACACCTTGTCCTCAAGGTGTGTAACTTCTACGGTCTTGATTCCGGGATCCCATGTCTTGACTTGTATATCCATCTTTCGTGGATGAAAGTAATACCGCAAAACAGTCACAAACACATGTTGGCAGCATTGGCAGATATTGACTGTTTTGTGATACGATGCCTCCCTAGTAAAAAGCAGATCAAAAGAGTCACCGGCCCAAATTGGAGCTGAAAAATTTTGTGAGTTGAATTCAAGGCCGGAAACACTCGTGTACACCGCAGAGGAAGGCAGCTTTGGCTGATGTTGTGGATGTCCGATTGGCGGCGGTGGTATTGTGACTGCTGCCCTTGGCGGTGGTATTGTGACTGCTGCACTTGGCGGCGGATTGGTGGTCGCGTCTGCTGCCACAATTTTTGGTGCTAAAACAGAGGTCGACACATGTAGTTGCTGTGACGGCTGTGTTGACTTTATCATGTTATTCAGTAGGTTCTTAAGTTCCTCGCAATCGTTCATAAATTCCTCGTGACGCCGTCGTTCATCTTCCCTAAAATCCATAATTAATTTTTCAAGCTTAGCCAGCGTTTCACCCCTCAAATCCATAATCAATTTTGAACAGTAACCGCCGGATGAACAGTAACGACTGGTGAACAGTGTCGCCGGATGAACAGTGTCGCCTGATGAACAGTGTCGCCGGATGAACAGTACCGCCGGATGAACAGTGTCGCCGGATGAACAGTACCTTTTTTTTAAAATTTTTTAAAACGATTGGCCCAGAATTGAACAGCTCTGATACCAATTTGATACGAACCAACCAATAATAAGCAAACTAACGATGTAAATCACCGATAATCAATGTATAAATGATAATCCTGGAATTCGAGAACCAGGTTTCTCCCTAACAATGAAAGACTATAATACTGAAAACAATAACCAAATTCTCAATGACCTCTCAACTAGAAGGGTGGCCGGCCCTTATAAAGAAACCGAACCAAGAAACCCTAATCCTAAAAGGAAACCAAATAATAATAAAATCCTAATATAATAATACTTAAATAATGATAATAATATCCTAATATAATAGGATCTTATCACTTTCTTCGTTTCATAATTTCATCATATATTCCATGTTTTCGAGTTAACTTAATTAAAGTTTTTTTTCTTCTTTTTCGTGCATATCAGGTGATAGCCTTTTTTAGGCCTCATTCGGTGATTGTTTTTTTACATGTTTTAACACTAATTATCAAAGCATGTCAGTTCAACCTCAAAATTTTGTAATTAGTAAAAGGGAAATTTAGAGTTATAACTAACAAAAAGTACAACCATCAAAAGTATATTTTCAAATGAAATACTTAACCATCTGAATTTCCTTCTCTTTAAATCCACATTTCTCATAAAAAACCTTATTCTCACTGCTACAATCAAGAATTACCTTATAACAACCCATTAAACGAGCATGATCCGCAAGAAAACCAACAACTTTTTTCCCTAATTGCATCCCTCTTGCACTCGAATCCACCACTATATCCTCAATATGTCCAACTTTCCCACAACTTCTTATAAATTTCTTCTCAATAAAAACACTTCCCGTTGCAATGATTTTTGATAAACTTATGTCTTCAATCACACATATGACATGATCATCACCGTTTAATTTGAGTTCTTCGAATCGGTTTTCAAATTCTTGATCTGATACGGGATCACAGACTGTTAATTGTTGTAGTAGTTCCATGAAACCTTTGTTTTTGTCGATTATTTCCAACTTTCTAACTTGGTATTTTTCTTCATCATTAGGGATTGTGTTGTTATGCATCTTTTCGGGTATGTAAAAAACTGTTTAGAAAAGAAATAAAATCGATAAAAATTGTGTCAAGAGTGTAAAATTTGAACCTAATATTGAGCTATTTTAGTCCAATTTGACAAATTTGGGGACCAAAATATAGCTCAATTTTAATATAATATACCTTTTTTTTTTTTTGTATTTCTTGACAATTTCACCAAAATAAAACATACAGTATGTCACATTTTAGTTTAATTAACCCAAAACAAATATTACAGTTAAGCAGATTATGAATTGACATAAATGCACAAGGAAATCAGAAACAAGCTTCAGAAACTTCTCGGATCAAATCAAATCGGTTATAATTGAATACGAAATCTCAAATTCAGATCAAAGTAGAAACCCTAATTTTACATTAAACAATCGAATAGAATGCAGAACCCCTAATTTCAGATACAACCACCAGAAATTCGAAGAACGAAAATAGAAAGAGAAGTAATTTAGATAGAAAAGCGAACCTTGAATCTCAATAACTGAAAGAAAATATAGCTGTGAATTGAGCAATAGTTGTGATTTGTAAGAGTGTGATTTGAGCGAACTAGATGAACTGGTGCACATCTATTTGGGCGGGGTTTTAATTAGATTGACCGTATGACCCGTTTACTTTAACCCGTTGGACTGGCCCAAAATTAAAACAATGACCACAACATTAAAACGGTTTTATTAATCGTAATCTTTAGTTCCTTACTAACATGCATAACTAACTTGTATTGTAATCATCAAAATTCTATTTTTACAACTCGGTCAAATAAAAAACTCGGTCATAACATTTTCACGGGAAAAGATTTCACATGTGAGGTTGATTGCGGTAGTCTGAAAACAATATTTTTTTTTTCTCTTTCTTTTTAACTGACATCTTATTTTAAGGGTGGTGGGTGTGAGTGCCACAAGTCAAATTAATTTTTTTGTCACATCAGATGCAATATAAGCAATCACACAACACCACTTTAAAGGAAATATCCATCACATCCACCCAAATGTGGAGAGGACCCCACCAAATGTCAGACTCTCTCTCACAACACATTACACATGCCCTCCACGCACGTGAAGGATCTTGGCCGTGGCCACGGCCAAACCATGAAAATTTCCCACGCCGTCGGAGGGTGTTCCAAGCCCTCCGCGATGTGCTTCGTTGTCCAGCTCACCTCTCCATGTTGTGGATATGTGTCCACACCGGCTAGCCTAAAACATTAATGACAACAAAGTTAAGACAAATACTAAATGACATAAAAACAAAGTTTTTGTTGGTGATTTTAGTCATCGGTCATTTAGTGTAATTGTGATTTACTAGAGACCAATGGAATTTGCGTTAAGTTTAAATATGAGTTCGGAGGTGCGGAGTGCACACTCGATTTAACTAACTTGATTCATTAAATTGAAAGGTTGTATTTATTAATTATTATATTTTTATTTAAACAAAAATTGAATGTATATTATTATTACTGTTAATTAATTGTATGGTTTTTTACACAACTTCTCTAGTTTTTGAAATATAAGTAAAGAGGAAGTTTTGCCAAAATGAGAAGAAACCTTCTGTGCAGAAAACCTCTTCGTTTTTTCTTATTTACTTTCGTTTTGGAATTAGTTAATTAATGGGATAATGACCATGATTTATCAAAAGGAAAAAGTTGCAACCTTTCACCATCAATATATATGAGGTTTATACATATATGGAGTTTTGGTCTCATTTGTAGATATGAAAAATAACATCATGCTCTTTGTTTAGACTCTAAATTCATGTTGCCTTGAAATAGAGTTGTGCCTTTGTCTTATCTTATTAAAGATTTCGTGAAACCCGAAGGCAATCGGTAGGGTCGAAATACTTTATTGCGAAAGTGATCACACGATTCAAAGGTTTATCCGGTAATCTCCAAACCCAATTATCCAACAAAGCAATAAAGTATTTTCGTTGTGATAAACTTTGATGAATCAGTGAAAGATTTGATGTTGTGAAAGAATTTACGTTTGAATATTGGTGTTGAAGATTCTTCAACAAGAGATCAAAGTGCGTGGTCAAATATTTGGTAGATGTGGAGATCGAAGTTTATAAAAATGTTCAAATATTTGACACATACGTGATGATGGAATTATTAAACCATAAATCATGGTCATGTATATTATTGATTTGTGAAAGGAAAATAATAATGATATATAATGTATATTATCTCCTGGATAAAAGATTTGGTCAGTAGTTTTGGCGGGTAACCAATTATTTTGACAGTTTTCTTCATCCCATGAAGATGAAATAAATCAAAGTTTTAATCGGTGAAAAGATATGTTGTTGTTAAAGCAAATTGTGTAGTTATGCAAATACAAAAGGGGTTATACAAAGACAACACAATTCTGCCACACAATCACCCGGAAACGAAACACGCACACTTGATTCTTTTTATATTTTCCAGTTCAAATTTCCAATGTATTCTCGATTGAAGTTTTCTTTTTCCAAACAATTCTCAGTGGTGGCAGTGCAACAATTGTCAGGCGTTCAATTCCGCTGCAGTTGGCGGTCAAACTGGATGTTGTTCTCGGAGACATGAACGGTTCTCGAACCGAATCCGGTGTCATTAACCAGTCGTCGGAACCCGGCCAATCGTATAGAATTGAAATTGTGAGAGATAAGGTGGGAAATGAAGTTAGGAAGAGGATCTTGTTATTGCTCTAAGAATGATGATATTTGCTGCGATGAGGAATCTAAAAACAAGTGACGGTGGAACAAATACAATTACAAGTACACATTTTCTATTCATTCTTTATCTAATTATATGATGCTTATTTTATATCACATGCATGATTCTGAAA
Organism: Calendula officinalis; assembly: GCA_963853835.1. NCBI lineage: Eukaryota > Viridiplantae > Streptophyta > Magnoliopsida > Asterales > Asteraceae > Calendula > Calendula officinalis. The sequence goes on from OY970822.1 coordinate 21,124,084, forward strand.
TTTGTTTTGTCAATGCATGATTCTGAAATTTGTTTTATCTAATTAATTATATGATGCTTATTTTATATCACATGATTCTGAAATTTGTAACGATTCGAATTTTTGTGTTAAATAAATTATGATAAAAAATATAATAAATAAGAATAAATCATTTAAAGAACGTAGGAATTGGTTTCGTGTCATTTGGACATCGTATGAGAAAGTTATGGACGAAACGGGTCGAACCCGGGTAGTAAATGAGAAGGAAAAGAAATTCAAGGAATTCCGTTAGTACTGATCCTGTTAGTACTGATCCCGTTAGTGCTGATCAGTTAGTGTTGATTCCGTTAGTGCTGATCAGTTAGTACTGATTCCAGAGGCGGAATTAGAAATCTATATTAGTAGTAGCACAATATATTTTTTGGATACATTATAATAAGATATTTTTTAAACATAATATTACGATTGCGTCAAATACAACAAAATAATATAAGATCTAAGAATTTGACTTGAACTTATTTGCTTGGGTTTAAAAATAAGCTTTATAAATTTCTTTTTCAATTAATCTTTTTGCACCTGTAAATGCTAAAATCTTTAATTAATTTTTCTCCAATAATCAACATATATATTACTCTCTCACTCCCATAAAAAAGTTTACATTATATTTGAACACAATCTTTTAGGAAATAGTTAGTAGTGGACTCTTTGTAATATTTTTGATTAAAATATAAGGTTAGATTGAATAGAGAAAGTGTTTTATTGGTGGAATTATTGATAATTGTTTTTTATTGGTGTTTTCATGAGATAAAATTTTAAAGAGAAATGTAAACTTTTTTGTTGGATGTGGAGTATATAATATTTCTAGATATTCAAAGTACTTCACAAGATTGTGTAGTTTCAGAGAATCAACATACTATATTATTTTAAAATAAAAAACAATTATCATTCATCCATATTACCGAGGGGTGTAGAGACGAAAAAGCAGATACAACAGCCGTTGGTGTCAGCGATAAAGTAATAAATAAATATTTTTTATAATTAGGTTTAGGTTTTGAGTTGGGCTTTGAAGTTAAATTATTGCTTTGAGTTTTCTTTTAATATTATTTTGGGTTATTGAGTACTCTTTTAATCTGATATAACACCCTAATACAAAACAAAAAAAAAAAAATCATAAAATTTTGTGCTACGCACAAAAATCTCAGTAGTGGCATGTGCCACTGTGGGCACCACTACAGATCCGCCCCTGGCTGATTCCGTTAGTGCTGATCAGTTAGTGCTGATTCCGTTAGTGCTGATTCCGTTAGTGCTGATCAGTTAGTGCTGACTCTGTTAGTGCTGACTCAGTTAATGCTGATCAGTTACTGCTAATTTTCGTCTGGAACACCTTAAATACGGGTTTTTGGACATTAAGTGCCAAACTTGAAACCCCAACTCTCTCTCTAAGTTCTTATACATATTTTGAGTGGAAAAGATCATCCGAAACCGATTTTGGGGTCCGAATCAACTGATTTTGCTTCTATTGTTGAAGATTAAGGTAAATCTTCACTCCTTGATGTTTATTACTTTAGATCCATGGAAGTAAAAGCTTGGATCTCGAACCCTAGTTCTTGGGGTTTTCTTAAATGGTAAAATAAAGGTTGTATACACTTAATAGATGATATTTTAACAAAGAAAAGAAGTGTATGCTTAAGATTTGTAAGAATCTTAAGATTGGTTAAACCTAGGGTTTTGAATGTCACCAAAATTTGGGGAAAAGGGTGTTGGTGACTAATTAGTGTTATGAGACTAATATTGGAGACTAATGTTGGAGACTAATGATGTCGACCTTGGGTTGTGGTTGGATTTGGGTTTCGTTGGTGAAACCTTGGAACTAAGATTTTGGGATTTTCCACCAAGTTTGATGAACTTGGTGGTTAAAGATGAAAATAGAAATTATGAGTTACCTAGATATTAAGGATAACTAGAAATGTGATTATTATGTTGATAGGTTGCAAGAACCTAAAGGTTGGAGATATTCCAAAGGCGGGAAGCAAGGATTCGTGTTGATGAACACGATATGGATTTATCTATCACTAAGGTGAGTACATGAGACTTTTAAACTGGGTACATAGCAAATGATTTTGAAAACTATGATGTTTTATGAGTCATTATTAATAAATGATTTTAATAAAGATATTATTGAAAAGATGAGAAAAAGGTAAATAGTATACTATCTAAGTATGTCTAAAATGCTTGATGATTTTGAAAGAGATCATGATAATGAAAAGTGATTAATAGCTAATTATTGATATGATGTAAAAGGAGTATATTTTTATAATATGTGATTACTAATGATGAAACTAGTTGATTTGATTATGTGAATACTAATTAAGATTAGTATGTGGACAGATTGTATGATAACCTAATGGCATTGATGATAGATGTGACATAAAGTCACATGTAATGGTTATGACGGGTAGACTGAAATAGGACAGGACGTGATAGATCGGAGGCATTCTGGTTATCACGGTATCTTTAAACCGTTGGATTGGAGGCATTCTGATCAACTTGATGGGTCGAATGTTTTATGTTTAAATGTTTTATCGAGTCTATAAGTAATTTAGTTAATTATGTGATTTTTAATGAATTGCTTATTGATGCTGAAATGATAATTGATTGAGAATGATGGAGCTATAAGCTCATAGTAATAATAGACGGATGATGATGATGTCCCTAGGGCCGTGATAGATTGGAGGCATTCCGGTTATTACGGTACCTTAAGGTTAGTGGTAGATTGGAGACATTCCGATTACCCAAACCTATGAGTCCCGGTAGATTGGAGGCATTCCGATTACCGTGGATATGACGGTCTTGATAGATTGGAGGCATTCCGATTATCTTGACATTGGCTAATGATGAAAGTAACGAAGTGACCCAAATGAATTTACTAATATTATTTTACGTATAAATGATATTATGTGACTAGTTGTTTATCGGGTCTAAAACCCATGTATCTCACGAGACTATTTTGTCTCACGTACTACGTTTGTTTTGTGGCTATGTACTCAGGCACATGTTGGAAGTGATAGAAAGGTTGCACTAGAAGTGGCCTAGAGATGTTTAGCTCGGGAGCTCTTAGGTAAATCCCGTTTGCCTATGGTTTTGATATACTTGGTGACACCGTATTTTTGTAAACTCTGATAAAGGTTTAAGGTTTTTGTTAAACTGTATTTTGGACAATGTGTCAAATATTGGAAAAAATGTATTTTAAATATTTTAAACGATGTTATAAAAATACGAGTGTTACACTTATTTTATATCACGTGCATGATTCTGAAATTTGTTTTGTCAATGTGAAAGACCAAAGCGATTGTTTTGAAAATGCAATACAGTTTTGGTGCCATGTAAAGGACCAAATGTTAATTTTCTGGGTTCATAAGAAAATATTTTGGTGGTAATTGGCGGTTTATTGAACGGAAACAGACAATGGTACTACCGGCAATGAATTCAAATTTTAAGATTTTGATTGTCATTTTGAAAGCATATTTCCCATATCTATTTAAATTAATTGAATGTTGAATGAAACCATAGATAGCGGTTTAAATTTTGTTCTTTTGTTTTCATGAATTAATTATTTAATTGACAAGGCACGTTTCATGTTATAAAGTCTTTTTAGTTTGTCGGTTCTTTATTGCCGGATTAAATTACCATAGTTGTATTGACAAAAGATAAAACTAATTTTGGCAGCATCAAGTTTTAGCTATCAAAAGTTTTGGATTCTTAATTTGATCGGAAATTAATTATTTAAAAACTCTTGTAGTAACGTACATAATTTGGATGTCCATTGTTTCATGCAGACATCATAATGTATTGGTCATGGTGATTTGTAGTAAAATCAAGAATTGCCCGGATTGACAATTTATTGTTACAATAATAATGGACGTGTAATCTTTTTGGCTGATAATTATTAATCCAGATTTTTGTTTTAGTTCTTGGCATGAAAAGAAAAAAAAAATTAAATAAATAAAAATAATATATAACTTACTGGAATAAGTAAAACGTATTTTTGGATATTGGTGGGTCATTGTTATTTTGGTGTGTTTATATTGGGCTATTTCTACAACTTGGAAAACACAAATCAGAAATGGATTAATTGTAAATTGTACTCCTCATGTTTATCGAGGGCACTGCATAATGAAATTTATCAGTAGCGTACTCATGTGTAAATTTGTTCATGATGTGAAATTTGAAAGTTTAACATTGTGAGTGTAACTAATGTGTTCAGACTTTGATAAAATCAATTTAGGTACATGTTTTTATGTGTATTGATATGGTATTCTCCATATAAGGAGATCACGGAAATGGCGATCTGACTATTTGATCATCTTTATAATGATTATTATAAAATCATAAAATAGCATATGTACTTAATTGGTGCTTAATTGTTAAAATACAATTGCATTCGAGTTTGAACATGCTTATTTTCTATTATTTGTTGTAACTCAAATAATGAAGTACTCGAAGAAATCATGGATTAATTATAGTTTTGAATAATACAAGTATCAACTAGTGATACAAGTTAGATTGTTGATCAAGAAGATGACATGTTCATAAGTTGTAGGAATTTACGTACACTTAATATGGTTATCTTGGATCGGAGAAACAATGTTGACTTATGATATTAGAACTTGTTATATGAGTTTCTTGGTTTATCGAAGCTTAGTTGATAAAGGATATATTAATACTATAAAAAGGTGTAAAATTTAAAGGACACCGGTAAGTTCAAGATTAGACTTAACAAAGATTATTCAATCAGTTTATCAATTATGGGATGATCACCGGTACTTTCTTGCGATGTAGTAAGAACTTAGTGAATCCTTTCACAAGGATTGTTAGTAAACTGATTGAAGTCGGCATACAAATGAGATTAAAGTTTTTATAAATCTCTACATATGGTTTTAAACACAAAGAGGTATTCTTTAGTGATTGAAAAATAAGTTGATACAAGTCGGTCAAGAAGACAAAATATGTATAAGTGGTTGGTTTTTTCACACTTATTGGACATGATGTGTCTTAGGAACAAAATAACAAAGTTGATTTGACATTAATTAAAGGGCCCTAATTATTGTCATTAATTAGTGTTGATTTTGTCTTCTTGGTGCAATGAAGTAAAATGATTTGAGAATCTTGTTAATAAACATGTTATGTTTAAAAGTTAGCTCTCTGATATTTTATAAATTGCGTTAGCGGAAATACATTATCGATAGTGTGCCTTTTGACGAAGGGGTTAACTAGACTTAGTGCACAAGTCGGCGATAGGGATGCGATTAAAGTCCATTGAAATCTCTAACTGTGAGACACCCAATTCCCTTCTAATACAATGTTAGAAGCTGAATTTAATGCGGAAAGCTTACACTTAGAGATTGGAACACATGTTATATATCCCAATGTATGTGTTCAGACCGGTAAGATAGCCAGGGTGAAGAGTATCTTAATAGTTCTTTTGAAGAAATAAATGCAAATGCCGGTGCATGATTAAAAGAATTACCTATATGAGTATGAAGTGTTGGCGCTTCAATAAGCTTGGACTTGACTTTGTATAACTCATGAATGGATATGGACGCATGGCTTGTAATAGCGTCAAGTATGAACAACAGAGTACAAACTTATGTGTATATTATCTTCAAGTATTCAAATGAGTTGAAAGGGTTCAATCCTTAGCGACACCCCGATTCTCGAATATTTGGAATGTGTAATATACTAGGTGAAAATTCAATCGTCACGACATTTTAATTGATGCATGAGTTTGTGTCAATATGTTTTATCTAGTTACTTTGGTATATCAAAGGATTACACTAAAATAAGGGAGGATATATTGTTGGTGATTTTAGTGTCATCGGTCATTTAGTGTAATTGTGATTTACTAGAGACCAATGGAATTTGCGTTAAGTTTAAATACGAGTTCGGAGGTGCGGAGTGCACACTAGATTTAACTAACTTGATCAATTAAATTGAAAGGTTGTATTTACTAATTATTATATTTTTATGTAAACAAAAATTGAATGTATATTATCATTACCGTTAACTAATTGTATGGTTTTTTACACAACTTCTCTAGTTTTTGAAATATAAGTAAAGAGGAAGTTTTGCCAAAATGAGAAGAAACCTTCTGTGCAGAAAACCTCTTCGTTTTTTCTTATTTACTTTCGTTTTGGAATTAGTTAATTAATGGGATAATGACCATGATTTATCAAAAGGAAAAGTTGCAACCTTTCACCATCAATATATATGAGGTTTATACATATATGGAGTTTTGGTCTCATTTGTAGATATGAAAAATAACATCATGCTCTTTGTTTAGACTCTAAATTCATGCTGCATTTAATTAGAGTTGTGCCTTTGTCTTATCTTATTAAAGATTTCGTGAAACCCGAAGGCAATCGGTAGGGTCGAAATACTTTATTGCGAAAGTGATCACACGATTCAAAGGTTTATCCGGTAATCTCCAAACCCAATTATCCAACGGTTTTCATGAATTTTGAATTTCAAACCATATAATTGAAAGAAAAAAAAAACGAAATTATCATTGTAATTTACAATTTGATGTCTCTGTCATCATAGGGGTTATTCCTTGTAGACTTGTAGTGAATTCCTACGTAAGCAAAAACGTGTCTTTGCTACAGGTTAAAAAAGGTGTTGTCGTCATAAGGGTTATTCCTTGTAATGAATTCTGATTCGAATTATATCCAAATAGTAAACATTTCAATACACTATCACCACCCAACAACAGTCGAACACCAGATACAAAAAAGCAGGAACCATTCAACAGGGGAAAAAACCTCACCTAACACCTCTTAAGATCTACTATATTTACAAATAAATATATATTAATGATGTTAGCAGATGTTCACTTGTACGAATATTTTATAGAAAGTCAAAAGAACTTTGAGTTTATATACTGCTTTTGTTTCTTTGGAATATGTGTTGAATATCATCTCACTTCCTTGTAAGCTTTTGCTTTCCAAATTTCAGATCCACTCAAAATACATCATGTGTTCCATTGAAGCACTTGCAAATTCCTCTCAAAGACATATTGGTAGCAACTAACCACTTTGCCTCTGTGAACTTTGGGTGGCTTTGGGGAGGTGTATAAAGGCATATCTGAAAAACATGGCCGTTAAGCGGTTGGATAGTGTGCACGGGACCGTGAATTTGTAACCGAGATTGCTTTGCTCTCAGTTTATAAACATGAAAACATATATAGTCTCACTCCATGATGAAGATGGAGAGAAAATACTTGTTTATAAGCATGAAAGCAGGGGGAAGATTTAACCAACGTCTTCAGATTTGCATAGATGCTGCGAGTGGATTAAAGTACCTTCATGAAGATGTTGGGCCTCAACATAGAATTCTTCATCGCGATGTTAAGAGCTCTAACATCTTATTGAATGAGAATTGGAAACCTAAAATTTCTGATTTTGGGTTGTCCAAAATTGGTCCAGCGAATGTGGAGTGTACTTTCCTTATCTCAACGGCTCTTGGGACAATAGGGTATGCAGATCCAGAATATGTAAAAACTGGCCGGCATGCTTACAAAAGAATCTGATGTTTTTTCTTTCGGGGTTGTACTATTTCAAGTTTTGTGTGGAAGGCTAGCACGAGTTATAGCGTACCAGGATGACCGCCAATTTTTATCTACTTTGGCCAAAAGCAATTACAAAAAGGAAACGTTAGATCAGATCATTCCTTCCGAACTACGAAAACAAATAAACACAACTTCATTGATTAAATTTGCAGAAATTGCAAATCAGTGTTTACAGAAACGAAAAGAACGACCAAATATGAAGAAAGTTGTGGAACAACTACAGAAAGCTCTCTCTTATCAACAAGTAAGTCGTTGACTTCACATATACTTCCTCCGTATCAAAATAAGTAAATCGTTAACATTTTTAAGGCAAAATAAGGTAATAAGAGATTAGTGAAATTAAATGGGGTAATTAGAATGGATGGGCCCCATATCTTTTACTATTTTGTTGCTTTTTTTAAATGGTGAAAAAGTCAAATATATGAAGATGACAAAAATGGATGGGCCCTACACGTTTAATGATGTTTAAAAAGAGATAAATTAGGGTAAAGGGGTAACTTTACATATAAAAACTTACCAAATAAGATAACTTATTAAAGTGATTCACTTATTTTGATATGAAGTAAGTATAAGATTACCATTTCAATGATTAATGGTTATTATTTACATCGGAAAAAAAACAAATACTTAATTTAATTAGCAGTAAGGCGTCGGTCCTTAAAGAGACGAGGGTTCGAAACCTCCCTAGGTAAACGCTTTGGGATGTCTAGGGAAGAGTCCTTATCACAAATCAATACAATGAGATCAGCTCAAACAATCATTCAATTACAAGATGTCCTTATTAACACTCTCCCTTATTTATATTGCTTTAACCTAACGACTTCTTAACCCTAACCATTTTAAGTTTGTTACACCTAAAGCCTACAACTTTTAAAAATTTTACTCAGTGGTCCTTGTGCTATTACTTCACCCATATCAGAAATACTGGTTAGACGGGTATATTAGATTAGAGTAAAAAACTCGACTTTTTTCAGGAAGCCTAAACATTAATACTGGTTAGAAGACATATATTTAGAGAGATTTAAGAAACCACAATTTTTACCACCCAAAACCAAGGAACTTTCTTTAGTGGATTCTTTACTCAGATTAGTGACGGGTTTAGATAAATACAAAAATTATTCTAAAATTATTAACAATAAATTCGTTCTGCGGGTTCAATCAGTTGAAACGTCAGTGCCACTCCTCTGCTTACATCAGTCAATTAATAACTTGTTTGTTTCTAAGGATACCAGCAACAACATTGATGATGATTACCTTGCTGCTCTTCACCAAGAACAATTAGGGTATTTATTCTGCAACAAAGTTAATATATTAGGCTATTCATCCATTTCATATTTAAAAAATGATATATCCTTAGCTGTCACATGAGAATCATCCAAAGAGATGATTAACATGTGATTGTACTATTATTTGACACTACTTAAAATTGAAAATATATATACGTGTAACTTTTAAGACGAATGTAACAGATTGATGGCATCTTCATCGGTGTCTTCTCACTCCACTCCTGCCTCTTCCCAGTCGTTGAAATATGATGTTTTTATGAGTTTCATAGGAGCAGACACACTCAAAGCCTTTGTTGATCATCTTTTTTCAGCTCTTGCACACCGAGGAAGCCAAAAAACAAAATCAGTTTTCCGAAAATCTTGTACAACAAGGAATCTCTGTTTGGAAGGACAATGATTTAATTAGAGGCAGTCAAGCCTCAACGCCCATAAGGGAATCACGGATTCTCATCGTCTTATATTCCAAAAAATATGGGAGTTCAGAATGGTGCTTGGATGAACAATGCAAGGATACACACGGGAATGTTGTTATGCCTATAAGGTGGATCCATTCTATATCCAAACACGAATAAATGAATTGGGAGACGCATTGGTCGCAGAAGATTCTAGAAACATCAGCAGAGTTGAATCATGGAAAAAAGCACTAGTTGGTGCAAGTAACTTGGATGGCTGGAAGTTGAAAAACGGGTAATTTTTTTGTTAACTTTCTCCGGACTAATTTGTATTCACCATACATTTTTGTTGTTGCCTCCTGTTTCTCAACAGGATTATTGGCCTTACAAGTTGGTAACCGCTTTTGCCATAAATTGCTTTTGGAGTTTTATGTTCAAGATGTTCTTACTTTATCTACACTCGTCCTCTATATATTACTTTTGATTGTCTTTTTTTTTGTCTGAAGTACATTTGATCCGGTTCAGTATTACTAATATATAAAAAAAATTAATTTTAAAAGTTTTCAATGATCATAAATGGCACGTAAAAGTAGATTTCAATGACTAAAATTGGACAAAACTTAATTTAAATAAATGCTTAACCAGTGTTAAATGGCCATTGCTTTTTGTGTAAATGAAGCTCATTATCCTATATATGCAATGTGCAGGAATGAATCCAAATACATCAAAGAAATCGTTGACACGATTTCACTTAAGATGCTTTCCTTGATAGCAAGTCCTACCACACGCCTAATTGGAATAGAGACTCGCATGAAAGATTTGAAATCTAGATTGAAAATTGGATTGGGTGGTGTTCACATGGTTGGAATATGTGGAACTTGGGGTTGTGGTAAGTCTTCTCTCGCATCTTCTATTTATGACGAGATATGTAATGAATTTGAAGGTTGTTGCACTATTAAAAATGTCCGTACCGAAGCAAGAAGACATGGCATGAAAAAACTTCAAGAAAAAATGCTCTCGGATGTTATGGCAGAAGTGGTATTAAGGAGCATTGAAGAAGGAACACACATGATAAAAAGCGAGTTATGTAATAAAAGTGTTCTTATCTTCCTTGATGATGTTGACCACCTTGACCACGTGGAGATGTTGTTGGATCACACGATTGGTTTGGTAACGGAAGTCGGATTATAATCACAACTAGAGACAGAGATTTGTTAAAAGAGCATCGAGTGAATACGATATATGATGTAACATTGTTAAGTTATGAGGAGTCTATTGAGCTCTTTCATACCTATGCGTTTGAGGCACATAGAGAAGGTTACAAGAAGCTTTCACAAGATTCAGTTGCTAAACTTGGTGGGCATCCATTAGCCATTATTAATTTGGGTTCTTATTTACAGGGTAAACACATGAATGAGTGGATAAATACTTTGGCTAAACTAGAAGATATCCCGGAAAATGAAATTGCACAAAAGTTCAAACTTGGTGATAATGGAGTGAAGAGAAAATTTTCTTCTTGGTTGGATTTGTGATATATTGACACCACAAAAATTACTTCCTTCATTATAATGTACAAGGTTTAAAACATATTATATCAAAAAATAAGTTGTAGTGTGTGAATAAATTTTTGGAGTGTTATAAGATATATGTGTTGATAATGAAGCACTCTATTGGGGCCTCAAGGTTGTTTCTTTTTCAACTTAATGGTCTCGTAATCTGGATAAGTATATGTGACTTTGTATTATTAAGCTGCATGGCATGTATGTGCAGCAAGAAATGGTTTGAAGTGAACAAATAGTATCTTTCTACATTAAAAGGTTAAAATTCTCCATTTTACCCTCACTATCTTATCTTTATTTTAACTTAATATCTCAATTTATTATTTAATATTTTGAATTTCGTATCAAATATAAATTTTAAGTTCCAACACATTTTATTTCATGCTCTTAATACATGATTTGACAACAAACACCAAATTTAATAAGATAATATTTCAATATTAAAAATTTTAAGCTTTTATAGATTTTTTTACGGAAATTTCCCATAAACATCAAAACAATCATTATTGATGAGGGATAAGATCAAGCATTAGGTTTTCTTAACGTATAAAATATAAAATGTTTATACTTATATTTTTTTTTTTCAAAGTGATGCAGTGTTTATACTTTTTACACTTTATTGCAGTAAAAAATATTACGTTAGGAGTGTAAAAAGAACAATTTGAACTTAATATTGAGCTATTTTGATCCAATTTGACAAATTTAGGGCCAAAATATAGCTCAATTTTGATATAAATATACATATTTTTTGTGGGTATTTCTTGACAATTCCCACCAAAATAAAACATACAGAATGTCACATTAAGCAGATTATGAATTGGCACAAATGCAAAGAAAATCAGCAACAAGATTCAGAAAATTATTGGATCAAATCAAATCGGTTGTAATTGAATACAAAAACTGAAATTCAGATCAAAGTAGAAACCCTAATTTTACATTAAACAATCAAATAGAAAGGAGAATCTCTAATTTCAGATACAAAAACCAAAAATTAAGAAGAAACAAAATAGAAAGACAAGTGATTTAGATGGGAAAACGAACCTTGAATCTCAATTATAGCTGTGAATTTGTGATCTGTGAGAGACTGAGAGTGTGATTTGAGCGAACAAGATGAACTGGCCAAAAATTAACCCGTCTTTAATTAGTTTGACAATATGACCCGTTTTACTTTAACCCGTTGAACTGGCCCAAAACTAAAACAATGACCACAAAATTATACGAGTAACAATTAGGGTCTGTTTGTTTTTTCCCCTATTTATTAAGTGCTGTTTTGATATGTTTTGATAAAATGTAGAGTTATGTCTAAAAATAATAATTTTTTATGCTGAATCAACTAACTGAATGAGAATAAATTACTCTTTTAACCTTCTATCTAGCGTAAATACTTAATAGGAATTAATTGTTTTATAAACTCAAAGTAAATACACTAAATGAAAATTCTAAATTATTACGAGAATAATAATGCTAATTGATTTATTTATATTAACTACTAACGCACAAATCTATAATAATTATATTAAAAGAAGCTTTTAAGATATCATGTGGCATCTTTTTAGCAACCCACTTGACATGTGGTAATTTTTTATTGGTTAGTTGTCTTATTTTCCCGCCCATGAGTCTAGAACAATTCGAGCCTTTGAATTCACAATTTATTAATTAGGCGGCTTTATTTTAGGGAACAATTAATAGGCTGTTTAAAATGACAATTTTGAAATACTAGCAGGGTACCTGCGCAATGCAGCGGCGGGTACCTTGTGTGTATATTTTGCGGCGACCAATTGGTGGGTGGTGGGATGATGATGGAAATTTTAACCTTTTAAGGTTTAAAAGATTGATAAAGACTTTATCCGACATCGAGGTTTTTAATGGACTCTAAATCTGAATATTGTTTCAAATCTATTAAGCTAGTCCTATGAGACAAATGAGAGATTTTAGAGGAGAGACGCAAAATGTTAGTGAGGAAATGGTTGGGCCGTTCATAAGGATAGTATTGGTGTCATGGGTGTTATTATAGATGGCCTGTTAAAATGAGGAGCAATAACTGTTGGGCCGGTTACAAATTCATTGGGTGACGTAGGTAGTATCCAAGAAGAATATAGCAAGAAAGGACGAAAATATAGCAAAATATGCATTCTAGAGGAGATGGCTTGACCCTTGCTTTGCATATGATACCACATGGGTTTGAATCCTTGCACCTCCATTTTATTTTGAGGTTAAAAATAGTTAAGACTTTCTTAGAATAGAAAGTAAGGATTAAGACATTCTATTTTTAGAAGTCCTAAATACTTTATTATTAGTAATAGATAGATACTACCACTCAGTCCGATTTGAAAGGATTTAAATACTCCATCTCTAATTTAGGAAGCAATTAATAGGTTTTTAATTTGCTTACTATTTAGCAAAAGGTTATGGAAAAATCAGTATTTAAAACACATTTAAATTATGATAGAATTCAATTTCTAATTATGCAGATTTACATACTGATATATATAATGCACTTTTTTATGGAACCAAATTAATCAAACGTACCTTTTAGTTTTTAAATGTATAAACTCATCATATTGAAGGCACAAAAAGTCAAAAACTCATCATATTGCTTTACAAAGCCTTTACACTGCAGTTTGCTACAACATTACTCTTTGAAAATTTGCAACAGGTAAATCAGTATTCAATATTTTGTAAATCAGTATGTTACAACATATTATGTGCATCATGTATTCAATTGTATTCAATATATCTGAATTATTATAAATAAGCTACATAAATTGGTTGTATCCGTAATGCATTTGCAAACCAATTAATCTATTTTTTATACTAATATTTTTAAGTCATATATGTCTACTACAATTTGAGTATTTTTTTTCTGTTCAAGAAAAAAATGTCATACATCTTTTATTCAAATAATTTGAATAAAATAAAATTCGAGCAGTAAGCTAGGTTGTGGTGATTCCTTTCCTGAAGTGCAAAGCCTTTTGAAATTTTAGCAGCAAAAACAACCTTAACCTATTGTTAATATCATTAACCTGCTACTATCTAATTAAGGAAAGCGAACAACTTATGCTTATATACAAAAACATATTTATTAGCTTATGATGTATTAAATCTCAATGCAGAGACAATATGGTTATTGGCTTACTTTAGAAGCCTTGTCAAATAAGCTTAATAACCATAAGTTGTTTGTCTTTTGTCTAAAGACTAGAAAATGTGCCTTTTTATCCTTTTTTTTTTTTTTTTAAAGTTTCAAAAGCTCTATTAGTTGTTTAATAACATAGTAAACTGAAGTATTAATTAGCTGTCATGATTAAGTTGCAACTGTTGTTGGAAAAAAAAGCTAGAACTGTCACAATGTTTCCATGTAAGTTGATGTTTAAATCATTTTCTAATCTTTTGTGACTAACTTTATATATTTTTTTCAGAGAAGCTATTCCGAGTTCTTGATATGTATGGTGCTGCAGATTTTTTACCCGATTTCATAATATGGTTTACTGGTGAATATGTAGAATTGCTTTGTAAGGAAGTGAAAGTTGTTCTAAGTGGATTAGGTGAAGCAGAAATTGGAATATTTGTTAGTTTGAGAAAGTTGTAAAGGGTGAAACTATAAGAGCTCTACAAGGTGGTGAGATTCATATAGTAAGACGTTTGATGCAAATATTGGTTGATTATGGTGATTTATTAAATGTTTGATGCAAATATACATAATCATTAATGCACAAATGGGAGACACATTAAAGCTATCCGGGTAGAGGTGTGGGTGAGATGATGAACTTGACAAAGAAGAAAGGGGAAATAGAGTGATTTTACAAGAAATTGATCATAAAACTTAGGGATTATATGAGAAACTAATAAAAGAGTATTTTTAGTATTATTATATAAGTAAAATAATATTATGTAATTTTCACAAGTTGCCCGTGATTTTTCACGGGCTTTAACGTAGTCTATTTATAATGTGGGATCTCGGCCATTCATTCAAATATACATGGACGTATTTTAATCCTAACCTATATATGAGGCCTAAATTTGAAGAGGGTTTGACACCATGGCAATTCCAAGCATTCTTATTCGTCCATAATGCCACTTGGAATTCCCTGATTGGTCCACGTCATTTGCACCAATACAAACGAATCTGGTACGGCTTACGGTCTACATTCATATTCATATGCTCCATATACGGCAAACGAATCTGGTACGGCTTACGGTCTACATTCATATGCTCCATATACGGCTTCCTACATACAAGGAAATAAATAACTATTTAAAAGATCGTACATACAAATAACTATTTAAAAGATCCTACATACAAGGAAACAAATAAATATTTAAAAGATCAATCAGCAAAGGAAACAAATAACTATATGTAACATTTATATGTAACATTTCTTCATTTACCGTTTTTTTGTACAAAATCATCATCACATCTATCGATTATTATGTCATTTAGAAGTATATAAAGTTTTTGGACATTTTTCTACATACTAAAATTTACAGCATACCCGCCCATCGGGCGGGTTTTTTAGCTAGTTTTAATATATAAATATATAAAACATAAAAGCAAAACTTAAAGTAATGCATGAAATCGAAAAAGTAGTGGGTTTCGTGGGTTCTTATGAATGCAAGAGAAGGGTAAAACTGAATAGTGACTTAATGGGGAGACCCTCACCTTCACCACTTTTTGTATTAAGTCAATCTTTTTACATTAAGCAAATAACAAACAAATTTTGATTGACTTAATGTATTAAGTTATTTCTATATTAAGTCAATTAAGTTCAAATCAAACACCGCCTTACTTCAACTTGTATAGTTATATGCGAATGAGGTTCTATATACGTTTTTTATAAGGTTTTAAAAAGCGTAAGACGTGTCGTGATGACACCTTTAAACCTCAAGTCATGATAAGTCATGGTGTTTTTTAAGATGTGACTTAATGAAACAGATATTTTTATGTGTATATCAAGTTTACAAAAAATACATATCTATTAATGTAACGACCGTAGTTTTATGTTTTGTAATTTCGTATATTTAATTCGGCATTTATACGAATTTCGTTATTTATGTTAGTTTATCTTTATCGTTGTGTTTTATCGAGTGTTTGAATGTTTGGGACTTGGTATAACCAAGTATGGCTCAAGACTTGGATGGAAACAAGTTTGAAGAAAAAAAAAAAAGCTGGTCTAGACAGCTCTCGCGTTGCGAGCCAGGCGCGAGCCAAACATGAGTAAGAAACAGGGAAATCAGAGACCAAACGCGAGGACCTCGCGTCAACTTCGCGTCGCGAGCGAGCCGCGAGTCGGGCGCGAGGCCTGAGAAAGTTTGTACTTCGATCGAGAACTAGCAGGCGAAGCCACGTCACCTCGCGGCGCGAGGTGGGCGCGAGCCCGACGCGAGGATGGTGTGAACTATAAAAGCTTGAGTGTATGCTAGGGTTTTACAATACCTACAACCCTAACAGCCGAAATTGGAGCATCTTTGGGCGATTTTGGAGGTTTAGAGCTCAAATCTTCATCATCTTTGAGGATTTGAACATCAAGGGTAAGGATTCTTGATTATCTTGCTTATCTACCTTGATCGTAAGCTTTATTTGGGTAAAAATGGTGGTTTGGATAATCAACCATGTCATCTTTGGGGAAGATGCCTAAACATGGGTATAGAACACTCATTGTAAGCTAGTATTCAATGTGTACAAGTTGGATTTGGGATTATTGATGGAACTCTTGAACTAGGGTTTGAGATTTCACCAAGTTGGATGAACTTGGTGGTTAGGAATGTTAAAATGGATTAAATAGTGATTAGTGTCACACCCCGCCAAAAGTGGTTTGCGGAAGAACGGGCGTGCGACTTCACGAGTACACATAGCATATGATTATCGTAAACAATAAATGTTTGATAAAAAGAGATGTCACCAAAATTTAATGTAAACAAAGTACTTTGAATCCAAAACATAGTTTAATAAAAATGAAATAAAGAGGTGACATCTTATTAGAATGAAAGCTTGACTCCCAATGCATGCGACTCAACGCCTAGCTTAGTTACCTGAAAAACATAAGTAAAAGTATTAACAAAATTGTTGAGTGAATTCACAGGTTTTAATGAGATCAAAATAGTTCCATAGTTTTCGTATGCCATCCATGGCAAAAATAGTGTGATAGTATAAAACGTTAATAATAGTCTGCTCAAAAGCAGTAGTAGAAACAATAGTTTTCGTATGCCATCATCGGCAAAATGGTGTGATGATAATAACGTTAAAAATGACCTGCTCCTAGAGCAGTAGTACGATATAAATCGCGTTAGTATAAACAATAGTTTTCGTATGCCATAATCGACAAAAATATAGTGTGATGATATAAATAGTTAAAGATTGGTCTGCTCCGAGAGCAGTAGTAGAAACATAATAGACGATGATCCCCCAACAGGGTTGCAAAGCCTTTGAGTTAAAATGCTGACCCTAAGTCCATAATCAAAACAACAACCTTAAACGTGCTAGATATGCACTCCTCGTGGTCGGTAAACACCGATAAATGATCAATAACGTGGGAGGGTAGGTCTTCGCCAATAGTACTATTTGCATATCCAGGGCCTAGTCGCAACTAGCTAATGATTATGTATGTAACATATACGCACTTCCATGTACATCTAAACTTAGTCCAAACATAAGGATTCGTTGTCTAGTTTTCAAAAATAGTTTTCATCACGATATAGTAAACGTTTATAAATATTGTAAACATTCATAAAATCATTGATATGTTTTTCACCCCAAAAGTGAAATAATTAAAATGTATAGTAGTAAAAGAGAGGTTGTGAACTCATAGTTACAAATAGATTTAATAAAAGTAGTTGTTATGTTTTTCACCCCAAAGTTATAAAACAGTAAATAAAATGCGGTAAAAAAATGGGGCTGTGAACTCACTTGATGCAATGCTAGCAAAAATGTAGATGACAATGTGATTTCCAACCAAACGACTTCTAGTGACCTAATGCATAAAAGTAATTGAATGAGTGTCGGTCTATATGACTCGCTGACTCTAAATGATGCACAAATGATTTCCTAAGGGAAATAGACTCGAGCGATACGTTGGTAACATTTGTGAAGGGATTTCGTATTTTTAAACACGTTTGTTTTAAGTATATCATGTCTTAGTAATGAGTTACACTTTATATGGGAGCAAACAATTTGTGGTACACGGTAATTACGATTTATTTAATTTATCAAAAATAATTAATTAACAATTTAGAAATCAAATATATAATTCAATTTAGTAAATAAAATAAATTGTCGTTTCATTAAAGAAGTAATTAAAACCTATACTTCCTCCGATTCAAAATAAGTGATACACTTTGGATTTCACGGATTTTGAGGCAAAAGTTTATAATGATTGTTAAATTAGATTAATTGGATGGTTAGTGGGAAATGGGTCCCACACTTTTTGAATAAAGTTGATTTAATGATTTTTAAAAGTAAAAGTAAGGGTAAAGGGGTCTTTTTACTTTGTTAAAGTTGATAGTTAGTGGGTGTGGGTCCCACTTTTTTTTTTTTGCCAAATAAGGTAATTTTTCAAAGTGTATCAGTTATTTTGATACACCCAAAAAAGGAAAGTGTATCACTTATTTTGAATCGGAGGAAGTACTTAATTTATAAATAAGAATTTATTAAATATTATTTATTTTATTTTAAATTCCAATTAATAAATAATTAAACATCAAATAAAAATTAATTATAAATTAATTTAGAAAATGTTGTTGTTACGTATATATTGTTTAGATTAAAATAAGTCTTAATCTATTAAGATTAATCCATCCGATTTAATGGAATCTGGGCTAATGAAATTGTGTTAAAATAATATTTGGCTAGTAAATTAATAAAAGGACTAGACTAGCATTTAAAGACCCAAATGAGTTTCTTTTTATGACGAACAGAAAACAATACCGGCAGCCATCATGCTGCCGGCGACTGCTATTTTAGCCGGAAAACATATAGCTTTATAATACTCACACCAAACCACGTTAAATGTTACCCACTTTCAGTAAATTATATAAATAATTATGTGTAATAAATAAAATGGTGATCGTATAATATCCGTAAGCACCCATGAGAACACACACTAGTGTGTGTATTCGCCGGAGTCAGAAAATACAGAAAACAAATTTAAACCATTTATACAATTACGTGATCGATACAACATGAAAACAATAGTCAAAAGATTATACCAAGCGAAACGAAAAGAAACCGAGCGAGAGAGCTTCAGAAAGTGATCGGCGGAACTGTTGACCGCCGAAAAACGGAATTCGCCGGAGATGTTGCCTGTTTACCGGAGGTGCGAGACTGCGAGAGAACTGAGCAGAACATATCCAACGAGTAAGAAACGGAATATTGATATTTACATATACATATACGTAAAAGAAACGGTTCTGGGTATATACCTTTGCCGGAAATAAAACTGGTCGCCGGTAATTGCAGAAAAAGAAAACGAGACAGAAAGATCGGTGAGATAACACCGGAAACTTTCGGGACTTCTTATTCGTGCTGCCTGCTTCGTGTAAGAGAGAAAACGAGCGAGGGTTCTATTGTTGTGTAGCTTGGTACAATATTTACAGTGATAAAAAAAATAGGTAGGGAGGCTTTGGTGTATGGTTTACGTGAAGATGATGATGATGAAATATGGCTTAGCTTTTACGTTTAATATAATAGATGATGAGTATCTCATTGTTTTCAAAGTAGTGAAAATCTTAGAATATTCACAGAATTCTCGAATAGTTAGTTGTGTATGGGGAAGCAAGTGTGCACGTGGGTAGTTAAATCTCATGATAGAATGGTGGTGATAAGTGTTAACTACTATTTTATCTAAAATATCGGACATTTAGTTTCCAGATTAGATGCATGTGCACAAGAGGTAGGATACAAGACACAGAATAATGGATAACTTTCAATTTTATTTAGTGGATTTATTGAATTACGTATGGTATTTTGTGCACATATGTAGTACATATACATTTTCGTCACTTACATCACATATGGTGATGTAAGTATAATAAATTATAGTTGAGCAAAAGTATTATAAATTGTAAACTCTTAAAATTTTTGGGTTCGATTTTAAGTTCATTTTAAGTTACCAACTCGCTAGATTACAGCTAAACTGTACTGAAATGTAGACAACTGACACATGTCCAAAAATGATTTGCACTAATGACACAATGCATGTTTTTGCTAGACTTAAATGCAACAATGAATGTTATGTTAAATGAGATGATTGTACTAAGACAAAATGAGCTATAAAAATTGTGGGTTCAGATACCCAATTGCAAGGGTTGTCACAATTAGTGTGGATAATAACTAGTTATTGTGATGATATTGATGTTAGGTCAAGAGGACCTAAAGATTGGAAGTACTTCTTTGATTTAAAAGTAGAGATTGTGTTGATTTACACAAGGTTTGGAAAGCATTGCTAAGGTGAGTACATGTCTGAGTACATAGTAAACCCAATTTTATAAATTAAACGATTTGATGAGTCTTTATTAGCTAATTGTTTTAATAAAGAAAATGATTGAAATGTTATAAGTATGAATTGAATTGTTTAATTGATTGTTTGGTTACCACAAGTATGAT
Organism: Calendula officinalis; assembly: GCA_963853835.1. Classification (NCBI taxonomy): domain Eukaryota; kingdom Viridiplantae; phylum Streptophyta; class Magnoliopsida; order Asterales; family Asteraceae; genus Calendula; species Calendula officinalis. The sequence continues at coordinate 21,144,519 of OY970822.1, forward strand.
TAACTTATGTTATGGAGCATTGGCTCGAGATTGATGAATTGTTATGTGGTAGCTAAGTAAATGGATCCTAAATAGCCGATCAATTAAGGGAGTAGTGACACCTACTTGGGGCGGTACCACCCTGCGCAAGGGTAATGTGTCGAGAAATAGATAACCCGGAAAGCGGGGGAGTTTGAGATAACAGGAAATCGGGGGAGCAATAGATAACCCGGAAACGGGGGAGTTTACCTAGATAACCCATATCGGAGGAGTTTGTTTCGGGGAGGCCCGTTACGTATGTGTGGGCTTATGGCAAGCCTTAGAGTATGATTGACTATGTGCAATGTGATATTTATTTAAATATTATTTTATTGCAATTATTTCTAACAAGGTCTAACACCCATATTTCTCACGAGACAATTTTGTCTCACGTACTACATTTCTTTTGACTATGTACTCAGGTTCGGGAGCTAAGGATTAGGCGGCCCGTAGTTAGCATTGGAAGTGATTAGCTCGGTGTACTTATTTAATTCCCTAAACTTTAGTTTTGATATTATTATAACACCGAATTTTAGGATATTCTGATACACTTTCAAATGCTTTGTTTAAACCATATTGGGATGTTATGGATTTTTAAATGTTAAACTTTGATTATTTAAAAGTTTAAATTAGTTTGAAAAGTCAAGGTTACAATTAATTTATATATGATAATTCATATATAAAGTTATTAAATTGTATTACATCTAAATTTATAATTATATATGTTATCATTTTTTTTAAAAGAAAAATTCAATTTTCATAGTCATGCCTTATCGCGTTTAATCTTACGTTACGCCTTACACAACCGTCATGGTATGTTTCGTATCGTGGACGTCGGGCGCACGACTTCATGACATGCTTTTAGAATCTTAGTTTTTTATGAACTAAACCTTCGAAATCTCTAATATTTATGTATAGGTTTACTTGAATTCATCTTAACTTATAAAATTTGATAAATACAATAGTTGATTGGAATGGGAAGGTTCAGAAACAATCAAATTGAGCAAAGTTTATTCACTTTGGAATTTTACACATGAATACTTTTATAATAATAATAACAAATTTGAAATATTCAGTTTATCAAAAGATTAAATGTAGACAACGTATATACTTTTTCTTTTTAGATCTATATAAGTAAAAGTACCCGTTTCAAGTCATTTATTTACTAACATACATTCACCATCTGAAATGTGAGACGAATGAATAGTGGACAATTTTTCTTTTTTTTTTATTCTTTCCCTTTGCCTACAATTATTGACTTTCTGTTTCTTGAATTCTTATACTTCGTACTAATTAATTCAACTAAAACTATTATCTACTAACAAATAAACAAATTTAAATATTTAATAATTTTGTTAACCATATCTATTCTACTCTAATTTGTTCACAGGTACACTAGAACTCATAAGATTTGACAAATCTTTAATACATAAAATTATATAATTATATCCATTTTCTTTTAACGTAATATAACATTTGACACCGCGTGAATAATCTTAGGCTAGCTGGTGATTATTTTTTGTTGGAGCAAATCACAGATCAACTTAGTACTGATGCTGCAGTTGGTGATAATTATGTTTATTACTGATGGGGCAGAACATGTTACTACTGATGAAGTTGATACTGGTGTATACTATAACTAAAGTTACTACTGATCAATGCTTATTGAAGATACTACTGATCATTGTAGTTACTACTGACGATGTATCTGGACTTACTACTGATCACCAAGTTTACTACTGATCTTCATATTTACTACTGGTGATAAGTTTTACTACTGACAACGCATATTTGGAACAAATCAAGTCCGAGATCTTCGCAGAGATAGTTATAGAATGTAAATCAATGTATATCGTTTATAATTAGATGTAAATCGTATCCTAGAATAACTAGGGTAAATAGTTTAGCTTCAAGGACTATTATATATAGTTCCTTACGAATTGTAAACGTACGTGTGTATTGTTAACTCGATAATATACATTGAAGCTTTTTGTGAAACTGTGTTCTTAATATTCTTACATATTGTTCTTACAGTTCATCGTTCGTAATACATTGATATAGTGTTGATCCGCTGCAACTTCTATCATCAATTAGATCTAAGGTGTTTATTAACTTGTCTATAGTTAATCGATCCTGACAAGTGGTATCAGAGCTTATTGGTTCTAGATCTACTATTTGTTAAGAACAACAAAAAGTTTTAATCTTTAAAACACACACATTATTAATCATGACTGATAATAATGAAAGCACTCAGGCCAACAAAATTCCCATTCTCACTCCCAATAACTTTGGGATGTGGAAGAATCGTATTAAGCAATACATGCTTATTACAGATTATTCCATGTGGGAAGTAGTCTGTGAAGGAAACAAAACTGGTCAACTTCAAGCAAGCAGCTCTGCAACTGAGGCAGACAAACTTAAATGTGAGAAGGAGAAGAAAGATAAAGGCATCGAACTCAAAACTCTAAGCACTCTCTTACTGGCCATTCCTAATGATTATCAACATCTCTTTGTTGAATATGATGATGCAAAAATACTATGGGAAGCACTGGAGAAGAGATTCGTTGGGACAAAGAGCACCAAGAGGAATATGAAGTCTGTTCTCAAACAAGACTTTGAAAATTTCAAAGGAAAGCCCAATGAAACACTCACTCAAGTGTTTGACAGATTCAACAAACTAATTGGTGAACTCAACCAAGTTGGTGTAAAGATGGACCAAGAAGATGTCAACATGAAGTTCCTAAGGTCTCTTAGTGAAGAATGGGCCATGTACACAGTGGTGTATAGACAAAGAGATGCTTTAGAAGAAAAGGAGTTAGATGAACTCTATAATGATCTCAGAGTGTTTGAAACTGAGGTAAATCACAAAAACCCTTCTATTTCTTCTAACAATGCTGCTTTTGTGTCTAGTACAGGTCAAGGACAAGAAACCTCCACAGGAAAGACTGCAGATTCTGAGGATACTGCAAGAGAATCCTTCTTCACTAGTCATGTGCACACTGCATTGATTAGTGATGACTTGGAACAATTGAATCCAGATGATCTTGAGGAAATGGATCTTAAATGGCAGATGGCTATGCTGAGCCTAAGGACCAAAAGATTCTTAAAAAGAACTGGTAGGACAGGCCTAAATTTCAACAAAGGTGACAAAGCAGGATTTGACAAAACTAAAGTCAAGTGTTACAACTGTAACAACCTTGGTCACTTTGCAAAAGAATGTCCTCAACCAGACAAAAGATCAAAATCAACTGCTCTTGTGTCACAACAAGGACAAGGATATGACTGGAGCTTCCAAGCAGAAGAGCATGCTCAAAATCAAGCTCTCATGACCTTTACTGAAAACAAAACTGAGGTAAAATCTAAACCTTGTACTCCTGAATGTGCTAAAATTATTAAAAATCTAGAAAAAGAAAACAATAAATTAAATGAAGATTTAGCAAAAGCAATCAGAAGAAATCATGAGTTTGATGGTGTGATTGCTGACCAAGAACATCAAATAAAGGTGTACAAGATGATTGATCAACGGATCAAGGAAGAATTGCTTCAAGCTGTGGATGAGAAAGAGTTCTATGAAACAAAAAATAAAGAACTAACAAGTAAATTAGAAGAATGTCAGCTTGAAATTGAACAAAATAAATTAACAATTAAAAAGTTTGAAAGAAGCACTAAAATTCTTGATGAATTAACTAATAATCAAACTACAGAAAAAGTTGTTCATGGGGTGGGATATCATGCTGTACCACCTCCATATAAAATCATTCCACCTCTTAAAAACAGTTCAGAAAGAATCATTAATGAATTAAAAACTGAAAATCAAACTGAATCATCTAATGAAACATCTGAATCAAATAATTCTTCTGATAATGAGCAATCAATTGAATTTACTATATCTCAAAGTGAATCACCAAAATCAATTGATACAAGTTTTCACACAGTTCCAAGTCCAAATGAATCTCCCAAATATAATGCAGATAATGTACCAAAAATTTTAACAAGGGGGAATGAAAGAAACAAAAATCAACTCTTAGACCAAAGAATACCTGAAGGTGCTAAAAATAAGAAACTAAGATGTGTTATATGCAATAAAATGAACCATTTAGCAAAGGATTGTCACTTCAATCCAATAAACTGCAAAGAGTTAAAAGAATTTAAAGTTTTTAAAGAAAATGCTAAGACTCAAAAGTTAAAAGTTACTACTGGTCCTTCAGTAGTAAATAAAACTAAAAATCCAATTGTTGAAGATCCAAGATTTGGAAGAAGTAAACCAAGGTTTGTGCAAAACAGAAGAGTTGGAAGCCCAAAGAACAGCAATTACTTCAAGAATAATGGAAAATCCAATCAAAATAAACAATATTTTAAATTTTCCAACACCAGTAGAAACTCTAACAAATTTACTACTGGTGTTAACCCTAATTATAATGCTGTATGGTACCAATACAAGAATACTACTGGTACAAACCCTAATTTTAAGAATACTACTGCTCCCAAAATAAATTTCAAAAATACTACTGGTAGTAACTCTAAAAACACTACTGGTCATTCTAAACATGGTAAGTACCCAAATACTACTGGTCCATCAGTAGTAAAGTATTCAAAAGCTAAAAATCATGGGTATAAACCAAAGTCAGTAGGAAATTCTCACACCAGTAGTAACTACAAAAGGGCAGTAGTAAAACAAAACACCAGTACTAAACAAGTATGGGTACCAAAAGTGTTTAAAGTTAAATCTACCAAAGCTTATTTCTCAAAGGATGAACCCAAGACATATAAAGCTTGGGTTCCCAAACTTAACTAATCCTTTACTCAATTGTGCAGAGCATTCAGATCCCAGAAGAAGGAAGAACATGGCATATTGATAGTGGATGCTCAAGGCACATGACTGGAAATCTGCAAATTCTTAAGGATTTCAAGTCATTTGATGGAGGATATGTGGCATTTGGTGAGAATCCCCAAGGAGGTAAGATTACAGGTAAAGGTACTGTTACTAATGGAAAAATTACCTTTGATGATGTATTTTATGTAGCTGAATTAAAATACAATCTTGTCAGTGTGTCTCAAGTTTGTGATAAAAAGAACAAGATTCTTTTCACAGACATTGAGTGCATCATTCTTTCTCCTGATTTTATTTTAGATGAAAAATATGTTGTTTTAAGAACTCCAAGGAGAAACAATGTGTATTGCCTAGATATAGGGGGAGAACTCATTTCTACAAATGAGGTCAACTGTTTTATATCCAAGGCAAACACCACTGAATCAGAACTATGGCATAGAAGGATGTGTCACACAAATTTTAAAAACATGAATAACTTAGTAAAAAGAAATCTGGTCATTGGACTACCTCAAAAACAATTCATGTGTGATCATCATTGTGTTGCATGCCTAAAAGGTAAACAACACAAGACTTCTCATAAGTCCAAAATTGTTAACTCTATTTCTGTTCCTTTACAGCTCTTACATATGGACCTTTTTGGACCAACAAATGTAATGAGTATTGGAAAGAAACAATATTGTCTTGTTATTACTGATGACTTTTCCAGATATACATGGGTTTTCTTTCTCAGGACAAAGGATGAAACAAGTGAACTCATCAAGAACTTAATTGTTAAACTGGAGAACTCATCTGATCAAAAAGTTAAAGCCATAAGATGTGACAATGGCACAGAATTTAAGAATACTAACTTAATTAACTTTTGTGATCTTAAAGGTATTGACAGGCAATACAGCTCACCCAGAACTCCACAACAAAATGGTGTAGCTGAAAGAAGAAATAGAACCATCATTGAAGCAGCAAGATCAATGCTTGCAGACTCAAAATTACCAATCACTTTTTGGGCAGAAGCTGTCAATACTGCTTGTTACGTTCAAAACAGAGTATTAATAGTGAAGCCACATTTTAAAACACCATATGAACTTTTTAATAAAAGAAAACCTTCTATAAATTTCTTAAAATCATTTGGTTGTCCTTGTACTATTTTGATTACAAGAGAACAAATTGGTAAGTTTGACTGCAAAGCTGATGATGGAATATTTGTGGGATACTCTACTCAAAGTAAATCATACAGAGTGTTCAACAAAAGATTAAGAATAATTGAAGAAAGCATTAATGTATCCTTTAATGAAAACATTGCTAATGAACAAGGAAATGGTCCAGATTGGCTATTCAACATAGACAATCTAACCAAATCCTTTAATTCTAATATGAATTTCAATACAGGTAATTCAAACTGTCACAATCAAAAGGAAGGAACATCATCAGTTAATACTGGTCAAGAAAAGATGAGATACATAATAGTTGATACTGCTCCCATAGTTAATACTGATGTCAGTAATAACTCAAATATTGAAAGCAGTAGTAACTCTGAGAATGAGGACAGTAGTAATTCAAATACTACTGGTACCAGTAATAGTACTCAAAATACTACTGGTCCCAATAATAACCTAGATTCTCAAGATACTACTGATACCAGTAACAACTTCAATACTACTGATCTCAATGAAGATGATAGCAGTAGTAACTCTGACCAAGATAATGATGAACCAAATACTAATGACAATGAAGGATCTCAAGAAGAACAACTACCTGAGGCAAATGAGTCCAACCTTGAAAATCAACTAGTGGTTGATAAAGCTACAACAACAAGGACTCAAAAGAACCATCCATTAGACCTTGTTCTAAGTGATGTTAACTCACCACTTCAAACAAGAAGCAAATTAAACAAAAGTTTAACTGCAAATATGTGTAATATAAGCTTAATTGCTAATGAATGTATGTATGAATGCTTTCTGTCTCAGGATGAACCAAAGAAGATTCAACAAGCAATGAAGGACTCAAACTGGATTGAGGCAATGCAAGAAGAGCTTCTTCAATTCAAGTTACAAGCTGTTTGGACACTTGTACCTCTACCAAAAGGAAAAAGAGCCATTGGAACCAGATGGATCTTTAGAAATAAGAAAGATGAAAGAGGCATAGTGATCAAGAACAAAGCCAGACTTGTAGCCCAAGGATACACTCAAGAAGAAGGTATAGACTATGATGAAGTATATGCTCCTGTTGCCAGAATTGAAGCAATAAGAATATTCCTAGCATATGCTTCATTCAAAAGGTTTAAAGTCTATCAAATGGATGTGAAGAGTGCTTTCCTGTATGGGAAGATTGAAGAAGAAGTTTATGTTTGCCAACCTCCAGGATTTGAAGATCCAAAACATGGTGATTATGTGTTCAAACTTGATAAAGCTCTTTATGGCCTACATCAGGCACCAAGAGCATGGTATGACACACTATCATCATACTTATTAAAGAACAATTTCAAAAGAGGAGCCATTGATAAAACTCTATTCACAAAGAAAGTTAAAGATGATATCCTACTGGTACAAATCTATGTAGATGATATCATCTTTGGCTCAACCAATGATTTACTATGCAAAGAATTTGAAGAACTGATGCAGATTAAATTCAAGATGAGCTCTATGGGTCCAATGAATTTCTTCCTTGGACTCCAGGTTAGTCAAAGAACAGATGGTATTTTGATTAATCAATCAAAATATGTGAAAGACATCTTGGAAAAGTTTGATATGAAAGACTGTAAGAGTGCAAGTACTCCAATGGAAACACACAAACACCTACATCCTGATATTGAGGGGGAGGATGTAGATGAACACTTATATAGATCAATGATAGGTTCGTTGATGTACTTAACTGCATCAAGACCTGATATTATGTATAGTGTTTGTGTGTGTGCAAGGTATCAAGCAAGACCTAAAGAACTACACTTGCAAGCTGTCAAAAGAATATTCAGATACTTGAAAGGCAAACCATCACTTGGTCTATGGTATCCACATGATTCACCCTTTGAACTCATAGCCTACACAGATAGTGACTATGGAGGTGAATGTCAAGACAGAAAATCCACTACTGGTGGATGTCAATTCTTTGGATCAAGACTGGTGTCATGGCAATGTAAGAAACAAACAAATGTATCAACATCAACTGCTGAAGCAGAATATGTAGCTGCATCTGCTTGTTGTGCTCAAGTACTATGGATTCAAAACCAGCTCCTAGACTTTGGTATCTCTATCCTTAAAACTCCTATTTTTATTGACAATCAAAGTGCTATTAGTATTGTGAACAATCCAGTAAAACACTCAAAAACCAAACACATTGAAATAAGATTTCATTTTATAAGAGATTGCAATGAAAAGAAATTAATCAAAGTAGTTAAAATTCATACTGATGATCAATTAGCAGATCTTTTTACAAAAGCATTTGATGTAGGTAGATTTAACTTTTTGGTTAGCAGTATTGGAATGATTTTAATAAACTAAGTCTCTTAAAATCATGTGTAAAGTTTTTGGTGTAAATTATTATTTATTCACTTAAGTGTTTTACTACTGGTATTTCTGTACTACTGGTGTGTAGGTATGTGCACAAAATACTACTGGTAGCTTATTACTACTGATGTGTATTAGGTTTACATAAATACTACTGGTATGTCAGTACTACTGGTGTTCACATATACTACTGGTCTTGTGTGTTAGTAATTACTACTGATGTCCTTAGTTACTACTGGTGTCAAAACCATGAGTTACTACTGATGTTTGTGGTTACTACTGACGTTTCTTACTGGCATATCATTTACTACTGGTCCTTCAAAATCAAAATTACCATACTAACCCCCATGAAAATAACCGTTATGTTATGATTCGAAGGGCAATTTAGTCTTTTTGTAGGTGAAATCAAAAGATATAAAAGGCGGAAATCGTTTAGTTTATCATTATCTTCACCTCGATCTGTCAAAACCTCTCAATAAACCCTAGTTTACGATCAAAAACCCATAGTCAGTAACAAAATTCCTGCAAAAAAAATTCAAAACGATGGCAACTCTACAATCTCTTGATGTGCAAACCGATCTGAAATATTCAGAATTTCACAATATGGTTGCCTTTTTAAAGAATCCCGACGGAACAAAAGATTTCCGTCCAATCGTCAAATTCTTGAGAAATTCTTACATACAGTTCGCTCTAACTGTAAAACCAAAATCATATCAAAAGCACTTGATTGATTTTTGGACAAATGCTGAACGAGTTGAAGGGTCAACAATGCCCATGATCAAATCAACTGTCGATGGAAAGACTATCACCATCACAGAAGAATCCATCAGAAATCACCTTCAACTACATGATGATACAGGTATGACCACTCTTCCTAAAGAAACTATTATTTCAAACTTACAAAGAATGGGTTATGAAGGAAGACTAGACATAGTCACATTTCAAAAAGGTCTTCTTTCACCCCAGTGGAAATACCTTGTTCACACTATTCAACACTGTATTTCTCCAAAAAGAAGTACTTGGAATGAGTTCAGTAAATCAATAGCATCTGCTGTTGTTTGTTTGTGCACAGATCAAGTCTTCAATTTCTCAAAAATGATTTTTGAAGGAATGCTTGGAAACCTATCCTCATCAAAATTTTTAATGTATCCAAGATTCCTATCTCATATTTTCAACTGTGAAATTCAGGTTCTATCTGAACATAAAAATCTTTTTCTCTTTCCTGAATTAAACAAAAAGGTGTATGCTAATATGAGAAAACAATTTAAGTTTTCGGGCAAGGAAACCCCTCTGTTTCCTAACATGATCCAAGATCACACACAAACTGGAGAGGGTTCAATCATTGCTACAACCCAAATTGAACCTCAACCCACTCCATCACCCCCAAATACAGCCCAAACACCACCCCAAACAGCCACTCAATCACCCAACTTAGAAGTCCTGAATGTGTCCCAGGAACTTGATATAACTCTGCAGAGTGCTACTCTTCACTCTGTGGAAGACCTACCAGACAAAACCAAAAACATTTCCTCAATTTATAAAAGAAAGAAACTTTCTTCAAAGGACACCAGGGGACAAATAGAGTCACACACCAGGCTCAAAGAGTTGTCCTCCAAGGAGGAGAGAGGACATGAGGGGAGGGCTTTCACTACTGATGCCCCAAAGGTGGGTGCACAGGATAGTGAAAACATCTTTAGGACCCAAACCTCGGCAACTTTGAGTGATGACTCTTTTGAGGAATTACTCAAAGGACCCCGGTGCCAAGAAACCACAAGGGGGGGCATCTCTGCTTCTTCTAGGAAGAAGAGGATGTCTAAAAGACCCAATGAATCACCAAGAAGTGATGAGGGCAGAAGTATTGATTTGACGGATAGGATGGAAAACCTTCAAACCAAAGTACCAGTTAGTGAGCCCGATGATCTTGCTAGATGGAGTGAGGGCAGTATTAAAATCCAACAATTGACGGCTAAAGTGGATTCCTTGGAATCCACTGTACAAGATTGTCTTTATTATCAAACAAATCAAGGAAAAACTATGGCTGCTATGAAAAGAAATGTCAATATCATCAACAAAAGAATGAGACAATATGAACTTAGGCTTCATCAACAATCAAAGCTTATCAGGAACTTGAAAAAGAGGATTGATGATAGTGAGGCTCCTCCAGTTGAGCTCACTAAGGGGGAGAAGGATAACATACAGACAATGATTGATGAATCCATTGCAGCAGCAGCTTCCTCCCTCTTGAATTTAAAAGAAACAGAAGTTGATGAAGGCCCAGAGATGATGATTACAGAAGATGAGCCCATTACTACTGCTACAATGGAAGAACAAGTTGAAACAGAGATACCAGTAGTAACTCCTACTACTGATGATATAGCAGTAGTAAGTCAAGAAGAGGAATTAACTGCACTAAACACTACTGATGCCCTATCAGTAGTAACTCATGAAGTAACACCAGTAATAACCACCTTGGTTACTACTGAAGAAGAAATTCCTGAATTTCCTGAACTCATTGATGCTAGAAGACATGTCATCATTACCAAACCACCAACTCCTACTCAACCACTTATCATACCTGACATTGATGATAATGTGAATTGGTTTGAGGTAGATGAATGTACCCTTCCTCCTCACCCAAAAATATTACCAGAAGAAGATCTAAAATTGTTTTATCCAAAGTTACTAATGACTGGTATTCCTGACATGAAATACACTCCACCTCCATCAATTTTGCCTGCTTGTGTTGGAAAGGGAAAAGAAATATATGATGATGATTATCCAAACAGGGCATTAGGGCATCACATGGTCAACAAAATCAACCATGTTAGAAAAGAGAAACAATCAAGATGGAGGATAAAACATAGAAGATTTCTGGAGAATGTAGCTATGTATCAAGCTATTGAGGAAAAGAAAAAGAAAAAGAAAACTGAAAAACCTCAAAAGACTGAAATACCTGAGTTAATGAAAGATGGTCAGATTGAAGCTCAATTGGCAGAATTTCGAAGATACAGAAAAGTAGAAGAGGAACATCTTGATTTGCTTGAAGAGCTAGTAGCTGAAAGCAAAAGAACTAAAAGTCCCTTAACAGATGATGTGTTTGAACAAAAAGCACTTATGATTGACTTTCTGAAGTCAAAAGGGCACAGTGAAAAATCTTTTGGCAGAATGAAGATGGTTACTATTATAGACAAATACTGTACTGCCAAGAAGAAAGATTTAATTGAACAAGAGGCTGAAGAAGAAAAGAAATTGAAAGCAGCAAAAACCTTAATCCCAATAAGTCCAAATTTAATTAAAGATAATAGTGTGTCTACTATTGGTGAATCCTCATCTCCCCAGACAAAGAAAAGAAAGAATGAAGCTCAAGAACAGAGTTTTCAAAAGAAAGCAAAACAAGAAAAAATTATACCTGTTCTTGAAGTACCTGTTGCTCCACTTCAAAATAACTCAATACTAAACTGGAAAGTCTTGCCCAATAATGCTCTATTAGTTGTAAGGGAAGACAAAATCATTCAAAAGTTTACTGGATGGCTACCTTTGATCAGATCCTGTACAAGAAGTGATATGATTAAACTTCTGATCATTGGAAAACCAAGAATGTCAAAGAAATCTTGGAGAGAATCTGGAGCTGGATACTTAACAAGAATGATTGATGCAGCTTTTTATCCAGATAACTATCCAGAGTTATTTACAAATCCAGAAAATGTGTATGCATGGAATGTTCTCCCAACTTGCAATATGTATTTCTTTGAAAGATCAAGTAAAAATTGTGAGTTGTACTTATATGAAAGAGAATATCCTCACTCAGAAAAGGAAATGTATCAGATATTCATCAACACTCTAATGAAGCCCTTTGATGCTGTTATGTTCCAGAATAAATTGAATTATTTTATCAAGAAGAACAGCAAATACATAATTGAACAAAGACTTCAACAAAATCAAAGAACATTAGAAAGAAGAAAGAAAGAAGAAGAAGAACAGAAGAAACTTGATTGATTAAAACATAATCAATAAGTTTAGGGGGAGATTGTTGGAGCAAATCACAGATCAACTTAGTACTGATGCTGCAGTTGGTGATAATTATGTTTATTACTGATGGGGCAGAACATGTTACTACTGATGAAGTTGATACTGGTGTATACTATAACTAAAGTTACTACTGATCAATGCTTATTGAAGATACTACTGATCATTGTAGTTACTACTGACGATGTATCTGGACTTACTACTGATCACCAAGTTTACTACTGATCTTCATATTTACTACTGGTGATAAGTTTTACTACTGACAACGCATATTTGGAACAAATCAAGTCCGAGATCTTCGCAGAGATAGTTATAGAATGTAAATCAATGTATATCGTTTATAATTAGATGTAAATCGTATCCTAGAATAACTAGGGTAAATAGTTTAGCTTCAAGGACTATTATATATAGTTCCTTACGAATTGTAAACGTACGTGTGTATTGTTAACTCGATAATATACATTGAAGCTTTTTGTGAAACTGTGTTCTTAATATTCTTACATATTGTTCTTACAGTTCATCGTTCGTAATACATTGATATAGTGTTGATCCGCTGCAACTTCTATCATCAATTAGATCTAAGGTGTTTATTAACTTGTCTATAGTTAATCGATACTGACATTTTTTCATTTTTTTTAATTCTAGCTGATAATTTTTACTCTTTTTTTTAGTTCTATCATTTAATATTTTTGACATTTAAGTTTATAATACTTACAGTTTAATCCCCATTGTTTTAATATATATTGATTTTTTCCCTAGAATTGTAATCTGCAAATTAGTAATATAACATTTACCAACTTTATTTTACAACTCAATTTATTTATAGTATCCAAATTACTGAAAATACGAATTTATGGTAGTATGAATATCAAAAAATATTCTTTTGGGTATCATATGAAAATCCACGCGGCATCGCGCGGGGTAAACTTACTAGTTTGATACATTTATACTTTTTCTTTTTAAATCTATATAAGCGAAATTCCGATTTCAAGTCAGTTGATACATATAGTAATAAGTTTTGACAATTTAATATATTACCGTGACTGAAACCAACACTTCCATTTTGTTAAATCAATGTCACATTAGCTTAAATTTTAACCGACATTAAATTAACATACACATGTCAATAATACACATCTCTTCAGTTTTTTGGGACTCACCATTAAAATAAATACACACACAAAAAATACCAAATATTATATTTAATTGACATGACCCCACCTGAGACCTCTTCCCCAAACTGAATTATGCAAACGAATTGTTTGCACCGACGGCCCTGCTAATGCCGATGTCGTCGGTTTTCCAACCGACTAACCCATTGGCACCGGTCTTATATACAAGGAATTAAAATAAATTTATAAATGATAAAAAAAAAAATTTTAATTCCATCAACGGGTTCAAATCTATATTTTTTAATAAGCATTTTATAAATAAATAAAGAGAAATATTAAACAATGCCCTTAGGCCAATATTTAAGAGCAAATTTTATGCTTTAAGAAGTTGTAAAATAACTAATAAAAATCATCCTCGTGAATTTTATTAATCACTCATGCTTGTTTTATCTGTAAATTAATCATTTAAACTTCTCAGGACAATGGTTAGTAAATCCCATAAATAAAACATGTGAATCTAACAAATTTCATTTCTTATTTATAGCCACGTATTCATTAATTATAATAACTTTTTAAATCGATGAAGATTCAAGAGTGAATCATGTTATCCTAAAACCATGCCGATCAAACACTTTTGACTAAGTTCGATGTCGTAATTTATATTTCACACAGTTACACTCCTCAATCTACCCCAGAAAGAAAATCAATTAATTATAAAAATTAAAAAAAAACAAAAAAAAACTGTGCCATTGGCCTCTTGTAAGATAGCAAAAACAAACAAAAAAAAATCACAAACAAACACCATTTTCTTCTTTAGGTGCATGCCTGATTAATATGACTGTTACGATTATTCAAAGGTCGGGCATGGATTCTATGCAAATCTTTTAATATAAACAACCCTAAATTCAGAACCATATATATATATCGAATTTTATTCATCAATGGATCGTGTTTTTGGCTCGTTCGTGTTTCTAGCACTTGTTTTCTCATTAACCACGGCGAACGACCATAGCCCTTTACAAGATTTTTGTGTAGCGGATATGAGCGGTCAAGGTCCGTTTATTATTTCAATTCATTCACTTATTTTTCATTAAAAAAATATCGATCGATACAATTTCATTGTTCTAAAGGTGGTGATTTTTACACCACATATATCAATCAATACACCACAATACTTGCTTTATATACTTGTACAATTTTCAGTAATACTTGTACAGTGCGGTACAAACATCAAAAAATGTGGTGTAAAAATTAATTCTCTTGTTCTAATAATTACGACAGCTCTTGTTAACGGATACCCGTGCAAAAAGCCAAGTACGGTTCAAGCCAATGACTTCTACTTTGGTGGGCTCCACTTGATGGGAAACACAACAAATGCACTCGGGTTCAAAGTGACCCCCGTTACGGTAACACAGTTGCCCGGGCTCAACACTTTAGGAGTATCATTGGCCCGGATAGATTATGCACCGTGGGGGGTTAACCCGCCCCACACGCATCCGCGGGCATCTGAAATCTTGACTGTCTTGGAAGGCAGTCTCGAGGTTGGATTTATCACATCTAACCCCGAGTACCGCCATTTTTCCAAGACATTATGTAAAGGTGATGTTTTTGTGTTCCCCGTAAACCTCATACATTACCAAAGAAATATTGGGAACACGAATGCAATTGCAATTGCGGCTTTGAATAGCCAGTTGCCTGGAATGATACCGCTTGCAAGTGCGGTTTTTGGTTCGAAACCAGATATACCAACTGAAGTTCTTGCCAAGGCCTTCCAAATTAGTGATGATGTTGCTTGTGACCTTCAAAGCAAGTTTAAGGCCAAATAGGATCGAAAATATTTAAAATATGTTGAATTTTGTCGGCTTTTTTACGGTATTTTGTATTAACATCTAGCAAGAAGCTTGAAGAGAAAATTCCAAGGAATTACATAGATCGTGGATTACTGCTCCACTCTATCCAGTCTAAAGTTACATTTTATCTCTATTAATGATCCAAAGGAACGAGTAAAATTTAATATCAGTCTCCTAGCAAATGTTTCCTTGGTTTCTTGGATTGAAAAGCCATGGCATTTATAAATCTCCATATATATATATATATATGGTCCAAAAGATCGAATGAATTACCACTTCACACCGTGTTTTCAAAGATTGAGAGTCGTTTAATTTTTGCGAAAGGATGGAGATATCTAAAAGGCTAGCTAGCTACAGAGACGTGTTTTGAAAATTCCAGCATTTTAAGACCAGATCCCATGTAGAATTTTCATTTTTATTATGATTTGTTGATTCTAATAGTATTTGCCTTTTTTGTAACGTCTATGTTCGTAAACGAATTTTGATTTGAACCGTAAATGTTGATGCTGATGATGGAATTGTGTAATTGGGAGTTTGGGACTATCAATTAACAATGAGCGATGGAAATGTTGGTTGCATATATCCAAACACAATTTTATACTTCACATTGTCTATCCTTAACCAGTTTCATATTAAATGCACGCAAGCAATAACAATTAAGTTACTTTTGTTAGACTTATTCCTTCTGCCTTTCAGTATAAGAGTGACCCTTGAACCAAGGTTGAAGTCTAACTGAAAACATACGAGATCATACATTACCAGAGAAACATTGGAAATAGCCAAAACCCTGGTAATGTTACAATTGTAAATGCGGTTTTCGGTTCAAAGCCAGATATATCAACTGATGTTCTTGCCAATTAAATGCGCATTGATGACGTTATCAACAATAATATTCGGTTAAAGTTTTAACGTATATAATATCTAAGGCTGTCAAATCGTGTATCGTTTCGTGTTTTTGGGTAACACGTCACGAATTCGTTCAACACGAAAACGACACGACATGAAGTCGTATTTTATTTTGCTAAAACGAACACGACACGATAAACACGACAACACAAAATAAATAACAAAAATAAAAAATTTATTACTTATTACATGATAAAAACACGACAAAATCATAACTATCCTGTCAATTTCGTGTTAATCTCTGAATACGAACACGACACGATTTTGTGTTTGTTTTAAACAACACGAACACGAATTCAAATTTTAATTTCATCCCAATTTCGTTTCGTGTATTTTTGTTATGTCGTGTTAGGTTTTAATATCTAAACACGTACCTAAAACATAAATGCCACCAAACAATACTTGTATTTGTGTATGTTATATTGCTTTTTTGATGACTTCTAAGGAGTTGAGAACCAAAAATTAATATCAGCAACAATTCCTAAACGACCTGAATTGGGAAGGCATGATTTTTATTTCCATCTTCAAATAATACAGAGTTGAAAACTCTAAAACAAGAGCAGAAGACTAGAAAATGAATGAAAATGCTAATCATCCAAAGAATAAAATTTCCTTTCGTCTGTATCTACACATGTATATCTACCCTTCCCTCAAAAAAAACACCATGTATGTATAGTGTATCTACATCCGGACACTTTGTATAATTTTTTTTAAAAATTTATTTAAGTTGGAGGAAATTAAGAAAGAAAGTGTTAACTATAGCCGTGTTTTGATCGGTCTAAGCTTCAAACCCATATTTTTAGGATAAAGAAGCTCGGGATCGATGGACCACGTGTCGAGGGGGCTCCTTGGGCTATCATTTGACCGGCATGCTCTGTGCAATCCATACCCCATTAGAAAACACTCTAAAGGAATCACCATTGCATGAGGTTGTTCTTCTGTCACCATTGATCCACACGAGTGTACCTAAATCACAAAATTCAATTTTGTTTTTCCGGATATAACTATCAAATTATGTTTGGAGAAATTTAGGTACCTCAACTAAAGCAGAACAACTTCTACCCAATTTTGCGGCCATCTGGATTGCTTCGTCATAAAAGGGAGAGCTTTCTCCAACAAATATAATCGTTTTGCAATCCAGACTCTTTAAATCTTCACTGATGTCGTGTCTCCTATTCATTCCAATAAAACATAATGAATTTAAGGATTTATAACAAAAAGCGGCAAAATGGGTATTTTTGTAGAGGTTGAGTTGACCCCAAACAATTTTTGTTCAAATTATTTATTAGTTAATTATGTGCATACAATTAAAATTAGTATACGGGTTTTGAAATTGTGTGTATCAATACCTATCAATTGCTTCGAGATAGCGCCACACGTTAATGCTATCTCTCTCGCCCAAACACTGTGAGAAAAATAAACAAAACGAATTAATCATTTTGGCCCATTTAAAATTTTAATTTATAAATGTTCCGTCACAAAATTGATAAAGTGAATAACATAACATCTTGTCCAGTTATTATTACTACTTGTTGGTGCTAACCTTCCTGCATGCTCGAACCATATCTGATTCTGGTACTTCTTGATTACCGCATACATCCTGATGAAATCCATAAAAATGTTGTGATAAAAAATATATATATATAATAAGATAAGGGACTAAGTGCATAAAAATAAAAGTTTCAATATACCTTACTGAAGTATCTATGGATCAGTAACTCCTTTAACATGTCACATATACCATAATAATAGAGCACTTTTGACATGATCTACAAACAAAAACTTAGGTTAAACATTGTTGACGATTCGGTAATAGGTATACAAATGTCATAAATGGTGAACAAAACAAAATAATTTTGATCTCTCAATTAATCATTTAAAAAACGCTCATTTAGAGTTTGAAAATTTGGAGTGTTAAAGAACGTTGGCCAGGTGGTCAAATTGGGTTTATTAGATCAAAATGTGAAACAAACATTTTTTTTAACCTTATTATAAAACCACTCATTCCAAGCAGCTGATCGGCATAGAGGGGAAATAAGTATCAAACCGTTAACTCTGTCACTATTCTTTATCTGCAATAAAAGAAAACAGAGTTGGTCAAACATGAAGTCAACTGTTTTTTAGTTAATTTTTACATAATTTATCAAACATGAAATGACAAGTCATACCGCAAATAGTGTAAGGATGTAGGCGCCCGCCATCGCTCCCATACACATAACCGAACCAAGCCTTAATAAAACCAAAACAAACACTTTCGCGTAACTTTATCTAAGATTATAAATATAATTACAAGTGGCAATTTTGATTTTGGACCCATTTACTTTTGAACGGGTTGATTTTAGTTATGTCCTATTTCTGACAGGTCAAATGGGTAATTAAATTAGATATAAAGGAAATGGGTTGAATAGGTCAAACGGGTCAAAATAAGTGTATTTTTGAAGAATACAACTTCAATCACTATTATAACAGGGCAAACTTTATAAAAACGTACTTAACTATGTACACATGGCTACTTATTATATAGGATTATAAAAAATTACCTTTTCATGTGACAAACTTTCAGATTTCACATTTTGATGTAATCTACATCTATTTTTACCGTTTTATATAACTAGCTTACATCAAAATGTGAGTTTTGAAAGTATGTTAGATCAAAAGGTAAACTTCATAGTTCAATACATACAATAACAGTTGATGTATAGTTGGACAAAAAAGCCTTTTGGATCATTTATCAACTAAAATAAACCGATTCAGTGTTGTATTACCTAAAATAGTTAAGGATCTCAAGAATCTGATTACTAAGATCATCAACAGACAGCATGGTAAAATCTTTAGGAATTGGTGTAGCTCCTACCTGAAACAACAAGCATGCCAAAAAAATTATGTTAAAATGTTTACAAGCATAAATTAATTGTTGGTGTGCTTCAACGTTTAAAAATTAGTCGATAAATTAAGAAACCTCGTGGCCGGGTGGACTAATGTGATAAATGCAGAAGTTGTGGAGTAGCAAGGAAGTGGATTCGGGAGAGTTGAAAAGTCCTTGAAAACACGACAAGTCTGCACAAACAAAAGATAACAAATGTAGTGTTAAACCCAGAACTAAAGGGTAAGTAATCAATGGTGGTTTTTGTGTAAAACTTTTAAGTTAAATGAGTGTATATATAGCTAGGTAGAGTTACTTACGGTTTAGAGCTAAATCAGGATAAGTAATCAATGGTGGTTTTTGTTGATCGCCATACACGGTAACACACACAAAACCGCAGCCAGTCCGAATGATATGTTCCTGTGTGCATGAATTCAGATTCAACAATTTAAAATTCAACGAATGTTGAACATTATTTCATTTACAATCAATTTTCCGATAAAATATTCCAAGAACACAAAAATACGTACAGAGAATGTGTAGTAAGTCCATTTATGCAAATAGAAAAGAAACAACTTCAATGCTTATAAAAATTACATCATATTGCACATATATAGACAATATGTTATGAATCACACACACACAGATGAAATTCCCAGCTAACTGTTTTACAAGAACACAAAAGGAAGTGAGTTAAACCATAAGGATGATGGCCTAATGGTTGGATTTGGTCTCCATAGGGGTGAAATGACAAAGATAACCCTAACTTTAAAGTTTTGCCCATCTTGAGTTAAAATAAAATAAAAATTAATCATATATCTTTAGCACTCCATCTAAATTCTAAAGTTGACCATCTTGAGTAAAGTCAAGGGCATTATTTTATGTCAACGCTTCAAAATTATGGTAAATTTCTCACTATAATTTTTTAGGCAAGTTCTTTTATCAGAATTTGCATAAACGATTCAAAAATTGATAACTTGGTGACCTTAACGAAACCTTTTTGTATATTGGACCCTAAAACTTGCATATACAAATGAAATTGCCAACATTTCATTTCAAGATCACAAAATGGAAAATTTTATGTAACAATTACGCTACGCGTGCATCAAATTTGAAAGCAATGTCATTATATATACATGTGAATGGGTACAAAATATAATTGTGAATTCGATTTGTTAATTATTTAGGGTTAAAAATAATATGATTTAATTAAAGAAATATGTGTGTTCAGATAAAGGATTTACATAAATAATGTAAAATAAAAGACCTTTCCGTTAAGATTGATAGTTGGTAAATTGACGGAAATGGAATTGTCGGAAACTCCCATGGCCGGCGGTTTTGTGTCCGACGGCAGCCCTTCCTCTTTTAGATTTGTGTCTCTCTCCCTGCTTTTGTCCTTTGTGTTGAATAATATTTTCTCCCTCTAAAATTCACAACAATCTCATAAATAGTAACCATTCGTGGCTTATATCCCAACCGATTCTTCCTCCATTTACAATTTTTCTTCACCATATAATTTTGCTCATTTCTGTCTCTCATTCTCTCAAAATACACAATAACACGTCAAGAGTTAATTACATAAATGATTCTTTACCTAACTACATATTACAATTTTCTGTCTTTTTTTCAAAATTCCAAACACACAATCTTTTATTTATCATTAAATTGAATGAAATGAACAGTCCTTTGTAAATATCTAGTTATTCAAATGAGGCAAGTTTGAAAAAGCTTATTGAAAAGGCTTATTAGCTTAATAAGATTAAAATTAAAATTCAAGTTTATTTCAAATTTATTATGAGCTAATAAGCCTCCTTAATAAACTTTCTCAAACATGCCCTTTCGCACATTATATACTTATAAAATAATAAAAAGAAACTAAAGAAAAAATATTTGCAGTCAACCTCAAAAATGACTAATGTCATCATTGTACCCAACCCACCAAACCCAATCCAACATTAACTCTACAGCAACCCAAAATGACAACAAAAACTAAAACACAACATGTAGAGCCATCAACAACTCAATCATTAAAATACCACAAATTCAGGAACAAAAATAACCAATTCAGATAGAAAATTTGAGGCATAAATCCTGGGATTGTGATTGTAAACTCCCCACAGATTGACCTCAACACAAGTTGGTCAATGTTTTTTCCCAAATATTTTAACGCATTTTGTATTGTTGGGTTCTTGAGACATTGCAACGACGACCATTTAACGAGTATTTGACAACGATGTCAACATCTCGAGGGTTTTTCTTGTTTTGTGTCACACTCATTGTTCCAACAACAAACTCTCCTTCACATATAGTTAACACATCTTCCAGATATAATACTGTTTGTTTCCAATGCGTGTTTCTTGATTTTGGCCCTGAAAATAAAAACAAAATTAACCTGGATCAGGGCTTTTAATCTTGTTTTATGTGAAACATCAAATATCATAGAAATGACAATTGATGGATTTAACTAACCACCCACTCTATCACTATGTAATTTCCTCAAATATTTTTTTTTAACAAAACTTATATAATGACAGAAATAGGCAAATCACATACTAAATGATATTTCAAAAAGTAATAAAAAAATAGAAAATAATAACCTGTAGAAAAACCGGTCATTTTGTGACACACGCTAAAGGAGACATCAAAGTATGCTACAAGAGCATGAATGTAATCATCGCGTTCGGCTACAAGCTTAAAAGGAGCTGTAAACGATGCATCACCAGATGACATCTTCAAGATATTCATTGTCTGAAAGAAAAAAATGTCAAATCATTGTGAAGGTGTATATATTTACATATATGTGTATTTATGTATCCCACCTTAAGTAATTGGCAATTTGTAACAATCTGTTTCTGGTCAACTGTGTCAACAAGTGGTTCCATTATTGACTGTTTCCTGATGCAGCTCATGTCAAATCCGTATACATTGTTCCAAACTATAAACACAATAAATAAAATCAATAAATTTAATGAAAATTTTATACATTCGTTCAGACAGCAAAATGTGTGTCAGACAGCGAGGTGGCATTATTATATGTAAACGTTTTGCTTACATTCAATCTTGTCATCTTTATACTCAGAATCCTCTATTGCTGTCAAATGGAGAGTTGCATTATCAGGTAGCACAATACCATCATTAACCTGTAGAGGACAGCAGAAGTAATTAATTAAAGTGAAAATTTAAAAAACAAATTACTAAAAGTAAAAAAAGGTGAAAACTTACAAGCCATTTATCACGAGCATATAAAACTGTATTTAACATGTTTTCATATAACAAAAAGTAACCCATCCATTCTGAAATTATGATATCCACGTGAGGAACTGGAAGATTAATTTCTTCAACTTTTCCCTTCAAAACAGTTATAACTGCAAATTTCACGCCAAAACAGTTACAACATAATCCAATATATTATTTTATTTTATAAAACGTATGAACTGATTTTAATAGATGTTAAGTTGCTATTATTACCACTTGAAAAACCATTTGCTTTAACAATCTCTTGTGCCATGTCAGCCATCTGTGAACACTCAATCTGCAAACAAGTTGTGTGATATACTAAAACTGTATATTGCAAGTAACAAACAATAATTTAAATTTGCAGTTTTAACCCTCAACTCTTGTTAGTAATGATTTATTCATTAACTTTGGTTGACTTGTTAAAAAAACCAATGTGGCTTGCTATCACAGATTAATACTTACAAAAAACCTTTTAATCCCTAAACTTTTACTATTTCGCAATAGTTTAGTACATTACCTTTTATATAAAAAATTTAACCATCTACTTAATATTTATAACAATTTGTTATATGATATTTTCATAACAATGTTAAATAAAAATAGTAGTAGTAGTAGAAGTAGTAGTATAATAATAATAATAATAATAATAATAATAATAATAATAATAATAATAATAATAATAATAATAATAATAATAATAATAATAATAATAATAATAATAATAATAATAATAATAATAATAATAATAATAATAATAATAATAATAATAATAATAATAATAATAATAATAATAATAATAATAATAATAATAATAATAATAATAATAATAATAATAATAATAATAATAATAATAATAATAATAATAATAATAATAATAATAATAATAATAATAATAATAATAATAATAATATATAGCAAAAAAGGGCACGTGTATATGTTAATATGAATCATATGACGAAAAAGAACAAGATACATACGGCATAAACATGTTTTGCACCAGCTTTTGCACAGAAGAGGGACAATATTCCTGTTCCAGCACCAACATCAAGAACAATTTTATCCTTAAATAAATGTTTGTTATTGTATATAACATTTTGGTAAGTTTTGGTTCGCACAACATCCTTCAGCATTTCCTGCACATCACACAAATATTTGTGTTCTCGAGTTAGAAGATAATAGGAAAAAAGAATAGAAAGTGAATGGAGGGAAATAAAATGTTAAAGACGCTAGTCTTACCTCGTGAATACCTGCAGCCAACAAAAAAAAAAAAAAGCGTGTCAGAAAATAATATAGAATCAAACAAATAATAGATAAAGAATTAGGCGTTAATATACAGTTGTATGTAGGTTTTAGTTTTCTGGTTTCTAATTATATTCTTAGTGGATTAAATAGGTTCTAATTAACCTAATTCTGCTTCATGATACCATCTGCTTAAAAGGTGATGTCTCTCATTTGTCTCTGTTTATATATTGTATAAACTTTTTTCCAATTGCTCTTTAAGATGGTTATCTATCCCGATTGGACCATTAAAAATATCTAAAAATGCTAACTTTCATAAGAAAAATGTCACGTTTATATATAAAAATGTTAGATTTATGTATGATGATAGCTGTTGTCTGATAATAATTGGTTTACACTGTTTTTAATGACGCAAAGCGTACACAAAACCGTATTTTAGTGATCCAAAATCCAATTGGACAACAATATATACAATGACTAAACAGGAGCAATCATAAACAACAGATGAACAGACACGTGAAAAAAGCAAACTTTATATATCGAAGTGAAAGTAGGAATCAAAGTAATATCCGGCTATACACCCTTACACTTTTTACCCGTATTAATTTACATATCATTGAACAAGTTTATCAATTGATTTCAATTTTCAAAAACTACCGAAACGAATACAACTGTGGAATTGTGCAAGTTCCTTTAAATTTTACATGAACAATCATAAACAGAAGCAGCAACAAAAAATAAGTAGAAAATAGAGCTAATTATTAGTGTTTTACCGAAATGTGAGTACGAATCGAAGTAATAATCAGCGCTTGTTTGATGGTCTTCGGGGTCACACATGGCGGAATCCTCCTCCAGAACGGAGCTGCCGGTGACTGCTTCTTCGATGGTCTCATCTGCATCTTCAAACTGTAAATTGACCTTTGAAGGCTGTGTAGCTTCAGTCATTGTTGAGGAGGTTTTAGGGTTTTGGAAGGAGAAAAAGAGAGGCAGATGAAATGGAACGTTGGTTCTAGGGTTTATGGAGCTCGGTGACTAATAAAAATTATGAAAATAAATTTTGACACTACAATTTTTAATGCATATATCATTCGGCGGTAAGGGTTACGGCTTGTAAGCTAGCGGTATCAAGATAATTAGATGTCCTATAAGATTGTGGGTTCAAGTCACGGCGTTGACAAAATGGTGCAGTTTACGGAGTGCGTATGTTTGCCGTTCGGAAAAAAGATCATACAGTAAGGGCTCTTTAATTTTTGATTTTAGGTTTTTAAGAACTCAATAAGCACTTTAAAAAGTCTATCCAAACATGCCCTAAGCAGTGAACGAAGTACATGTCATATTTGTGCAGTGAAAATCATTCCTTAATAATTACAAATCTTTCTAAATAATATTTTCCAAACACCTTAAGCAGCTATTTGATATTTTTTACGCATTAAGCTATTTCATATTTCGTACGCATTAAGTTGTGTCTAGTTAAAATATCTTTCTAGATATATTATGTCATCTAAATATTTTAATATTCTCTATTGTTTTTCATGCTAACAAAAAATCTTAATAATAATTTTTGACTATTTTTTATTTCCAAGACCTTATTATTGTAGGAAAAAAAAATTACATATAATTTTAAATAGAAGTTTTTCTATAATAATAAAATATTGATATATAAAAAATAAAGTTAAAGTAAGTAAAAATTTATTTAAAAAATAACATTATAAATTAAACATTTTTCTAACCAAGCCATATAAAACATGTAACTGATTAATATAAATTGCATAACTATATAAAAGAGATATAAAAGTTATGATTTAACGGAAAAAATATCATTCCAGATTAAATTATGTTATCTACATTAAAACATAAACAAACATATTCATTATGATTTTCTCCATATAATTATTTTCACATTAAAGTTGAAATCAAACACCACATAAGTAACACACGACACATGAAAAACCTGCAAATATAATGTTGTGACATTTTCTTGTAAATATAATCTTGTGACATAGGCCACTTACTGCATACCATAATTTCTTTATCCTTGAACAAACAAACCCACATAATTATTTTTCACAAACCTAAGTTAAAACGAGCTTAAATCACTTTCACTCAGCACACACTAGTCATCATCTCACAGAAACCTTCTCCCTTGTGGAAAAATCAACGATCGGCGACACAAGCAAACGCCCCAAATCGGCTTCTTGCTCGCATCATTTCATAATTTAAGGTGATTTTCTTATTCTTTTTCTTCTTTATTTTACATTCTAGCACTATTATTTATAACCCCTTTTCGATTCACATTTTCTATTGGGGTTATTCGGATTCAAATTGCATAGATCCTTATTCAATTGATATCTTAATGATTATTTGATGCATAAAAATTCCTCCTTGACTTTTTCTTCCAGCTGATTTGTTGACGGTCTCTTTTTTGTCGTTTTAGGGTTTTGTTTTCAGTCAATTTTAATTGCGAGTTATCAAATTCAGTTTGTGTTTTGGGCTAAACTGAATTTTATGAATATCGTGTGTGTGAAGGATTTAGCTTAATTTTGATATTAGTGTACCACCTCAGCAATTCTAATTATGAACTTCTTTTTAGGTATTATGTGTTGCCATGCTTGAGGGGGGGTTTTGTTGATTTCATAAATTTTATTCAAAACATTATATCTTCGAGTCCAACATTGCTTTGTGTCCATTTTGGGTCATTTGTGACCCAAAAACAGGCTTTTGAAAATGATAAATTTATTTGAAACTGTTAAATTTATGTATTAAAATGTTAGATATACACAAAAAAAAACCCATCTTTGTACGAGTCAGATGCAGAAAAAACAGTGTAATGATTCAAACGGGTCAAGTTAGAAATTACAAAGTAAGCTGGTAATTTATGCAACAAAAGAAATAATAAACATTTTTTTATGGTAACGCGTACCCTAAAAGGCTAAAATAACTAAGTCTTTTTACACGTGTCCTTGTTTATTCATTGTAAAAATTCATGTTCAATTGGGCCACTAAAATATTGTTATTTGTCCCATTTCATTCGGCATTCTGATTTACCTGATAAAATGATGACATGGCGGTAAGTGACATGCCATTTTTTGTGTCTCGTTTAGTTCATTCGGTTAATGCCACATCATCACACGAGGCCTTCTTTTAATGACCCAATTAGACGTAAAATTCTACAATGACTAAATATGACAAATGTAAAAGTACGTTGTTATTTTGTTTTTAAAAAACCCTACATTTTTCTTGGCGCTAATTATTACAGAGAAAATGGCGTCAAAATTAAAGCAATTGCAATCAAAGGCAACCGTAGCTTCAGAGTTGTTGTCAAAACATGGAACAACATATTACAAACAATTGTTGGAACAAAACAAACAATATATTCAACAACCAGCCACTGTTGAAAAATGCAGCGAGTTATCCAAACAGTTGTTCTACACCCGTCTTGCCAGGTTAGTTATCTTTATTTCTTTCTTGTTTACCTAATTGCTATTAAACATTGACCATTTTACTTTGTTCCTATCATCAAAACCACATGTTGGCAAACATGTTTAAGTGTTTGAAAAATCTGATTTAGAAAAAAATATATAGTTTTTTTTACCCCAAATGGCCAAAATAACAACACGCTTTTAAGCTTCTTTTTTTTCTTCTAATTGGGTCATTAAAATATTTGGTTACCGCCACATCATTAGTTTATGAGGTCGCCAAATGACTAAAACAGGACACAAAGCCATGTTTTGCACTTTTACGTCAAAGGTAATACTGTAATAGTACATTATTATTTTAGGCAAAGAAAATCCTTGATAAAATGACCAGAGAAAGGACATTATCATGTCTTGTTACATACTATGTTAAAAAAAGGGGGTAAATAAATAATATTTTGCTTGTAATTTTTTCAGTCTTCCTGCTCGCAAGGAAGCATTTTGGAAGGAACTGAATCACGTGAAAGAATTATGGAAAAATAAGAAAGATTTGCATGTTGAACAAGCAGGAATTGCAGCTTTATTTGGGCTGGAATGTTTTGCATGGTATTGTGCTGGTGAGATTGTTGGAAGAGGTTTCACATTCACGGGTTACTATGTATAACTTTGCATTCATAAAACTCGTTTTTCGCATGTTGCGAATTCTATAAGTCGTTACATTTCATATTTTTGGAAAATTTTGACAGTTGAAAGTTGGATTTTTAATAATTTGCATATTTAGAACTCTTGATCACATAATATGAGTAATGACTTGTGGTTCTATACTACTTTATTATAACAAATGTTTTGCTTTGGTGTAACGGTATTTTTGTCATTTCAATTATGTTGATGTTATTCTAAGAATCTTATTTATTTGGATAACTTATAGTGTCTCATTTCTTTGTTTATTTGGTCACGTATCTCAATTAAAATTTCATATGAAGTTCCGAATATGATTTATTAATAAACAGAATGAACAATTTTTCTATAAAAATGGTGGTTGTGCTTTACTATTAAACATAATGAATCTATGTTTTTTTAGAAAGAATGAAGACAGGAAAAACGTCCTTTGATGGAAGTACTGAAATAGGAAAAATTTAAAAGTATTTCTTCCATCCTAAAAAAAATTCATATTAGGTGATATTTAGTGATGAGGTTATTGATAATAAATTGGATTAAAACATAAAGTTAATATGGAAAGAGAATTTATTGTTAGGAAATAATAAGTCTTAGTAATAATATTATTTTACTAAGTAGATCTTTTAAATTTTAAAAATAATAATTTTTTGTGGGAAAAGTTTTAGTGAGATATATAAATTATTTATAGGACGGAGGAATTATAAGGACAAGAAAAACGAAAAAAAATATAAATTACAAAATCATAAAATTGGAAATACTATAGAGATAATTTCTATACTTTATGAACAAATATTTTAAAGAAAACACTAAAAGTCTTCGTTAACAAAATTATTAGTCAAATATAACACTAAATTTTATTTTTAACTATAAAAGATAAGTTGTATATTTTTATATTAATAATAAAGCTATATCTCTATATTATAAACTTCTACTAAAATAACCATTATTCATTCTGTTTAATAAAGCACAAACACCAAAGAAAATGTATAAAATTAGTTCTAAAAATATATTGGCATGCCTAATCGGGACCTGATTAAAAAAAATATTTTTTTTTGGTTTCACGTTGATTTTGCTTGAATTTCACTAATTCGTTCATTAAGTTGAAGTAATTCATCTTTATCACAATTTAGTTGTTCATTTAATGTTCTTTCATGTAATACTTGTTCTTTTAAAGTCTCAGTTGTGGCTTTTAGGTATTTAGATGTAGCAGTTATATCTGACATAGAAGAGTTTTTTCACCTTTTTGTCTTCATTTTTAGAGTCAGAAGATTCACCTAGAGTATCATCTTGGTCATTTTTTTTTTAACGTCAATTCTAATCTACTTTTAAATCTAGGGGTGAACTTGGTCAAAAAACCGACCGAACCGAACGGGAACCAATAGAACCGAAACCGATAACGAGGAATTTTCAAAACCGAACCGATGACATGTTATCGGTGTTGGTTCGGTTCGGTTTTTTTAGGCTAAATGTTCATCCTTTTCGAAAACCGAACCGAAACCGATAGAACCGAAACCGAAAACGATGAATTTTTAAAACCGAACGATAACATGTTATCGGTTTCGGTTCGTTTCGGTTTTGGTCGGTTTTCGGTTCGGTTTTTTCAGTCCAAATGTTCACCCCTACTTAAATCCACGTATGTTCATTATGAGACTTGAACTTTCAACCTTAAGGTTGGATGCAAAAACCTTTATCACTAAGTCATTAGCCCTTTAATAGTATCATCTTGGTCATAATCATCATCTTGTTTTGTAAAATAACTTTTAATTAAAGATATCCCTTTTAATACGTTAGGTAACTCGTTAGCTAATTCATCATTTTTGTCAAATCTAATATCTTCTATCATACTCTTAATGTTTATGATCGATATCAGTTTCTTCATTGTTAGAATTGTCAAATCATTTTTTTAATCTTTGGGCTCGAATAAGGTTTGAACTTGAATAGAAAGTTAGAAACTCGAATAATGTCTAAACTCTATGCTATGGAAACTTCCATTTTTTACTAAATTGGTCATAATTTTTTTCAATTTTTTGGTCCGTATTTTATGATTCTTTTCGCACAATGTTTCTTTTTTCAATCCTCTACAAACCCATTGGATCAATTTTTCAATTTCACCTTCTGATTTTTTTTATTATTTTTATTTTGACAAAAATCAACCGAAAAGATTATGAAATTCAAGTTTTCTTCATTTTAGGGCTTTAAATTCAAATTAAACTTTGTTTTGATGATGTACGAATGATATTTGGTATCAATTTCAACGAAATTAAAAGGAGAATAGATCTAAGGGATCATAAATTGATTTTGTAGCTTTAATTTTCTGAATTTGATCGAAATACTCAAGTTTTTCTTTAAAAATCTTCATAAACTCATTTTAAATTTCAAAATTTGCGTATTAACCTTCTGATACGGATCTAATTTGTTAAAAATTGGGTTTTGATACCAACTGTGATCTATAAATTCATGACCAAAATACCCCCTTCATGTATAAAATATATGATTAATCTTGACCATTAAATCTTAGTGATCAATGGTTGAGATTTGTTCCTCAGGATTTTGTAAAAATAATGAACCCTGTTGAACGTTTCTCTATTAAGCTAATAAGTTTTTTTTTAAGAACCCTAAATAAGCATTCCTACACATGCACTTAGTCACAATTAGTCTTTAAGCTATGTATTTTTATAGTATGAATGAATTATCACTAATTATACTTAACTCCCTAAACTATTATTACAATTAATATAGTCCATCATGGTAGAACTACATTTTTTTGAACATATATACTTTGGCTTTTGAGCTCTAGTTAGAGGACTCGGTATGGGGAGGGGTTATACCTCCACCAAAACCAATTTTGTCCTTATAACGATGTTAACCCACACCAGATGTCCCGCCAAAGAATGTTAAGTAATGGGGGTAATTTTGAGGTAAATATTAAAACCATATTAAAATGACAAAATACTTTTAACATGACTTTAACAATGCTTCCATACATTATGTTCTTACTTGCGAAAAAATCGGTTTGTTATGCTAACTATTTGGTTGGTCTAGTTCATATATTTTAAAAAGAAAATTGCACACCAATTACTTCAAAAATTACATTAATAGTCCTTATCTATGGAAGTTATTGCAATGGAAGTCCTTTAACCCTTCGAAAGTTGGAATTTTTCTGTTAAGCGTAATAAATGCAATATATATGAGATGGCGTTTGGTTCGCATATCTTGTAATTGAAATCTATGAAAAAATTGGAATGAATCCAAAATTGTTTGGTTGGAATGAAAGGTGATGGTGGTAGAATAGGGTGTTTTGGGGTAGTAAGATAATCGTTCACATTTCTCATTTAAAGAATTTATAAATCTCTTTGTCTAATGAATATCTAAATTTTTTTAGTGGCACCTAATTTACTTATATTTGTGCTTAACACTTGATCTCATGAACAATACCTTATGACATTACGACTATACACCATGAACCCATTACTTTATTTTTACACCAACACCTTATCTAGTGACAGAGAGACATCTTCGATTTGTTGAAGTGACTGATAGAGAGACATCTTAGATTCCTACAATTATATTCAAAACAACTTGATTAATAAATATGTTCACCTACAAATCATATACTTCGTAGTATGTAAGATTTAGATTTAAAAAAGGCAACTTTTTTTTCTATAAAAAACGAACTTCATATTTCAGTAATGAATTAAAAAATTGATATCAAATCGTATCATACTTATGGCTTGAATTTTAAAAACTAAAATTTGAATTTATACTAATCTTGGGTACCCAGACCCACACGCCTTTGATATAAAAATAAAGTAAATAAACATAGTTACAAACATCGATGTTGGTAAAGTAAATAATGCCAGAACATATAGTGTTTCTTATTGTTAAAGTAAAGGGTAGTGAAGAAGGACAATTTACACAGATGTTGAGTTTCACCAAATCTCTATAATCAATTTCCAATTCCATGATATCTTTTGTTAGTATTTATAAAGATAAAGATTTTGATTGTTGACTTATTATCCAATTTTTTTAAATGGAAACAAACAAGTTTTGACATTCAGTGATACCATAATTCTATAAAAAAAGTGTCATCAATACCCAAAAATCCATCCTCTAATGTATACTTCTTAGAAAATATCACAAAAAGTATACATAAATATGAAAATAATGATCTGATTGACGTCGGGGCAGCTGGTTCCCTTGGCCGACAAAACGTAATCACCCGTTTTGCAGTAGTTCGAAGTTTGTGTGGGTTAAGCTCCGTAACTATGAGGGGTTATTTTTTACTCCTATGAACTGAACATGTGACCTTATGAAAATATTATTATTTAGAATATCAAATCCAACCATTAAATTAAATATGAATTTTCTTGTGCACATTTACTATTTAGACACCCCACTATACCAAATAAACACCCCAACTAAAGTCAAAACTTGAAAAATATGATCACACAATTAATTAACATGATTATTCACGTTTTTTTTAAACTTAAAATCGGTGGTCGACGGTGGTGGTGGTGGTGGTGAGCGGAAGATTCGATGGTGGTAGCGGAGTTAGCGGAGGAGTTAGTTGGTGGAGGCGGAATGAGCGGCAGAGTAAGTTGGTGATGTCAAAGTGAATAGCAGACTGAGCGGCGGCGGTGGTTGGCGGGTTCTGATGCGAGATAGTTGGTAGAGATGGTGGCTAGCGGCAGAGTATGATGGAGACCGTGTAAGAATTATTAAGAATTTTTGGGTGTACAAATAGTAGAAATAGATGTTTAAATAATCAATCCCTTCTTGATTCTTGTTAGAAATAGCATGACCGACAACAAAAAAATGGCTAAACTAAAAGCTCAAGCTGCAATGATGGATGAATTGTACTACAATTATTGGCAGACTCAGACAAAAAAACTGTGCGGTTACAACTTGTGTCTTTGAACTTTGATAATAGGTTGCTTAATAATCTTTTGAACAAATATTTATATAATATAGTTATCATTTATATTTTTTACAGCACAAAAGCATCAGTTGCACTTTTATTGTTTAATTACAATATACTAAAAAAAAACATATACTTTTAACACTACTAAAAAAATTTAAAGGTATCAAGTACATGATAGGGTACGTCGATCTGACTATAAATAATATCATTGATTATTTTTCCGTAACTTTTTAGGTAAGGTTTGTGGTCAATAAAGAACGACAATCACTACGGCCATATAGATGCATTGAATTATTGGTACTACTTCATAGTAAATACTTGTACATCAAATTATTTGCATGGTACTATTTGTAATGTATATATTGTATAATATTAATAATCTTTAATTTTTAATATTTTATAATATACATTAAAATTAATTTTTTATTTAAATAGAAATTTTATGTTCATTAAATACATTTTAATATATGCTTATAAGGCATATGTTAATTTGCATTACTCCAATAAATTGTTGGTTTAATTAGTAGTAGCATATTATATTCATAAGGTTGATATAGTTAAATTTGTTTTATTTAGCTATATATAATATAACTAAAAGAGGTGGCATGGTTTTTTAGAAATATGATGTAGTATGCAATCTTATGTGAACATTGTAATTTATTTCTCAAATATTAATTACATTTGTATTAAGTCTTCTATTTATAAGCTTAGTTTTAAGACGGTTATTATGCAAGGTGATTGGTTCATGTTTGGATTTCGCTGGTTTTAGGTAGCACGCATTTGTCATGCTTCAACATAATTATGTTATGATACTTTGCCTTTAATATGTTACTGAGATTTTTATAAGATTTGCATAGAATTCCATCTTCTATGATACTTACTTTCAATGTTTTAGTATAACTTGTATCCTTGTTTATCTTCTTCGGCTTTAGAGTCATGAAAACTTAAGAGATTTTCAAAAGGAATGGTGCTTCAGTCTTTTATTTTTATCAACATTCAATTTGACATTTATCAAACACACACTAAACCCGTTACTACGATCTGAACTATTGTTCACATGCTAGTTCTGCACACTTGGCATCTTTAACAATCTAAAACGTATCTTCATAATGTCTTCTAATATTTTGTCTGTTTTATGATCACTGAATATCTAGCTACAATGACTAAACAATCTCGCTTATTTGATTTAGATAAATAGTTGTATTAACACAACTTACAAATACACCCTTTGACTTATTTGACCTATCTGCTTTTGCAATAATAATTTAAGATGTGACAATTCCAGTCCCGTAACTATCTACTGTCGCCGTTCAAAAAAAAAAAAAAAAAAACACACTATCTACTGTCCCTTTTACATTGTTGATATAGGGACCGCAATTGCAAAAAAAGTAAAAGCACAAAGAAAGAAAGACCTTTATTTGCATATAAATAGACAATCTCTCTTCACAATGTTTACCAACAAAAACAAAGCCAATGGCACCAGCAAAGGAAGCTGAAGCCAAAGGCTTATTGCAAACTGATGAGTTATACAATGTATATTCTTAATTCTGTATCTCTGTTTTCGTTTTCTTCCAAATATTCAAAACTGACCAATTTTGTTGTGCTTTACATGTAGTACATACTGGAGACTAGTGTGTACCCTCGTGAACTCGAACCATTGAAGGAGATTCGAGCTCTCACCGCTACACATCCATGGTGAATTAATTTCATGTTTTTTAATGAAAATATTCATTTTATGAATGAGAAGATTTGTTTTTTAAACTACTAGCCCTGATTAATATACGTTTTCGAAAGTGAAACTCCCAATTTTTATTTTTATTTTGCATATATAGGTGAACAATTTGGATTGGACCAAATAGTTAGGATGTATGGGTTTGGTGTTACGAGTATTAACCGAAATAATCAAGACAATAATTAGAGAATATTTCCTTTTAAATAATTAGCTGTTACATATTAATTAGGATTTCCCTGTAATTACTCTACCTAGCTGTTACATGTATATGCTGTATAAATATGTACTCATCGATTGTAATAACATCATCCAATTTCAAACATTAACATGGTATCAGAGCCTAGAAGCTCATACCTGTAATTTCCTTTCTGCGGCTGTGTTGTTCTTCATCTCGTAGTCATCTGGTTCGACAGCTACAGCTGCAACCTGTTTTATATTTCTTTTTCTTTCCAGAAATCACAAATTCATTCAACCGGTCACCTGCTCTACAACAGCCACGACTGTATTTCATTAAAATCGTTGTTCTTTTCTAACATCCAAGCTCTTATTATATTTGTTTTAAGCAGCCACGGTTTGTTGCTTGTGCAATTTCGGTTTCATTGCTTTCGTTCTTATTATCGTCGCTCCTGTTCTTCAAGCGATGGCCGACACCTACTCAGCACCGAATTCATACGCTCGACAAAATGGTTCAAACAACCATCCCCATCAACCGCAATATCGAGCTTTTACAGATTCAGTTCGTCGCTTAAACTTTTCTCCTCGTCCAACCGGTCGGTTGGATCGCCATTTTGGTACAAGACCTAATCGCACGTCGCGTTTATTACCTGGTCGCAATTTTGATTCTTTTGGACGCAATATTAGTCCAACAAGAAACCATTTTAATTCAAGGCCCAACAACCCTTATTTATTTCAGCCATGAGCTACTTCATATTGGGCCAACCCTTGGGTTTATCTTTGGGCAGCTTCTTTTAATCAACAACCATCAACAACTCAGCAAGCCCATGCCCAGGCCCATGTAACCCCGCACGATTCGGTCGCTGCTTTCTCGGCAATGAAAAATGATGATCAATGGTATATGGATTCGGGTGCTACATCTCATCTCACTGCCGACCCAGGTAAATTATCAATCCCTTGTGTGTCTTCAATTAAATCCGTGTTTGTTGGAAATGGAAATCAAGTGCCCGTTATTGGATCAGGTCACACCACCATACCTCACCCAACCACACAACTTCATCTCAAAAACGTATTACACACACCAAATGTTGTCAAAAACCTTGTATCTGTCCGTAAATTTTGTCGTCACAATAATGTGTCTGTTGGATTTGATCCTTATGGTTTTTCTATAAGAGATTACAAAACTGGAAAGTTCATCTCGAGACACAATAGTACCGGTGATCTCTATCCCTTCACCAAACCCGTGAACGCTCAAGCGTCCTCGTTTTTTGTCTCTTCCACTTCACCTTTTTGGCATGCTAGACTCGATCATCCAGGAAATAATGTAACTGATTATCTTAATAAAAATAAACATATTTCTTGCAAAATAATAGATCAAATATCTATTTGTCATTCATGTCAAATTGCCAAAAACAAACGTTTACCGTTTAAGCACTCCACCACAGCCACTCTCAAACCCTTTAACCTTGTACACGCCGATCTATGGACATCCCCAATCCATAGCAAAGCCGGTTACAAGTATTACCTCATCATCGTCGATGATTTTAGTCATTTTACTTGGGTTTTCCCAATAAAATACAAATCTGAAACATACGATAAAATCAAAACCTTTCACGCATACATCAAAACCCAATTCACTACCCTAATTAAAACCTTTCAATGTGACAAGGGAGGTGAATTCGACAATCAATTATTTCACAACTTCGCCACTACCACCGGCCTCCACATTCGATTTTCGTGTCCCCACACCTCACAACAAAATGGCACCGCCGAACGCATGATTCGTCGCATTAACGAAATCATGTTATCTCTCCTTACACATGCATCTCTCCCACCCTCATTTTGGGTTGAAGCCCTTCACACAGCAACCTACCTACACAATATCCTCCCCACCAAACTACTCGCAAACCGCACCCCCACTTCCGCACTCTACCTTAAACATCCCACCTACGACCATTTACGCACCTTTGGATGTGCATGTTTTCCAAATCTCTCTGCCACCCGCCAAAACAAACTCGCTCCAAGATCAACACCCTGCTTATTTCTTGGATACCCAGCACAATACCGAGGCTATCGATGCCTCGACCTTACCACAGGCAAAATCATTCACTCCCGCCATGTAACATTTAATGAATCCACATTTTCGTATGCTAATTCTAAACCATCACCCCCTCATAACTACTCATTTCTAGATTCCGACCCATCCCCCCTCATCTTCCAACAACAATCTAACCCATCACCTATAAACCCTACCACCACCACCCCAACTACATCACCCACCCCACCCCCATTACACACCCCACCTAATGGAAATCCAACTTCTTCTACCACTACAACTTCCAACATTCCTCAACCTCCACCGTTACCACCAACATACTACCCCCTCACTTACTCACGAAGACAACAACCTCCTCCACCACCCACTTCTAGTCACCCTATGACAACACGATCTAAAGCAGGCATTACCAAACCAAATACACCACTCAACCTCCACACCACCACCTCCCCACCAATATCTCCACTACCCAAATCACACAAATTCGCCTTGTCTGATCCAAACTGGCACTCCGCCATGAAAGACGAACATCGAGCTTTAATAGATAACAACACATGGGAATTAGTGCCACGCCCCCCGGATGCTAATGTTATACGTTGCATGTGGCTCTATCGGCACAAATTTCACGCAAACGGGACTCTTGCACGATACAAGGCACGCCTTGTAATTAATGGTAAAAGCCAACAAGTCGGTATTGATTGTGATGAAACTTTCAGTCCAGTCGTGAAACCAACCACCATCCGAACAGTTCTTAGTCTTGCCGTCTCACGTTCATGGCCGATACATCAACTTGATGTTAAGAATGCTTTTTACATGCGGACCTAAAAGAAACAGTTTATATGTTCCAACCCCCTGGTTTCATTGACACACAAAACCCTAAGCATGTTTGCCGCTTATGAAAATCGTTATACGGCCTTAAACAAGCGCCACGAGCATGGTACCATCGTTTTGCCACTTACATTCATACATGCGGTTTCAAAAGTACAACCAGTGACACATCTCTTTTCATCTACCACAAAGGAAACAAAAT
Source organism: Calendula officinalis (assembly GCA_963853835.1). NCBI lineage: Eukaryota > Viridiplantae > Streptophyta > Magnoliopsida > Asterales > Asteraceae > Calendula > Calendula officinalis. Next base: position 21,182,102 of record OY970822.1, read on the forward strand.
GGCATATCTCCTTCTTTATGTGGATGACATCATCTTAACCGCTTCCGACACCAACACTCTCCGATACTTCATAAATTTACTATCTAAAGAATTTGCAATGTCGGATCTCGGGCCTCTTCACCATTTCCTTGGAATTCAGGTTACACATCAAAATGGTGGTTTATTCCTTTCTCAGGCCCAGTACGTAAAAGATATCCTCCACCGAGCTAACATGCAAAATTGCAAGCCATGCAACACACCTATTGACACCGGCTCCAAACTCAGTGAAACAACCGGAGATCTTATGAAAGACTCCACCCTCTATCGCAGTCTAGCTGGGGCTCTTCAGTATTTAACCTTCACCCGCCCAGACATCTCGTATGTCGTTCAACAAGTGTGTCTTTTTATGCTTGCTCCTCGTGATTCGCACTACAATTTCCTAAAACGCATCTTGCGATATCTCAAAGGCACCACCGATCATGGTCTTCAAATCTCTCCATCCAAATCTACAAAACTTACTGCTTACTCTGATGCTGACTGGGGAGGTTGCCCGGACTCACGACGCTCCACCTCTGGCTACTGTGTCTTTCTCGGTGACAATATTGTCTCATGGTCGTCTAAAAGACAACCAACCATATCTCGATCAAGTGCCGAGGCCGAATACAAAGGAGTCGCTAATACAACAGCTGAAACTACGTGGTTGCGTAACTTACTCCTCGAGCTACATTTACCACTACGTCAGGCCACTATCATCTACTGCGACAACATTTCAGCTGTTTATCTCACTCAAAACCCTGTTCAACATCAACGCACTAAACATATAGAAATTGACATTCACTTTGTTCGTGAAAAAGTGCGTATGGGTACAATCCGCGTTCTACACGTTCCTGCAGATTATCAGTACGCGAATATCTTCACTAAAGGCTTACCTCGTCAGCTATTTACTCGTTTCCGCTCCAGTCTCTCTATCCGACAAGCTACAGATTCGACTGCGGGGGAGTATTAACCGAAATAATCAAGACAATAATTAGAGAATATTTCCTTTTAAATAATTAGCTGTTACATATCAATTAGGATTTCCCTGTAATTACTCTACCTAGCTGTTACATGTATATGCTGTATAAATATGTACTCATCGATTGTAATAAGATCATCCAATTTCAAACATTAACAACGAGCGTATAAACTGAATACTAATATTAAACAAACCAAATAATAATTTATTTGCTATATTATTTCTTTTTTGTTGTATACTTTGTTCTTCTTGTTGGTCCTACTTTTTTGCGATACATTTGTACATTTTAGATCACTTTAATAGCGAGTAAATATATTCGCCTTTAGGAAGAAAAAAAAAAATTTCATTTATTTTTTCTATAATTTTTTTAACTGATGCTTGCATGAGTTGTTGATTTGTAGGGCTATGATGGGTACTGCACCGGATGCAGGCCTGATGATAGGACTCATGTTGAAGCTCATCGGTGCAAAAAAGACGATCGAGATCGGAGTTTTTACGGGTTACTCGTTACTTTTAACTGCGCTAACAATTCCTGATGATGGCAAGGTTTGTGATTTTGGTTACATATATGGCACTTTCTGTCTTTTGAGGCAAAAGAAATTAAGTCGTTAAATTTTTAATAGTTTATAAAAATTTAAATTTGGTTTAGATTTTAGCAATAGATGTGGATCGCGAAGCTTATGAGGTCGGCCGTCCGGTTATCGAAAAGGCCGGGGTTGAGCACAAGATCGACTTCATTGAATCTGAGGCCATACCTGTTCTTGATAAGCTGCTAGAAAATGTAAGTTTTCACTTATTAGCTGTCAGTAGCTAGTGGACCCAGGAAAAAAAACTAAGAGGTGTCACAGGCTGCACATTTTTTCTCAGGGGTATTACCTACAATAACAAAAGAAAATCTAACAAATTTAATACTATTCGAAATAATTTAAGGGGTTGCTCCGTGCACCTTATAACTAGGTCCTCCCCTGTTAGCTGTACAAGTAAAAAACTTAGGTTTGGTTCAGATTTTGGTTGCAATAATCATTTGATCCAATTCGAACATAAATTGTTATACTCACCTAACTATTACTTTAATATATATTCCCGTTAGCCGGATAACGAAGGAAGCTTCGACTATGCTTTTTTTGATGCGGACAAAGAAAACTACATCAACTACCACGAGCGAATAATGAAACTAGTGAAAGTCAACGGAATCGTTGTGTATGACAACACATTATGGTTTGGAAGTGTTGCACAACCCGAGGATTCGGTTATTGAACCACTTAGAGCGGGAAGAGCCGCCACTATCAAGTTTAACAAAGCACTCGGATCTGACCCGCGTGTTGAAATTTCACCCGTACCATTAGGTGATGGCCTCACCATTTGTAGACGTCTCTACTAGAATTTGAGACATGGATTCGATCAATGGTTTCTGACTTTTGAGTGTGATGGTCTGCTTTTTTATTATAATGGTCAATTGTGAAATAAAGAGTTCATTCTTTGAACATTTGTGAATGTAATATGGAAAACATGATTGGAATGTACCCAACTATAATAGCTTTATTGTTGTATGTAACTAGCAAGTACTTACCCGCGCAATGTTGCGGGATATTTTCATCATACTAAAAAACGATTTAATGATGTTCATACAATACTCAAAGATTGTTTGACTTAAAAAACAAAATAAGGGTTCAGTGGATTTAAAGATAGTTTTTTTTTTCTAAAATATGAGTGTAAAGCATGTGGTTGCCATAAAATTAGTTATATTACAAAAAGGGACATGTCAAATAAAAAAGTGTTCCAAAATATCAGATTATATTACTAATTTAGGTTTGAAAGAAAAAAGAAAAAATTGAATCTTATATTTTTATTGAAGTATTTGGGATATTAGAATTTAGGCTTGGCACAGTTAGTTGAATAGAAAAAATTAGCAGTAACATTAGATCCAAGCAATGTTTTAAAACCCGGATTTTGAAATGGACCGGGCGATATTCTAAAGATGGTCGGACCGGTTCAACCGGCGGATTCAACCGGATTATAATGTTATTGAATATTTATATTAAATTAGTTATGTAAAAAGTATATAAATGCAAAAAATTCTAAAAAATTACAAAAAAATATTATAAAAATCTAAAAAATTACAAAAACTATTTTTCCAACAAAAAAGTACAAAAGTTTTACCAAAATTACAAAAACCCGGATTCGACCGGCCGGTTCGACCGGGGTTCACAATTAACCCGGCCCCAGTGTTTTAAAACCCGGGTTATTACTCGGCCCAGTAAGATGACCGGGTCATGGGTCAACCGATTCAACCGGCGGGTCAACTAACAACACATAAAAAATATTATATAAAAATGTGTACATCATACAGTAAAATTTGTATTTTATTATACAGTTGAAGTAAAAACAAAAAAAAATCGGGTAAACTAGCAACATATAAAAAACATTTATATAAAATATGTGTGTATTATGCACTAAAATATGTACATTTGAAGTAAAAATATTAAAAACCGGCCAACCCGGGTCACCGGTTTCCACAATACATGGCCGGGTCAAACCGGGTCGATACTAAGCAAAAACCGGTCACGGTTGAACCGGTTCAACCGGCCGGTTCGAAGCGGTTCATAAATGGATCAAAGGTCGATTCGGCACGGCATATTTTCATTTTCCGGTCGGACCGGCCAGTCGAACCCGGGTTTTAAAACACTGGATCAAAGGTTATTTGGGCTGGACTTGGGCTTAAGCAAGAGTTTGTTGAAATTAAAAATGACACAGAATAATAGAGATTCGAACGAGGTTATTGTGGGGCAAGTGGAAAACGCCTTTACCAGCTGCGCTGAACTTATAACGTGTTAGCTTTCCTCTCGTATATTTATAGTAAAAAACGAAAACTCAATAAAGACAAAATCCACTATTCGTTGTTCATGCTTTTGGTAAATGTATTGTTATTAACTAGCCGAGTACCCGCGCAATGCGGCGGCGGGTACCCTGTAACTAAATCTAGCGGCAACCAACTGGTATGTAGTTGTGGCGATAGTGACGGTGGCTGGTGGTCACCGGAAGATGGGTTGTTATAGCTTCAACTTTTTAAAATTTAAGGGGTTAGTAAATGCAATTTTTTTGTATCAGTGAAGGGGCATATAGTCTACACTCAATATGTTAAGCCATTGTGATAATAACACAAAGGTCGCAAGTTCAAATCTTGCATAGTACGTATATTTTTTTAAAACACAGTTCAAAATTAGCAAGTATGTTGGTAGAGAGTTTAAGACTTTGATAATTTATGAAGGTGTCAAATGAATGTGATGCCAACTCACTCGAAATTGACAAAAAAAAAAAAAAAAATTTGAACGGCAAACTTAATCTACTATTAAATACCACATATGTCCACTATGAGACTCGAACCCTCAACCCTATGGATGGGGGTAAACACCTTATTGCTAGCCCAATGGCCCTTTGGTCACTCGAAATAACATGAATTACAACATTCAACTTCAGGATAATAGAAAGCAATAGGGAATATATATTTATCGGCACATGCACATTGTGTTGAACATATAAACAAAAAACAGTTACTGTAAAAGCCAATAATCAACCATCTCTTCTGAATGATAAGGCATTAATGTTTGCGGGGTATTAAAAAGGTTGAATTTACATTAGTAAAATCATAGTTTAACGAATATATTTTTTTCGAAAAATATACCTGATGAAGTCTCTTTTTGCTATTTAGAACCCATACATTAACAAAACCACCAGTTGCAAATGTTCCATATATGATCAACAAGATCTAATAAGATCTTTTAAAACAAGAATATTATATTCATAGGGTTATATGGTTATACAACAAAATGAGAATTATAAAATTAAAACTTACAGAAGGTGAAATGAAATGGCGTTTACAGGGTAGACAATATCTCTTCCACCTTCTGATTTCCTATGACACTTGAATGCTTTTTTGAATAGACCAAAACCTCATAAAGGACAAAGAATAAAAGTGGTAAATAAATCATAAAAAGTATTGATTGACCACTCTTAGAAAGGTCAAAGAATTCCATAGGAACACGGCCCTCAATAGAGCTAAAAGCATACTCTGAGAATTCATGTAAAGATTCAGTTGGTTTCAAATACATAACCTCTTAAAGAATATATGTACATGAATTGAACATATCTGCTTTGAAATAAAAGTTATAAAATGTTAATCAAGTAAAACTAATCAATCACAAATATAGTAATATAGAAATACTCGAGAAGAAAAATAGAGATGGAATAGAAAATAAAAGAAAACAGGTACTAAATTCAACATAATTGTATGAATACTCAAGAATTCCAGAAGCAACGAAATATAAACGATGCAATTTTAGCATTAGAAGTCGATCTTTGGCCAAATACAGATTTTTACTCAAACCAACATAACACAAATTTAGATATTGTAAAACATAATTAATAAGATAAACCCTAGCAAAAGAAAACAACTCACCGGCGTATGTCTTTCAATCAATCGTATCTCGAAAATAAATCTGGATGACTTAGAAATTGCCCTTTCTTCCGGCAGCTCACCTGAAACTGTGAAAACAACAAGTAGCAAGAAACATCAAAGTAAATCATGCATTCACGACAAGTGTGATTCACAAAAACACTAATACGGAGTAAAAAAAACCCTTAAGTATCGAAATTCTCCCCGTTCCTAATACAAGCATAAACATTAATATAAAAGTGCTTTTGGTACCCTGTAGTGTAAATGGTCAGAGAAGGATGTGGAGGGGAAGATGGGGTCGGCGGAAGGGGCGTCGACGCAGCGGAGGTACTACGACGGAGAGGTGGCTGGTGGTAGAGAGAAGACCGGCTGTTTTGTGGGGGTGTGATTATATGAAAGAGATTGTTTTATTTTCAAAGTAGTCTATATCCAGTTCCCAATATACCCGTTTAAATGCTCAAGAACTACTGGTTGGTTGAGCTACTACGCACGTATTGGTTAAAGGGGCGGTGGGTTTTAGCCTTTTAGGAATAGATATATGGTGCATTAGTTATATTGAACTCTGTTCGGAAGGTTCACATGAGCCATGGTATCCCAGTTGGTAAATCGGTGGCGTGTAAGCGTGATGTTTCGGGTTCGAGTCATGGCTGCTACATTTTTTTACCTCACTGGATTAAAATCCCAAAATAGCAAGAAATTGGCTGAATTTTCAGCCTGCTATTTAGGGAAAGATCCTAAATGCATTATAGATAGTAGAGATATGTATCATATTGTGAAACTTATCTTTTAGTTTTAATAAACTTTGGCAACTTATATCTTGTAATGTATCGATTTACCTGAAATCGATAGTTTGCTTAGGTAGCAGTTGAATCCAGACATCCCAATATATCGGTTTATCCTCTCTTTTTTTTTTTTTCTTTCTTTCATGAAGTGGTTTATGAAACTAATATCACCAGGGAATGCAGAGTTCCACCACAGATAAGTTTTTTTTCTTCTCAAAAACAACTTGTTAAAATAACATTTATTAAACACATGATCTCTACTTCGCTAGTTTCAGGCTCCAAATCACAGTACACACTGACACACATGTCTGAGTCAATATTGATATTTCGTTTGATCAAATTTATCGGGGCTGGAATACAATTCTTAAGCGCACACCAAACGCGGATTTTTATTTTTTAAGGGAACTCGGACTCGTTTCCAGGAAATCAGCCTCATTCTGACAAGTTATGGCTGCGAAAAAAATGAAATAGCTTCTTCATAATTGGTTCTTAATTAAAACAGTTGGTAGACTGATCCACTGCAGCCTGCTTTGTTGTATTGGGATCGTCCTTCCAGCAACCACTGTAAATAATACCCTTCATAGACTTCTTTATGAAATTATTTTTCACCACAACACGAAAAAAATTATATTGTTCCTTCAACAGCCCATTTTGTCCAGGCCGGCTTTCTGTTTTAAATAATCCCTCTTGATTTGTTCCTAGGATTTGAGGTCTTTAATCCATTCCTCTCATTTTTGAATTAGCTCATCAGACAGAGTTCCATTTTCTGCCATTTACTCCTTAACATATTTATCACTGTTCATAGGTTTTTTTTTGATGAGTTAGGAAACGCGTCAAGGTTGGAGAGGTCTACCAGAATGCCATTAGTTAGTGCAACGATATCTAAGAGAACTTTTAACCAAGATGTTATATGCTTTTTCTAGTTACTTCAAGATATTGATGTGCAAAACAATACCAATAAAAGCCAAATTCTCTATATATACAATAGGCATTAAAAGTTACTGTTCATTAACTTGCTAAAAACTCTGTTTTGAAAATGCTGTTCCATTTTGTGAACTTTCTTCGTCTTTTTCTACCGACATCTAAGAGAGAGATTGAAGTTGGAAAGTATAATGACGAAAAAACAAGGATTGGTGTTTGGTGGGAAATAGCAGGTAAAAGAATGCATGTAATATTTTCAATTTGATCCCTCTTTTTTAGTATTTGTAATTAATACACCCCGGATGTGTTGGAAATAGTGTCAAACCCATCAAATAAACCGGTATTCCGGTTCGGGTATTTTAAAGTCATATTCGGGTTGCCCTCGAGGTGTCAACGAACACGAAAAATAACGTAGCGTTTAATTAATATTTAATTAAATAGACTATCGGGCTAGACGGGCTAAACTAGTTAATGGGTAATTAACTAGTTAATGGTATTGGGCTACAAGTATTGGATTAATAGTTTAATGATACTTGTGAGCTTAATAGATGGTGGGCTTGGACTAATTAGAGTTTGACTCTAATTAGGTTTGGTCAAGTATAAATAAAGGTTAAGGGTATTAACCTAAACACTTAATCACTTGTGCCTCCTTGTGTTGCACCCTATTCGGCCGAACACACACCACCACCATTCGACCGCCGCCGTCGAACCACCGCCTGCCTCCGCCGCAGCGCCGCCGCCCGCCGGAATCGAAAGGTGTTTTCGATTTGCTTTCGGTGCAAATTTCTCAAGGGTGCTTTGTACTACCTCGTGGTACATCGTCTTGTTCGTGACCAACCTTGGGTGTGATACGATAGAGAAATTCTTCCTTGAATCCTAGTGCATTGTTTGATCTGGCTCGTACTAGATCACATGGTTTATCTAGTTCTCCAAATCTTGAAGAACAAGTAACGTTTTCGAATTCATCTATTTAATTATATTATATCTAGTTGCATTAGAATTGTAAACCTAACGGTCCAAATAGTTTAATCGGGTCAGTGTTCTACCAAGTTACTTTTGATTTCCGCCTTAAGTAAATTGTGGCTAGATGCATAGAAAACCCAACAGGGGTATCAGTGCGCCATTGGTTTACAAGTCTACTTGTGCTAGACGAAAATTCGAAATCCATAAATTGTTTTATGATTTTCGGTAATACCGAAAATTGTTTTGGGTATTCCGAAGAATAGAAAAACCCATTAAAAATTGTTCTAATAATATTCGGTAATTATAAAAATTGTTTTATTAATTACGAAAAATATTTTGGGTATTTCTGAAAATTCTGAAATATTTATTTAATATTTAAAAACGTTTTTATTATTAATTAAATTAAATAAGGATAGTTTCAAATTGTTTGGAATTATCTATAATTTAGAGGAATAAGATTTTGTCAATATCTTCTAATTACTTAAATGTTTTTTAATGTAAAATATGTATTTTATATATAATTTTCAGATTATATATTAAATATAGATATTTTATTTAAAAAAGTATAAATTAGAAGTAGAAATCCTTTATTATGGTATATGCATTTTTCCGAAAATACATATACATAAATAAGAGATTTGGAAAAATCTTGTTTACTTGTTTAAAAGGGTTTAAAAAAGGAGATAATTTTAAAGGGGTTTAAATTATGGATATATATATATATCCGAAAATTGTTTTCGGTATATATATATATATATATATATATATATATATATATATATATATAAAATTAATTCCAAAAATTTTAAATATTAAAAGGGTTTTGGATTTTCGAGTATTTTTATTATTTATCTTATTTACTTATAATCGTTTATAATAGGAATAATGGAATTGATATTAAAGGTATTAATTATATATTATATATTAATTAACAGTTTAATTTATAATATATATATATATATATATATATATATATATATATATATATATATATATATATATATATATATATATATATATATATATATATATATATATATATATATATATTAATTTTCGAAATTCCTATATATATCAAATAAGATTTGATATTCCTCACTTATATATATAATATTATGTAATAATAGTTTATTAAATATTATATAAGATATAGTTATAATAGTAATTAAAACGTCGCGTCCTCGCGCGTTTATAAAATTAATTATACTATATAGAACTTTAGTAAATGAAATTAAAATGTTTTAATTATCATAGATATAATTATATAATAGTTTATATATATTATAACTAAAGTTAGTACATCGTCGCTTATGTCATTACTAGGCTCACCCATAGTCTAAGGCATCTAAAAGATGAAAAAGAAAAGATATAGATCTCTAAACGGGGTTGCGTTTTTAACACGCCTTGTGCTGACCTACCCCGCCGCTTCACTTGTCTTAGAATGGAGCTACCGAACGGGCATAATAGGATGATGTCAAATATTAAAAGTATAATCATAAAATTAAACAAATCCTTCCCGTTTAATATAAATGTGAACATTGTGTGCTCTCAATAATAGTCTGATTAACAGAACTCGTGTGGTTAACCGGTACGTTAATTGTGAGATTATTTTATAAGTGAAACGATTCTCGCGATACTCAAGCGAACTTGAGCCGGGAGTCCACGTGGGTGTTCCATGGTCGTTTCACCTTATAATATATGATCCACGGTATCCCTGTCATATAAATTAGAATGAGCATTGATTCGAGATTAACATGTCATTCTCCCACGAGAATGAATCTCAAAGAACTAGGGATTTCATAAGATTGAAATTGACAATAGTTTGCCTGCGACACAAAATTATTCGGTGTGAAATACGGCATCCCTCTTCACATCGTACAACTAGTGGTCGTATCCTAGCCTTATAAATAAAGATTGGGAAAATTATTATAAGGGTTAATTAATAAATGCACTAACAAAGAAATTGTTTCTTTTGTAGATGGCTTCCAACAACAATAACAATAACAACACTATCCCACTTCCTCCACCACCTCCACTTCCACAAGGACCACAAAGCTTTGATCTTATCTCAACCTTGAATCGTGAAAAGCTCACTGGACCAAACTACATTGATTGGGTTCGTACGCTTAGAATTACGCTACGGTACGAGGGCAAGGAGTATGTCCTCGATAATGAGATTACTGAGTTGACTGATGATTCGAGTGCCGTAGACAGATACGAGCTCCATCATTCAGAGTCGGAAAAGTTTACTTGCCTGATGCTAGCCACTACTATGTCTTCTGATCTCCAAAAGAATTTTGAGAAGATGAGTGCATGTGACATAAATCAACAGCTCAAACAAATGTTTCAAAACCGAGCTAGGCAAGAACATTTCGACGTGGTAAGTTCCCTGGTAGGATGCAAACTGCAAGAAGGACAATTTGTGTGTAGCCACGTCCAAAAGATGAAGGGCTACATAGACAGACTAGCGAATTTGGGTATCCCCTTACCAAAGGAGTTGACCACTGATATGGTCTTGAACTCACTTCCACCATCCTACTCACAATTTATAGTTAAGTATAACATGGGTGATATGGATAAGACACTCATGGAACTGCACGTTATGTTAAAGACTACCGAGGCTAGCTTGATGAAAGATAAAGGTTCCGCTCATACTGCTCCTGTCTTGGCTATTCGTTCTGAAGGTGTTAAAAAGAAACGCCGTCCTCCTCCTAATGGTAAAGGCAAGGCCAAAGTAGGTCAAGCCAAACATGGCCATAATAGGAAGGCTGATTCTGACATAACACCTACCAAAGATCCGAAAGATGCTACTACTGTCAAGGAAAGGGTCACTGGAAAAGAAGCTGCCCAAAGTACTTGGATGATCTGAAGAGTAAGAAAGTCCAAAAGTCTGGACCATCAAGTACTTTTATGATTGAACTCCATAATACTTCTATGTCTAATTCTTGGGTTCTAGATACAGGGTGTGGTACTCACATTTGCCCTGATATGAAGGGACTTAAAAATAGTAGGAAGTTGAAACATGGTGAGCTTAATCTGATCATGGGAAACAGAGTCTCGACTGCTGTCACCAAAATAGGAGATTACGAGCTCATGCTTGGGAATGGATGTTCTTTGATTTTATTAGATGTTTGTTTTTCGCCTTCCATGGCACGCAACATTATTTCATTTTACGCATTATTTAAGGATGGTTTTAATTTCATTTTTGATAATGAGAATGGTTCTATTATGGTTTATAAAAATGATGTGTTTTATTTTAAAGTTATTCCTTGTGCTGGTATATATGAAATTGATGGTTGCGTAAACAATAGAAATCTAATATTAAATGTTGATTCATCCAAAGGTGTATTGGATAAGTCATGTCTATGGCATTGTCTCTTAGGACATATAAACAAGAAACGCATAGCTAAACTCCAAAAGGATGGAGTGTTAGAATCATTTGACCTCAAATCGAATGATGTGTGTGAGTCTTGTTTACTTGGCAAGATGACAAAGGCGCCATTCACAGGGTCATGTGAAAGAGGCAAAGACTTGTTGGAGCTCATACATACTGATGTGTGTGGGCCATTCAAATCTAACACTAGACATGGTGAACGATACTTCATCACGTTTACCGATGATTTCAGTAGATATAGTTATGTTTATTTGATTAAACATAAGTCTGATACTTTTGAAACGTTCAAAGAATATCAGAAAGAAGATTAAGATACTCCGTTCTGACAGGGGCGGAGAGTATCTTAGTCAAGAGTTCATCGACTATCTAAAGAGTTGTGTAATAGTATCTCAACTCTCTCCTCCTCGAACTCCACAACTGAATGGAGTGTCGGTGTAACACCCTGAAACCCGGCCTAGTGATTTATCACTTTCGGTAAGTGATAGATATTATTCATTAAGATTAATTGAATTGACAAGATCTTTATATAATTTATTTGAATTAAGCTAAGGGGTTAAAATAAGTTGAAATTAAAATATGTAGGTATTTTAATAATTTTTATATCAGTAGATTCATTTTTGGACCAAAGTTCCAAATATATCTTTCGTTGTTGGAAACAGAGTTAGTTAGGTATTTTAAATAAATTAATTGTGAATTAGATACCATATTTATTCAGTGTTTAAAAAATTTAAAACCCTTCCCTTTGATGTACACGTATGGGTGTATGTGTCAAAAGGAAAGTCATTTTGTTTTAATCTTTCCAGAAAGAACGTGTATTGCTTCAATACAAAGAATACATGTAATTTTGACTCTCAAAATTCTTAAGAATCATTTCAAGATTCATCATTTTTTATCCAAAAATTGAATTAGAAGCTTGCTGGTGGTAAGTAATCTCTTTTGTTCTTAATGTTTTATAGTTCTTGATAAAAGATGAACTAGGGTTAGAACTTTTGGGGATTTCTTAATTTAAAGTGAAATATGATTTTGATTCTGAATTATTGTTGCGTGAACTGCTTCTTATAGTGAACATATAAAAAGAGAATATAGTCTCTTTTGTTTTAAATAAATTGGATTACGCCACAAGTGACATAGTGCGTATAACACATACATATAAAAAAAGTAATAAATTTGAATGGTTTGGTGTCTATTACTGCTGCGTAGAACAAAATATAGTAAAAAGGAATATGTTTTCTTCTTTTGTTGTGGATTGTTGTGTTTGGAAACGAAAAAGAAAAGAAGAAAAAGTAAATAAATTTGGGATATGATCTTGTGGTCAACTGCTACTGACTAGAACAAAAGAAAAGAAATGGACAATTAAAGTTTAATTCTTTATGGTTCTACTATCCTATTTATATATATGTATAAAAGAAAAAGATGTGGTTTTGGCTTTTGTTTGGTTACCTTGCTGCGTATAGCATGAACAAAAAGGAAAATAGCTTAGGTATGATTGTTGTTGGGTACTATTTGGCTACGTCTAAAATAAAGAAAGGAACAAATTGGATATAGTTTTCTTTGATGTTTGCTTATGGTTGCTTCTTGTAAGTGTTATATGTTTAATTTTATCAAATTTGTATAAACACTTCTTGAATTTGACTTGAAAAGTCAAAGTGGTAAAGTTATGTTGTAATAGATGCAAGTATGTATGGAATATGATATTTAGTTATACGAAATGTGTAGTAACGTAATTTCTTTAGAATGCATACTTTGGTTAAATTTGATATATTGGTTACTAATATGGTGTATTATTTTGATTATCAGGAAAAGCAAAAGAGGCTCAGTGATATTAAACAACTGAGTGGAAAGAAACTTGGCAAATGTGAGTGGATTTATAACCTTTGTATTGTTTAAGTTGCAATGATTTTGGTTGCAATTGAAAGTGTTTAATGCTGATTCCGTTAGTGTTGACCCCGTTAGTGCTGACCCCGTTAGTGCTGATCAGTTAGTTCTGACCCCGTTAGTGCTGATCAGTTAGTGCTGATCCCGTTAGTGCTTATCCCGTTAGTGCTGATCAATTAGTGCTGATCCCGTTAGTGCTGACCAGTTAGTGTTGATTCAGTAATGCTGACCAGTTAGTGCTGATTCATTAGTACTGCTTCGTTATTTCAGGACCGGTATTAATGGTATATGTTAACTAACTAGTTATGTGTTAATTAATCGATATGTGCACATGAAAAAGTATAGAGGCAGCTTGACTGGGTGGCTGGGCTTTCGTTTACTGTTAGATAACGGTAATTGTACCTTGGCATATTCGTTGTGTCTTAAGGAAGCTTTACCATTGCTAATGAGTAAAGGGCTATCGGTAAACTGTTGTTAGGCCCACAACAGTTGTAAGGTTCTGCAAAATCGCCGTACCTTTCGTTATTTGTGAATCTGTAAAGATTGTGAATCTGTAAAGATTGTGAATCTGCGAAGGTTGTGAAACGAGATTGTTGTACTTAGACAATATAAAATGTTATATTTTCATTCACTTAGCTTCGTGCTAATCCCCCACTATGTTGAATCTTTTACAGGTTGTAGTTGGATGGGTCTTTTGGAGATTAAGTTTAGGAATGATTGACCAAGACTTAAAGAAATGATTTTGATGTCGAGCCGTAATGTTAAGTAACACTGTTTTAGAAAGTTAACTTTTGTAAAATTATACATCTTATGTTTTTTTTATAACTTGTGAATAACAAGTTATATATATATATATATATATATGTAATTTTGAAACGCTTCCGCATGTGTTGAAAAAAAAATGGTTCAAATTTTGAGGTGTTACAATTTGGTATCAGAGCCTTGATTTGGCGGTGTGTACACATGTAGTTAGGTGTAGCATTCCCAAATCCTTGCTCAAGTTTGGTCAAACATTCCTAGTGTGTGGGGATTAGGAAAGTGTGGGTAGTATGATAGATGTTAGTATGTAGGGTACTAACGGTTTAAACTAAAAATTTGTGAGATGTTGTGATTGAGTTTACAGGTATGACAGATGAAGAGAACCCGACCCCCTTGACCCTGGAAGTGTTGATGCATCAGGTAATGACACATATATAAACGAGGTAAAACTTATACATATGTTGGAAAAGCAGACACACGGATCATATTGTAACAATACCTTAGATTTCTATCACATATGGGATTGGAACAATAATATACTTACAAACAATTAGAGGATTACAATATTTGGAATCAGTTTCAAGACAAGCTTTATGAATCACACCGTAGTATTTTATGATGGTCCGAATAAAAAAAAAGAGTTTAAGAAACTACAGATGACTGAGGGAATGACAGTTGCTGAGTTGATAAAATTGTTTAATTAGAAGTCGAAATTTATATAATGGTGGGTACATGATGAGACTTCACAGGTACGACAGCTTATTGGAGTTGTTTCCAGAGTACAGGGGCTCAGTTAGGTTAGCCAGTACCTCATGTCAAGATTTTATGACGGCCAAATCAGTTGAGAGTGATGTTAAAACTTGAAATGTAAAGAATAAGGAAAACGTGTCATTAAAGAAAGCAAGATATTAATATTTTGGATTTCGACAAAATAGAAAAGGGCAGGAAAATCAGAGACAAGGGACTCAAAATTAAAGACAAACAAATAGTGTCGAGTCAAAGAGTTTGATGGTACAATAACTGTAGAATTTCTCATTTAAGATCTGGTACCGAGTTGATTATGTGATGTGTTAAGTGTGGAACGATCAGATACATGGCAAAGGAATGTGAACATCCTCGTAGTGTGTGGTGGAATTGTCAAAGTGAGAGGTACAGATTGATTGGATGTCCTACAGAAAAGAGAATGGGTATAGGTCAAGGACTGGGTGGTCGGGGATTGTCATCTGCGAGACAAAAGAGAAAGAATGCTATTTCACTTGGGAGTGGAGCTTACAGGATGACGGTGGATGATGCTACCGCCATTGATGATGATATAACAGGTATGTTTTCGATAAACTTAATACTTTACTTATGTCACGTAATATTAGAGTAAATTGCTTATACATGTTTTGTGCAAATATGTGATATATTGAAAGTAGTTGATTTTGTTGTTCCTTTACTTCATGGAGAAGTGAAGATGCTTGATGGTATCCTGATTTCGGTCACAATATCTGTGATTGAAGTTGAATTTGATTTAGATAATAATTGATGTAAATTTCCTGAATGAAATGCTTATAACTGAGATTGAGGTGATCATAAGTATATACTGAGTGGTTCGGGTGGAACTAGTGATTAAAGTAAGGAAATGGGAAATCATTTCCGAGGACTGTCGGGTCACACATAGTGACTTGCGAGGTGTCAGTTGCTCATTAAGTGTTCGTGTTACTCAATGTTGGAGCAGATAGCTCATTTATGTCTTGTCTAAATTGATGATAAGTTGAAATTAACTATTTGTGTTATTCCCTTGCTTCACGAGGAGTGAAGATGATGGGTTATATGCCGGCTTCAGTCACAATATATGTGACTGCAGATCAGTTTGAGTATAATTGTAATTACTGTAAACTCCTGAAATGTAAAGCTTATAGTTAAAACTGATGTAATTATAGACGTTGGCTGGATAGTCTAAGTCAGACTAGCGGTTGGTATAGGAAAGAAGAATTTTTACCGTGACATGTTGTGTCACATGTAGAGAATTGTAGAGTGACGACTAATCATATTTGACCAATATGTGTAATTTGGTGTTTACTTTTGTTATAGATGTTAGAAATGAAAGATATATAACTAAGCTATTCGGATATACTTGAAATCATATGGTGTATGAAGTTATGAAATTAGATGATTTGTTACCTAAGCCGAATATGGAGTATGAAAATTGACTTAATGAACCTATATTGGCGATTATTTCGGGTTGTTTAGTGTATGATTGATTGGTGATATCCTCAAAATGCTATAAAATTGGATTTAATTATGAAAATTATTTGAGACAAGTGTTGAACAAAATGAGATTGGACGCTGTTCATGTGAAAATTGATGCGAATTTTGATTAAGAAAAGATATAATTTGAGATTTAGTGGATTTTGACTGTAAGTTTGATAGTAGTGATTAAATATTTTGAGTATCGAGACAATGTTAGATCGTAAAAGTGTACGAAATTTCGATGGAATGATGAACGAGATGTAAAAATTGTAGACTTTTAGACGACTATTGTGACTGTAAGCAAGGAAACTGGGACATTGTCTATGTTTTTGGATTATTAAAAGACATGTGAAGGTTATCTTAACCATAATTTGGGATTTATAATTGATATTTTGCCTTAAAACTATGGAGACCTTATATGTATAACATGAGATGCACTGTTTACACGGACTACAAAAGAATGTATAGTGTTACAAAGGAGATGGGTATGGTTTATTAGAGGATTATAAATTATGAAACTGATTGTTAACTCGAAGAAAAATAGTTCATGCCTATGCTTGGATTTGTAAAAGAACTACTGATATTATTTATTTTGAAACAAGTTAAGATAGTTTTGAGTTACTGGATAGACTAAAACTATGACAAAGAGGATTGCATAAATGATTATGATGATGTTAATAGAATGGAGGAACTATGTGGATTATGATTACATAATAAAGAAAACATTATTGCCTATGCTTTGAGATATAAGAAATCAAGGGAATGTAACTATTTTATGTGAATTAGAACTAATTCGAAGGTGGAGATAAAATAAATTTTGACAAAAATAGATTAATTTGATAATTTAGAGGATTAAAGATTGATCAATATCATATTGGGTACCGATACTTGAGAGTTCTTAAATTTGACTTTATTAGTGATTTAAAGAAAAGAAAGATGATAAATGTTGCACAACTTGTTGGATGAGTTCATAATTGTGCACCGATTAAAAGAAGCTGTCGAATACTGATTGAGGTAGTTGGAATATTTAGAGTTCTCAAGTGAGTATGACAACATTGTGAGGATACTAGTTTGACGTGATAAATTAAGACCAAGATAAAAACTGTTAATTAATTAATTAATGTAAGTGTGATCAGATTCTGAGGACAGAATCTTTTTAAGAGGGGTAGATTTGTAACACCCTGAAACCCGGCCTAGTGTTTTATCACTTTCGGTAAGTGATAGATATTATTCATTAAGATTAATTGAATTGACAAGATCTTTATATAATTTATTTGAATTAAGCTAAGGGGTTAAAATAAGTTGAAATTAAAATATGTAGGTATTTTAATAATTTTTATATCAGTAGATTCATTTTTGTACCAAAGTTCCAAATATATCTTTCGTTGTTGGAAACAGAGTTAGTTAGGTATTTTAAATAAATTAATTGTGAATTAGATACCATATTTATTCAGTGTTTAAAAAATTTAAAACCCTTCCCTTTGATGTACACGTATGGGTGTATGTGTCAAAAGGAAAGTCATTTTGTTTTAATCTTTCCAGAAAGAACGTGTATTGCTTCAATACAAAGAATACATGTAATTTTGACTCTCAAAATTCTTAAGAATCATTTCAAGATTCATCATTTTTTATCCAAAAATTGAATTAGAAGCTTGCTGGTGGTAAGTAATCTCTTTTGTTCTTAATGTTTTATAGTTCTTGATAAAAGATGAACTAGGGTTAGAACTTTTGGGGATTTCTTAATTTAAAGTGAAATATGATTTTGATTCTGAATTATTGTTGCGTGAACTGCTTCTTATAGTGAACATATAAAAAGAGAATATAGTCTCTTTTGTTTTAAATAAATTGGATTACGCCACAAGTGACATAGTGCGTATAACACATACATATAAAAAAAG
The DNA here is from genome assembly GCA_963853835.1 of Calendula officinalis. NCBI lineage: Eukaryota > Viridiplantae > Streptophyta > Magnoliopsida > Asterales > Asteraceae > Calendula > Calendula officinalis. Next base: position 21,200,376 of record OY970822.1, read on the forward strand.
TAATAAATTTGAATGGTTTGGTGTCTATTACTGCTGCGTAGAACAAAATATAGTAAAAAGGAATATGTTTTCTTCTTTTGTTGTGGATTGTTGTGTTTGGAAACGAAAAAGAAAAGAAGAAAAAGTAAATAAATTTGGGATATGATATTGTGGTCAACTGCTACTGACTAGAACAAAAGAAAAGAAATGGACAATTAAAGTTTAATTCTTTATGGTTCTACTATCCTATTTATATATATGTATAAAAGAAAAAGATGTGGTTTTGGATTTTGTTTGGTTACCTTGCTGCGTATAGCATGAACAAAAAGGAAAATAGCTTAGGTATGATTGTTGTTGGGTACTATTTGGCTACGTCTAAAATAAAGAAAGGAACAAATTGGATATAGTTTTCTTTGATGTTTGCTTATGGTTGCTTCTTGTAAGTGATATATGTTTAATTTTATCAAATTTGTATAAACACTTCTTGAATTTGACTTGAAAAGTCAAAGTGGTAAAGTTATGTTGTAATAGATGCAAGTATGTATGGAATATGATATTTAGTTATACGAAATGTGTAGTAACGTAATTTCTTTAGAATGCATACTTTGGTTAAATTTGATATATTGGTTACTAATATGGTGTATTATTTTGATTATCAGTAAAAGCAAAAGAGGCTCAGTGATATTAAACAACTGAGTGGAAAGAAACTTGGCAAAGGTGAGTGGATTTATAACCTTTGTATTGTTTAAGTTGCAATGATTTTGGTTGCAATTGAAAGTGTTTAATGCTGATTCCGTTAGTGTTGACCCCGTTAGTGCTGACCCCGTTAGTGCTGATCAGTTAGTTCTGACCCCGTTAGTGCTGATCAGTTAGTGCTGATCCCGTTAGTGCTTATCCCGTTAGTGCTGATCAATTAGTGCTGATCCCGTTAGTGCTGATCAGTTAGTGTTGATTCAGTAATGCTGACCAGTTAGTGCTGATTCATTAGTACTGCTTCGTTATTTCAGGACCGGTATTAATGGTATATGTTAACTAACTAGTTATGTGTTAATTAATCGATATGTGCACATGAAAAAGTATAGAGGCAGCTTGACTGGGTGGCTGGGCTTTCGTTTACTGTTAGATAACGGTAATTGTACCTTGGCATATTCGTTGTGTCTTAAGGAAGCTTTACCATTGCTAATGAGTAAAGGGCTATCGGTAAACTGTTGTTAGGCCCACAACAGTTGTAAGGTTCTGCAAAATCGCCGTACCTCTCGTTATTTGTGAATCTGTAAAGATTGTGAATCTGTAAAGATTGTGAATCTGCGAAGGTTGTGAAACGAGATTGTTGTACTTAGACAATATAAAATGTTATATTTTCATTTACTTAGCTTCGTGCTAATCCCCCACTATGTTGAATCTTTTACAGGTTGTAGTTGGATGGGTCTTTTGGAGATTAAGTTTAGGAATGATTGACCAAGACTTAAAGAAATGATTTTGATGTCGAGCCGTAATGTTAAGTAATACTGTTTTAGAAAGTTAACTTTTGTAAAATTATACATCTTATGTTTAATTTATAACTTGTGAATAACAAGTTATATATATATATATATATATATATATATATATATATATATATATATATATATATATATATATATATATATGTAATTTTGAAACGCTTCCGCATGTGTTGAAAAAAAAATGGTTCAAATTTTGAGGTGTTACAGTCGGAAAGGAGAAATCGAACCTTGCTAGACATGGTATGATCAATGATGAGTCGATCAACATTTCCAGTGAGTTTCTGGGGATATGCCTTAGAAACTGCAACACATATCGTGAACCTTGTACCAACTAAGAAGGTTGCCAAAACTCCCTCTGAAATATGGATAGGGAATCCTCCCTCCCTCAAACATTTGAAAATCTGGGGTTGTGAAGTTTATGTAAGACATGAATCTCACGACAAGCTAGATAACAAATCAGAGAAGTGCTACTTCATTGGCTATCCACGACAGTCTTTTGGATATCGGTTTTACAATCCGAAAGAGAACAAAGTGTTCGTATCTCGAAGAGGATTCTTCCTCGAGAGAGAGCTATTATCCAAAGAAAGTGGGAGCAAAATTGATCTTGAAGAGTGTCAAGAGTCAACCAATGAAGATATAGTGGTGCCTATAGTTGACACTAGCACTCAACCATAGGATGAGATTCCTGTTGAGGAGAATGATGTAACTCCTACCGTTCCACGTAGATCCTCTAGAACTATTCGCCCTCCTGAGCATTATGGTGATTATTATGATTTCCATATTGCTGAAGGTGATGCATCAACTAGTAATAGTTTACCAGTTGATGACGATGAGCCATCGAGTTATAAGGAAGCTATGGAAGGCCCTGAGGCCGAAAAGTGGAAAAGGGCTATGGAGAGTGAGATTCAGTCCATGTATGACAATCAAGTATGGAACTTGATTGGAACTTCTCCTGGTGTTAAAACCGTTGGATGCAAGTGGATCTTCAAGAAGAAGATCAACATGGATGGGAATGTGCACACCTATAAGGCTAGGTTGGTTGCAAAAGGTTATACTCAAACTCATGGGATTGATTATGATGAAACCTTTTCACCAGTAGCCAAGATAAAGTCTATCAGAATATTGCTTGCCATAGCTGCGTTTCGTGATTATGAAATTTGGCAGATGGATGTTAAAACTGCCTTCCTTAATGGAAGACTTACTGAGGATGTCTATATGGCACAACCAGAAGGTTTTATCAATAAGAAATATCCTGATAGAGTGTGCAATCTTGAGAAATCAATCTACGGATTGAAGCAAGCGTCTCGAAGTTGGAATCTTTGCTTCCATGGGAAAGTCAAGGAGCTTGGTTTCTCTAGGAGTGAAGATGAGTCCTGCGTTTACATCAAAGCTAGTGGGAGCGTTGTAGTCCTTTATGTGGATGACATACTCCTTATTGGAAATCATATTCCTACACTGCAAGATGTGAAGTCTTGGTTGGGAAAATGTTTCACAATGAAGGATCTAGGAGATGCAGCGTACATACTCGGTATAAAGATATACAGAGATAGAGAAAGACGTCTAATCGGATTGAGCCAGAGTACATACTTGGATAAAATACTAAAACGTATTAGTATGGTTGATTCTAAGAAAGGGTATCTACCCATGAATCATGGCATAACATTGTCTAAGAGTCAATGTCCCAGTACTGAGCAAGAAGTGGAGAAAATGAGTCGAGTCCCCTACGCCTCGGTGATTGGATCGATCATATATGCCATGATATGTACTCGTCCGGATGTCTCATATGCTTTGAGTATGGTGAGCCGGTTCCAGGACAACCTGGCAACGATCATTGGACTGCGGTGAAAACGATTCTCAAGTACCTAAGGAGAACAAAGGATATGTTCTTAGTGTATGGTGGAAAGACGAACTTGTTGTGGAAGGTTATTGTGACACGAGTTTCCAAGCGGATAGAGATGAATCGTGCTCACAATCTGGGTGGGTGTTCTTGTTTATGGAGGAGCTGTCACTTGGAAGAGTTCCAAGCAGAAGACAGTCGCTAACTCGACTTGTGAATATGAGTATATTGCTGCTAGTGAGGCAGCAAAAGAAGCTACTTGGTTGAAGAACTTCATTGGTGACCTTGGTGTCGTAACAAGCATCAATGAACCATTGAAGATCTTCTGTGAAAATGAAGGTGCAGTCCCTTTGACTAAAGAATCCAAAGATCATAGTCGAACCAAGCATATACTCAGAAAGTAGCACTATGTGAGAAAGCGTGTTGAGGAAGGTGACATCATAGTGACTAGAGTATCGTCGGTAGAAAACCCGGCTGATCCTTTCACAAAAGCACTAAGTCGTGCCAAGAATGATGCTCATGCGAGGACGAGAGGAATTAGATTTCATACTGACTTGTCATAAAGTGTTATTCATTTGAATTTTGTAGCGAATATTAAATTGTATGAATTGATGATTTATTTATGGAGATTAAATAATTTGCAAGTGTTCTATCATTCATATAGTATTTAATTATTCCATTTCAACCTTTCGCATGTTTAGAACCTATTCCAAAGTAACCTAAGAGATTACTTAAACGTCCACAGTCAATCGTTCTTATGGGAATAAGAACTGAATTAAGATGTCATGGGAGAGTTAGTAGATTGTTCAAAAGTATGAACATTGCATGGAGATTGCTGCTACTCTCATGAGCGTTTATAAGGTGTATTTAAATGTTGGACTAACCCACGCTCAAAGTATTACCTCATGGACTTCATCATGTGTAATAGTGAGGCGATAATATCGTATGAGTCTTCAAACAAAGATGCATCGTTTCCCTAATACGATTTCGTGATGCATTGGTCTAACTCAAACGCTATTCGTAACTGGTAGCTATACAGATTAGTTCCATGTATCATGTGATGTCTATGAAGGAGATGGTGTAGTTAAGGTTTATTCGTTCCCTCTGATCAAAGTGATAGAGGAGATATCCATGGGCCCCCTGTTGATTTGATGAGACACCAAAGTACCTGCGCAAGTCATTACTAAATTGAAAGTTCAATTATGTAGTCAAATCGTCATCATAAATCTAGAATCAGGAAACATAATCGTAACTAGAATGATTGACAAGTCCATGTCACTAGTTACATGATATCGTGCAACGAAGGACATATGATCACTTATCATAGGACTGTTTCTGATAGTTCAGAGTTCAGCAGCTGCACATGATATGCACACTCTAAAGGATACACGAACGCGTACTGTTTATAGTTGATGAGATGTCCAAGTGGGAGACTGTTGGAAATAGTGTCCAACACATCAAATAAACCGGTATTCCGGTTCGGGTATTTTAGAGTCCTATTCGGGTTGCCCTCGAGGTGTCAACGAACACAAGAAATAACGTAGTGTTTAATTAATAGTTTAATTAAATAGACTATCGGGCTAGACGGGATAAACTAGTTAATGGGTAATTAACTAGTTAATGATATTGGGCTACAAGTATTGGATTAATAGTTTAATGATACTTGTGGGCTTAATAGATGGTGGGCTTGGACTAATTAGAGTTTGACTCTAATTAGGTTTGGTCAAGTATAAATAAAGGTTAATGGTATTAACCTAAACACTTAATCACTTGTGCCTCCTTGTGTTGCGCCCTATTCGGCCGAACATACACCACCACCATTCGACCGCCGCCGTCGAACCACCGCATGCCGCCGCTGCCTCCGCCGCAGCGCCGCCGCCCGCCGGAATCGAAAGGTGTTTTCGATTTGCTTTCGGTTCAAGTTTCTCAAGGGTGCTTTGTACTACCTCGTGGTACATCGTCTCGTTCGTGACCAACCTTGGGTGTGATACGATAGAGGGATTCTTCCTTGAATCCTAGTGCATTGTTTGATCTGGCTCGTACTAGATCACAGGGTTTATCTAGTTCTCCAAATCGCGAAGTACAAGTAAGGTTTTCGAATTCATCTATTTAATTATATTATATCTAGTTGCATTAGAATTGTAAACCTAACGGTTCAAATAGTTTAATCGGGTCAGTGTTCTACCAAGTTACTTTTGATTTCCGCCTTAAGTAAATTGTGGCTAGATGCATAGAAAACCCAATAGGATGCGTAAGTAATACTTTATGTATGTAGTTTATTTGTATAAACAATTTATAAATGTCAAAATGCGTAAATAATAATAAGTCAGTATTTTGATGACAGAATGCGTAAGTAATGATGTTTATGTTATCATATTAATCTTTTTATATGCATCAGGGAGTGGTTCGGTTTATAATCGAAATAACTTAAAAAGTCAAGTAAACTTTCTCGATTTTTAGTTCGGTTCGGTTCCGCTTAATTCTCAATCTAATTCATTCTCAGGTCAACCGAAAACATTTAGTTTTTTTGGCTTTTTATTTTGTCGATGTATTACTATCACTATCACTACGTTTTCAATTCGGATATTATGAGTCAACGTACAAGAAGAGTAGATGAGATTAACAAATGTTTTAAAATACCCCTTAAAATAGGGTTATTTTTATAAATAATTTTAAAATTTTAGTTTTCAACCCTCAAATTAGATATTAAAGACAAAACATATATAACTAATTTCGTAAAATCATCAAAAATTTTAATCACGATTCCATTTTAATCGTTTAACCTCTTTTTACAGTATTTTTTTATTAGCTTTAGTTTGTCTTTTAAAATAGTCAGCATTATTAGTTATCTTTTTAGTTATTATTATTATTATTATTATTATTATTTTTATTATTATTATTATTATTATAAAGTTAGTTTAATAATAATGACTACTCCATCACTGATAATATGGTTTTTATTGTTATATGTTATGATCCTAAATTTTTTTTACCAACACAAATAAAAAAGTTATATATGATATAAACCAACTTTTTGTTTTTCTTAAGAAAATAAATAATTTAAAATCTTGTAGCAACGCACGGACATAATATTACTCATTAGCATATACAGTATATTCTAAATCATATGCAAATTAACCGCCAAATCATCAACAGATGCACTTGTCATGTACACATAAACAATTTGGCGGTGGTTAGGCATCAATGTGGGGCTCATTTTGGGCTCTAAGGCTGCTGGGTATGGGCACCATATGTAGTGGTGCCTTTTTTTGCTACATTATTGCCACCTCAGCAACCACACCACCACCACATCACATCATTTGGTGGAAATACCCACCACATCACACCACACCACACTATTTTATTTTCCATCTCATTATTTCATTTCCATTTATTTTTCACACAAATAATATTTTATATAATTTAAAATTACATTACATTAAATAAAATTAAAATGACAATATTTTAAATTAAAAAGAAAATACTAGAAATTAAACATTAAAATACTATAAATTAAACATTAAATTAAAAATTACACTAATTAAAATAAATTATTACTCTTCATCGTCTTCATCGTCGGCATGTGCGTTGTTGTAGAGATGGCCCGCCAAGTCCCGTCGAAGTCGTTCGTGTGTTGTTTCGTCTCGAATGTCGACAACCCTGTGCAAATACTATGCACTTCCCGGTACATACAAAGCATGTCGGGGACCGTCCGGCACATATGGAGAAATCATCCGACCATTATCTTCGACAACCATATTATACATTACAACACATGCATACGAAATATATCTTAATTTTTCAAGGTCATATGAATGGGCCGCGTTTTTGACAATGTGCCACTTCGACTTTAAAACTCCAAAAGCCCGTTCCACATCCTTACGTGCAGATTCTTGTTTTTTGGTAAACAAGACCTCTTTTGGATCAACTGGATGTCGGTAGGCGTTGACAAACGTCGCATGACGAGGATATATACCAGCGCTAAGGAAATAACCGAATCTATATGGATTGCCATTCACCGTAAAAGGAGCATCGGGTGCCTTTTCTGATAACAAGTCGTTGAATATTGGTGACTGATCAAGCACGTTAATATCATTATTAGAACCCGCAACCCCAAAGTAAGCATGCCAAAACCATAAATCTTGGGAAGCAACAGCTTCTAATATCAACGACGGTACTCCATGATGTCCACCGGTGTACTCACCTCTCCACGATTGTGGACAGTTCCTCCAATCCCAGTGCATACAATCAATGCTACCAAGCCTTCCAGGAAAACCATGTCTCTCTTCGTGTGCCTCATATAATTTTTGAACATCGGTTACTGTTGTTTTCGCAAATAAATAGGTCCGAATATTTCCAAAACCCCTTGTGAAAATCTATACATACTTTCCCTAACAGTTCTTTCAGACATGCGTAGGTACTCGTCAAGAGAATCAGGGGATGACCCGTAAGCCATAGCTCGAATTGCTGCAGTACATTTTTGCAAAGCAGTGAATCCCCGCCTACCTCTAGCATCATATCTCAATTGAAAAAAAGGATACCTGTTTTCTAATGCGGTACATATGCGCATAAATAAATTGCTAGACAGACGAAACCTTCGTTGGAAATTGTTGTCGTCATAAACAGGATCATCCGCAAAATAATCTTGGTATCGCATGTCGTGTCCAGCTTCTCGATTTCTATTTAGCTTTGCGGTTCTAGTGTCAAAGACTTCTTCACTTTCATCGGAGGATATATCATCGAGGAGTTCTGAGTATATTGTTAGCATAAACGCGTCATCGTCGTCAGATGATGAACCAAGATAATTCATTATTTGTGCGTTGGGGTATTTTGGCAGAGTTGTGGTATGTTTTGGTAGTGTTTTGAGTGTGTTTATATAGGAAATAAATAAATTAAATTAATTAATTAATTTTTTTTTATTCATCAACGGCTATAATAGCCGTTCAACGGCTATATTTTACGTTCAAATCGATCAAACAACCGCGTGGAGGGGCGTTGCCTGTTGCGTTCTCCACCCAGGCCGCACCCCAACGCCGTTGGGGGGGGGGGGGGTGTTACGGACCAACACCACGCCGTGGCCGACCATATCACACCCCATGCCGGCTTCCCGTGAACCCATACCCTTGAACCTAAGACCAAGGAGGACAAGTTTAACATGCATTTAACATGCCAATCACATCTTGTGTCCTTACAAAAGTTATTTTAACAACTCAACTAAATCAAAGATTAAAATATTGCAATAAAAATGTTTGAGACTTAAAAGGATTAATATATTGCAATAAAAATGTTGAGACTTAAATTGAAAATTGGGTGAACATTCGAGGGTAATCATTACTGAACATATTATGTATTCTATACTTACTCTTAGAGCATCTTCAATGGGAGCTTTTTTAAAAGCTTATTACTATTACAATAAGCTTTTGAATGACCTTTTACTATTGGAATTACAAGCTTTTTTAAAAACTTTTTGCAATGACCTTTTTTCTACTAACCTTTTAACACACTTTCGATGTTTGTCTTTTTTGGTCCCCTATTTTTAATAAGTTTTCATTTTAAACCTTTTAACACACTTTCAATTTTTTTTTAATATATGCAATGTAATATTTTTATCTATTTAAATATTAATATCAATTATTATAATATTTTTGTATGAAATATTTTAAAAAATATTAAGTTTTATAAGATGTCAAAAAAATTGTCAATTTATATATAAATGATTTATATGAAACATTTGAAAAAGATAAAGGTAAATTAGAAATATTGTAAAAGAAAAAACTTTTGTAAAAGGTTAACCATTGGAGATGTTATTTAAGAATAGATTTTTGGTTAGTGGATAATTGATGTGACAAAAATAATAAGCTTTTGTGAGGTTAACCACTGGGGATGCTCTTATATAAAGGATTTAGGGGACATGACATTTTTGGTAATACATTAATTTAAGAACATGTCAAATCTCCACATCCAATCGTTTCTTTCACACCCCTACCGGTTCGTTCAAACCGTAGTGGGATCCGGTGAATACTCAAAAAACGGTGAGTACTCGCGAGGATACCTTAAAAAAATTTAAAAAATTTAAAAAATATATATATAACTTCTCATGATTATTACTACATTTGACAAAAAAAAAATTTTAAAAAAACATTTTGATCTAGTTTTTTTTGTGGACCATAATAATTATCCATATTTTTTTTGGATCAAAATTATGATCCATATTTTTTTAGGATTATTTTTGAAATTTTTTATTTTTCTGGATTTTATAGGCTGCGATTTTTATGTTTAAAAAAGAATTTTTTTTTAAAATAGTTTATTTGGATTATTTTTAGAGTTTTTAATGAAGTCCTCGCAGTCCACCCAATTTTTAATCCTCACTTGATCCGGACTGGTCGTTCCTCACGTTACCGTTGTTCTCTTCACTTGGCTTATTCATCCTTGGCTTCTTCCTCCTTCAAATCAATTCATCATAACCATTCATTGAATCGGTTCCTCTTCCACCGTCGTTCAATTTCAACGCAACGATTCATTCCTATATAAACCATCTTCTCCGATCACTTTTCCTTCACCCAATGAACCGGCATTATCAATCGGATGTTCTTTAGTAAAAGGCGAAAGAATAGCTCGCTTTGAGGAATACTTCCTCCATGCCTGATACGAATTCCAATCGAGTTTTGCCGAATTCTCTAATCCTAAATAAATTAAATTAAATTAATTATGTAGCCAAGGTGTTGGTGAAATGCTTATTTTGTTTATCGTACTTTTGTACGGTTTACTTCACTTTCAATTGATGACAAAAACAATTTTTTTTGCATATAGATCTGTATTTGACAGTTTTCTTCTAAGTAAATAGTTACATGTTGTGGAATTGAATTAACTTCGTTTATTTTCTGGCAATGCATGTCAAAATTCTCCAATCTTAAAGTATGTAGCCCATGTGTTCGATGAAATGCTTATTTTTATTTAAAATACATGTTGGATAGTATTGGTTTTGCATGATTGATTCACCACTTATTTCAAAGTTTCTGATACTTGAAAGTAAATTTGATAATGCACAGTAAATTTTGAATATACTTAGCCACAAAAGAAACCAAACTCAAATAATATGTGCAATGCCTAAATCTATTATTTCTTCTTTTATCCATTAATTTTTACATTTCATTGCTTTGTAGTATTGAACAATTTCTAGTGTTCCTTTTTTTTTTCCAGAAAAATCTTGGAATCCTCATAGATCCCCAATCGAGTATCCAAATACTAATATTATCATATTTTTTTTAAGGGCAAAATGATCCAACCCCAGGAGCTTCGGCAATGCCAAGAGAGAACCAAGAATATATTATTAAAAAGCTAGCAAGGGATAGCGAAATGTACAATACGGGAAACAAAAACAAAACCAAAACGCCAATACAACCAAAACCCCACACAAGCAAGACTAAAAACAGGTCGACGGGTTCGAAAGCCATCCTGGCCAGTTATTAGCCAAGCTCCTAGATTTAATAGAAAGAAAGCGCTGAGAAACCGACTTCCATAAAGAGTAGAGTTTTAAATCTCCAAATCCATTTTGTGTGGTCCAATTGAAACTTATGTTATGTATAATTGGTGTCTTGGCTGTTTGTATTTCATTAAAATGCTCGCATACATCTACCGCCTCCATCCATAGTGCCCGTTAAAAGAATACACTCCATTTCCTCTTATTCTCTCGTCTCTATGAATTCATTGGACTTCAACATGGGATCAGTAATCGATTAAAGGTCTCCTCCTACTCTGTTCCTTATTCCTCTACTCTTCGTTATTCAATCAAAATTTCGGAATCATAGGGGGATGACACAAAGAAACCCATCAAAAATCGATATTTTTTCTCACCCAAATCTTTTTTCATGTACAACGTTTAATATTACATACGCCAGGTAAAAAGTATTCTTGCTCTAATTCACAAACGCTTGGTAAAAGTAAAATCTAGATCCCAATTTCAAACTTTTATTATGGGTTTTAGTTTTGAGTTGATAAAATAGTGGAGAGCTTGTAGAGAAATGCAATTAGGGCTTATTGGTTGAATAGGATTGAGAAATTTTCAGATGTATTGTTGTGTAAGGATCATCTATAATTTGTCTTCAGCTTTTGATTATTCATAGGCATTTGTGTTTTCACATTTGATTACTGAATATTGATGATCGACACCTTTAAATTTGTAGGAATTTTTGGTTGATAATGAACAACTTGTTAATATGTATGATATGAAGCTAAGCTTGGGGATGCTAGTTATGTTAATTTCAAGCTTCCATATTGTATCTTTTGATGCAAAAGGATGAACTATTTGGGATCAAGAAAACAAAAGATATATGGAAATAATGAAATAGGTTCAAGAAGCGAGCCGGATAAAATGATGCATCAGCCCACTTACTTAGGGGCTTTGGGCTTATTAGGTTAACTAGCCTATAATCCGTGATGAATCACGGGCGGCTTGTAAAAAATTTCATAATATTTTACTTCCTCAAAAATACCTTTTCATAACATTTTGCACATTTGAAAGAAATTCATAGTGAAAACAAATAGTTTCATATATTTTTGAGAACATGTACTATACATATTACAAATTCATTAACAGATAAAAACGCTCTCTAAATCAACACTGTAAGTAAAAGTTTAAGAAGTACCAAAATATTAATTCCGCTATGACCCATTTTAACTGAACCCGTATTGCCCAGTTATCAAACTCATCATCTGGCCACCTCTAACAAATAGTAACCAACTATACAACTAAAAAGGTACGACAGAAAGCTGATGTTGATGATGACCATTGCAATTGTTCAGCAAACCGATCACTTAGCTCATTTTGTGAGTCTCTCGCACCATAAACACCCGCTCATTCCACAAACTGCCTTCTTACGCCTGCTGCATAAATCAGAAATATCTCCTATTTGACTATTTTTTTACTAACCACAAAATAATCACCAGGGTACATATTGTGTTGATTCTTGCATTCTTGAACCATAACCATTTCTACCTTCTAAAGCAGTTGGTCTTGGTCCAAATCCTTTTGAGCTTGCACCTGGAGCCTGCAAAAAAAAAAAAAAGAATCTCTGCTGACATAGATGAATAAACTTCTTAACTTAGCCAAAGGAACTCAGTACATACATTATTCACTGACTATGCAATTCAATAAAAACATGCCTTTTTTCTTTAAAAGAATCATTTTTTTGGGTGCTTTCATTGTTATATACTCCGTAGATATCCAATTCAGATGTATATAATTTCTTATATCCATTTTTTTAATAAAACTTTAACATAAGAAGCACTTACAATCTTAGTATAAGTATTACTTTTACATGATTAAGTTAGGGGACTTAACAAGAGTTCAGTTAATCAGGTCGACCCGAATAACCTTAATATGATATTTTAACCTGCATAATCAACCCAAATAAACTCGGGGCCAGGCATGTAACACCCTAAAATTTACAAGATTTTAAAAAATTTTGTGTGCAAGATTATAATAAAAAAGGTCCCATAAATAATCCCCAAAATAATTGTTTGATATAAAAATGTATTTAATGCGGAAAAGTCTTAAATAAAATTCGGAGTTTTAAAATAATAAAAACGTTTCACATCAGCACTCAGAAGTAGTACAGCAGTCAACCGTCCACCTTCTCTTTTCCTTTGCTAGTACCTGAAAATGGGAGGGTGATTTTGGGTCAGCGGGGAAGCTGAGTGAATAAGCTCAAAATGTAAACAACTACAACATACAATACATGAGGGCACACAAGTGAACTCCTACTCATTTGCTACTCAGTTAATTTCTCAGTTTTCGTTTCTTTTAAATTTATATAGCGCGCTTGTGTAAATCGAGTCGAGAGATCAACCTCGCCTCTCCTTACACTAAAATGCCACTAAGGCTACCACACAGAATTTCCACACAGAATTTCCACTCAGATTTATTAATTATTTTTATGTTTTCAACTCATAACATAAACCACACAGATATCCCTGTCACATAGTAGCACAAAATGACTCGGTACCGGCTCAGATACTCGGCACCTCTGTCTCAGATAAGTGGTATGTAAAAACAATCACTCAGTTACTCAGATAACAGATCAACACACAGAAAGTAAAAACAGATCAAAACAGTTAACCACATAAGTCATGCACGTATCGTTATAACTGAATACACGGTGAGAATACTCACATCGAATAGCCGTAAGCTCCTAAATATCCTCGGTACTGAAGAGCGTCTCTAACCGGTCCTAGAAGGTCCTACAATGTACAAGGAAGCTCGGGTTAGGATTAGGCTCAAAGGTTGCTTCAGCAGAAACTAAACAGCACTCAGCACTTTCGCGGGAACTGCTATAACTCTCAAACCGCTCACTAGATATTATTCAAATTTTTACAGTAGTTAAATGACTCAGAGGACTACAATTTTACAGAAGGCTTCGGAAGCTAGATCCAAACAGAAAAGGCTCAAAACAGGCTCGCGAGACAGAATAGCTGAACCGAAAACTATCCAGCGAAGGTTTACTAAAACATCAATAACTTTTAAATCGTAAATCCGATTAACGAGCCGTCATCGTCGTTGGAAAGAGGACTCAGAAACCTAGAAATCAACACGGGCCAAAAATCTAAAAACGTATTTGAAGTGTGGTAAAAACAGTCCCGAAGTCGGGGGACAGATTCTAATAAAGCTCAACATGTTAAATAAAGCCCGTTTTGGATCCCGACAACAACCCGCTCATTCCCGAGACACCCGACAGCCCAAAACTCAGTTTTCTCAAAATGTAAGAAATCTTTAAAACCATTTTATAATTTATGAATAGTTTCCCGATTGGGAAACCAAGAACCCCACGGGTACGGTTTCCCCTTCGGTTATTAAATTCCGGTTTAATTAAAACGATAAACCCGAGGGCTCGACCCTTGCCCAGATTATACAACCCACAGCCCTACTGTAAACGATATAAACCGTACCGACTGAAAATAGAAACAACACGAGCTAGAAATTTAACAAAAGATTTAAAAGAAACGAGACAACAGTAAACTTCCAAACTAAACCGAACCCGACTCGGTATCAAACCACCAAATCACAGCAGCCCTATATATCTCGAGTCTACACTCAATCAGATTATCATACGAGTATGGGAATAAAACGAACGAAACAAGAAAGAAAACAATGATTACCGCAAACTGCTCGTCCTCAATCCATGACCACAATCACCAAATCGGAGAATTACAAGCTGCTCGAACTCAAGCAATTTCGTAACACCTAACTGGTCAGAATCAGATTAGAAACAGGAATCGGGAAAACAAATTAAGAGAAAGAGTTAGGCGAGAATTCTACCGAATAGACAAGACTCTAGTTCATCCCGCCACCGAATACACCCGATCTCCCTTGATTGCTGCTCGATTCCCGTAGTCCAAACACGCACACACAACACCGATTACAACATCAAATTAGTCACGGTTTAAATATTCCAAAGGAGAAACGAAAACAGAAAAGATGACACAAAAAGGAAAACTACCGAAAATCACGATCGTCCCTTGACTAAACTTGTTGTCCGACGCAAATTAAATGATGGGAAGCTGCTGGATTCTTCACGTGGTCTAACCCCCTTCTCTTTACTTGTTGCCTCATGGAAAATATCCAAGTAAATGGATGGTGATGACTTTCCACCGCCTCATCTTTTCTATCGCCAATAATATCACAACACCACCAGCTTATGGGGTGACTGATTAAAATCCTCCTTCCAAGATTTGTTAAATATGCCGACACCACAAGATTTCCACACCCACTATCATTTGATTTTGAATTCTTCACATCGACTGCCAATAAAAATGGAGTAAGGGATTTTAGGTTTAAATTTTAGATTAAGTACTCTAAGATTCGGGCTCTAGGCCTCTAATTAAAATTGGGCTAAACACCAAATCGAGTTACAAAATAAAACAAAAGGGGGTTCGGGCCTTCGCCAATTGGCCGGCCCGACTCAAAATAAAAACACGATCATTAGACTGGTTGAAACCCGAGATGAACTATTAATTTACATGATATTTAAACGATACAGGACGTCTAAATAATTATCAAGTGTCCAACTAGTTAAGACGGGTAACTAATATGAACCGTCTAATTACAGACCGTATATATATTATGAACCGACTAATAACTAACGACATAAACCAGGATGCGCCCACACTCATAAATAATAATAATAAAGTCTTATGCTCATTGAAAACGAACCGAATAACTTCTTTATAATTAATTTGATAATTAATCATTTTAAAATAAAATATAACAATCAAAATACTATTATTTAATTACTACAATTTTCGGAGCGTTACAACTCAACTCCACTTGAAATAGAATTCGTCCCCGAAGTCATCGCTCGAAAGAAACTCAGGGTAGCGATCTCGTATCTCATACTCAGGCTCGCCAACGATACATGTCCTCAATCGGGAAACATGAAAAGAGTTAAGAATGAAAAGATGAAAGGAACCTCTTCAGGGTGACCTACTCGATCTGAATAAACTTTGGCTCTCGCAACTGCCATACAATCTTCCGTCTTTAACGGCGCAAGAAATTAAGGCTAACAGAGATAAAAACGGAGTGCTCGATAAGGATTTCGGTTTATCGATGATAAAGAATGTCAATAATAACCACAAAATAATCACGATACTCTATGCTGAAGGCGTCTTCTTGCTCTTGTAGTCGGGCACAGTCGTTGCACCCAGCGGTTGACGTTGCGTTGAATCTCCGATTCAACTCCACTTGGAGATTTGTTACGGTTTGGTTTGTGGCGACTGATAATCACAGCGTAGTGCTCGGTCGTCGAACTCGTGCTCGTAATCATACTCGGTCCTCTCACGACGATAAAAATAAGATTTTATGGGAAAATTTCCCGCACAGTGCTATAAAGGTATTATTTTTACATTCTATCAACATATAAAGTCCTATTATTGGCACTCTCTATCAATAAGCAGCATCTCAAGGTCCTCTACTCTCTAGGACATTAGTTTGTTTTAAGCATAAGAACAATTTAGTGGTTCACACCACTATTAAACAATACCTAACAAGTATAAAAATTCACATAAATGTATTTCATCACACAAAATTTCAGATAGTAGGCAACTCATGCCTCTTACTCAAGCTGCATATACTCAATTGCACACACCTCAAATCTCCACAACTTGTTTTTAATTCAACGCAAGCTTATCTCATAAATTTAAACTCAAATCTCGTTTAATGACTTCTCACCAGTCAACACAATGTATACATTTACTCGATTTTACATTTTTCTTTTCACGCGATCAAATTTAATTATCAGGCCACTCGAACAGATAATTTCTCTTTTAAGTTGCGTTATTAGTGCTCTTGTTAACTCGTATTTAACAAATTCTCGCTGACTTTTTTTTTAATTGATCGCTCAACTCATTTTAATGATACTTATCAATTCTCATAATAATTTTATCATTTAGCTCGTTAATTATTTTCTTGCTTTGTTTTTATTTAAATTGTCTCCTGCTTAATTTGACTAATTGTCCACTTATAAATGTCATTTTTTTTTTGAAGTTCGAACACCTCAATTAAATGATTTCTCTTTACTCAATTAATTAACTCGTTATTTCCCATGTACTTAATTACTCAATTATTTTCGCGTTCTCCATAAAAATTTCCTCAATACTTTATATTTTTAGCTCCTCCTCGATTTAGAAATTCATGAAAATTTTATTGTCTAATAGACTTATATATTTTTCTCAATTGCTCATCTCAATAACTATTATCAGTTTAGCAATCATTCAATACCGCACAATATTTGGTGATTTTCTATTTGATAATTTAACTCGATACTTCTCCTTAGTTTTTAATTTAATATTGTTCATAAATAACATTTTATCATATGGTTCATTCTAATAATTTATCTGTTTAACTTGATTTATTAGCTCAGTAATTTCTCAGTAATAATAAAATTTTCCACATAATTTATTATGGCGATCTTCTCATGACCGACTCATTAACCAATATTCTTATTATTCTAAGTTTAAAATTTCTCGATTTATGAATTTCTTACCACTTGATAATTATACCATTACATGAAATTAATTATTCTTCATTATTCTTATAAATACTCTAATCACATGCGCATATATCTATCACTCAACACAATAATTTGGCTCCACAATGTTCTCAACTGGAATTTTATAATTTTCTCATAATAGTGTTTTCCTCAATTAACTCGATTTGACTAATTCATAATAAATTCTCCTATTTTAATAACCTCTTATCATCTCATTATTTTCTCATATGAATAGTTTCTCGATTTAAAAGTTACTCGTATAAATTCTCTAGCCAATAATATGAATATATATGCTCATAACAATTTTATATATAATTCCCGATGATAATTATTATTATTTTGGAAATTGCCCTTTTTACTCCTACTCAACTCCACTTGGAGAAAACTCGTCCTCGAGTTTGGCGCTAGAATTCTCTATCATAATAATACAACAACATCCCCTCACTCAAGCAAATAATATGCATATAATAAATTCACAATAGCAAGCATTGGTCCATTGTTCCCCTCAAAATCTCCCCATAACCAACCAAAAGTCCTGTGTGTACGGTAATAGGGGCCCTCTATTACTTTTGACACCTACCTTTGTTTGGTCACGGGTCAATCCCAAAGTTCACAACTTCCCACACATAAATCCACCAGCAAATCACACTAAAAAGGAAGAAAATTTTACTTTCATATCTGATAAATTACTCAAAATCTTATAAACATTACTCATAAATGCACTCAGCAAAAAGGCACTCAGCCAAAGTATTTTATTATGTTTTTAACTCAGAACATAATATAACTAATAAGCTCTTCTGATTCATTTTTAAATAAATCATCACCGAATTCATGATGATAGTCTCCCTTTAGTTCACTTTTAATAAATACCCTTTAAGATAAACTTGAATAATTTCTGTTTAATTTGACTCGGCAATCCTCGATTAGTTGGTATAACAAACTTATATAGGTTATTCAATATCTCTGCGTTATATTAATAATCTCTCACTGAATTCATAAATTTTTTTTATGGATTTTCAAACTCAGCTATTAAAATCACATACTTTAAAAGTTTCTCATTTGATCTCAATTTAACAAATCTCGGTTTATTATTTTCTCAGCAAAAAGATTTTCCCAATACATCATGTCTCATCTTTTTATAAAAACATTTGCCTTTTTAATTGTCCAAAGATTTCATAACACCCGAATTTCTCATAAATTTAAAAATTTGATAAATAAGTGAAAAGGTTCCACTAAATAGAATCTCAAATGATAATTCAACATTTAAAAACATGCTTAATCCAACTAAAGTTTTAATATTAAAAACTAAAACGACTCTGAAATAACGGATAAAAATAAAATCCAATTCTAGTTAAGATTTCCCGTCTAGTTCAAATGTAAATAACTTAAAATAAATATCAATTTTAAATAATTTTTTTTTATAAAAATATGTTCTTGGTATTTTCACTTTACTCGAGTTGGTAAACCATCATGAAATATTTTTTAAATCAGTTGATAATAACAATATCTTTCATTTACTCGTTTTTACAGTTTACTCGTTTCAATAACTCTTTCTATTAAGTACTTTTCCAAAACGAAAGATTTTAATATTTTCTCAATATGAAAAATTTATTACTCCCCATTTCTTATTACCGAAGACATGTTCCCATTAAATAATCTATGGAATTTATATCATACTTTCATATCCATTTATTACCCCTTTTCGTTAAAATTTCTCAAAATTATCAAATCTCACAGATTATATAAAATTATATGTAATTATAATTTTTTTAGCGTGTATGACACAGATGCACTCATAAATACACACAGAAAATATACTCAGAAAAGCGATCCTCGTGCGAAATAAACTCGGAGTTAAATCAGAATTATGCTCAAAATAATAACAGCAATTCTCATATTTGTCATTCCTCAAAACGCAGAATACAAAGAAATTCCCAAATAAATAAAAGTTCTTAAATATTACCAGCAGCAGGAAAAGCGAGAGGTCGACGTGACATGCTGTATATTGGATGTGGAATCTTTACTCAGAAATATTTTACTTATTTCTCATATTAAAAACTCGTAACTCAAACTTGAGTTTGAATTCACCCCTTGTGAATCCAAATCCCTCAAGTCAGCGCTCTGATACCAACTTGTAACACCCTAAAATTTACAAGATTTTAAAATTTTTTGTGTGCAAGATTATAATCAAAAAGGTCCCATAAATAATCCCCAAAATAATTGTTTGATATAAAAATGTATTTAATGCGGAAAAATCTTAAATAAAATTCGGAGTTTTAAAATAATAAAAACGTTTCACATCAGCACTCAGAAGTAGTACATCAGTCAACCGTCCACCTTCTATTTTCCTTTGCTAGTACCTGAAAATGGGAGGGAGATTTTGGGTCAGCGGGGAAGCTGAGTGAATAAGCTCAAAATGTAAACAACTACAACATACAATACATGAGGGCACACAAGTGAAATCCTACTCATTTGCTACTCAGTTAATTTCTCAGTTTTCGTTTCTTTTAAATTTATATAGCGCGCTTTTGTAAATCGAGTCGAGAGATCAACCTCGCCTCTCCTTACACTAAAATGCCACTAAGGCTACCACACAGAATTTCCACACAGAATTTCCACACAGAATTTCCACTCAGATTTATTAATTATTTTTATGTTTTCAACTCATAACATAAACCACACAGATAGCCCTGTCACATAGTAGCACAAAATGACTCGGTACCGGCTCAGATACTCGGCACCTCTGTCTCAGATAAGTGGTATGTAAAAACAGTCACTCAGTTACTCAGATAACAGATCAACACACAGAAAGTAAAAACAGATCAAAACAGTTAACCACATAAGTCATGCACGTATCGTTATAACTGAATACACGGTGAGAATACTCACCTCGAATAGCCGTAAGCTCCTAAATATCCTCGGTACTGAAGAGCGTCTCTAACCGGTCCTAGAAGGTCCTACAATGTACAAGGAAGCTCGGGTTAGGATTAGGCTCAAAGGTTGCTTCAGCAGAAACTAAACAGCACTCAGCACTTTCGCGGGAACTGCTATAACTCTCAAACCGCTCACTAGATATTATTCAAATTTTTACAGTAGTTAAATGACTCAGAGGACTACAATTTTACAGAAGGCTTCGGAAGCTAGATCCAAACAGAAAAGGCTCAAAACAGGCTCGCGAGACAGAATAGCTGAACCGAAAACTATCCAGCGAAGGTTTACTAAAACATCAATAACTTTTAAATCGTAAATCCGATTAACGAGCCGTCATCGTCGTTGGAAAGAGGACTCAGAAACCTAGAAATCAACACGAGCCAAAAATCTAAAAACGTATTTGAAGTGTGGTAAAAACAGTCCCGAAGTCGGGGGACAGATTCTAATAAAGCTCAACATGTTAAATAAAGCCCGTTTTGGATCCCGACAACAACCCGCTCATTCCCGAGACACCCGACAGCCCAAAACTCAGTTTTCTCAAAATGTAAGAAATCTTTAAAACCATTTTATAATTTATGAATAGTTTCCCGATTGGGAAACCAAGAACCCCACGGGTACGGTTTCCCCTTCGGTTATTAAATTCCGGTTTAATTAAAACGATAAACCCGAGGGCTCGACCCTTGCCCAGATTATACAACCCACAGCCCTACTGTAAACGATATAAACCGTAGCGACTGAAAATAGAAACAACACGAGCTAGAAATTGAACAAAAGATTTAAAAGAAACGAGACAACAGTAAACTTCCAAACTAAACCGAACCCGACTCGGGCTCGGTATCAAACCACCAAATCACAGCAGCCCTATATATCTCGAGTCTACACTCAATCAGATTATCATACGAGTATGGGAATAAAACGAACGAAACAAGAAAGAAAACAATGATTACCGCAAACTGCTCGTCCTCAATCCATGACCACAATCACCAAATCGGAGAATTACAAGCTGCTCGAACTCAAGCAATTTCGTAACACCTAACTGGTCAGAATCAGATTAGAAACAGGAATCGGGAAAACAAATTAAGAGAAAGAGTTAGGCGAGAATTCTACCGAATAGACAAGACTCTAGTTCGTCCCGCCACCGAATGCACCCGATCTCCCTTGATTGCTGCTCGATTCCCGTAGTCCAAACACGCACACACAACACCGATTACAACATCAAATTAGTCACGGTTTAAATATTCCAAAGGAGAAACGAAAACAGAAAAGATGACACAAAAAGGAAAACTACCGAAAATCACGATCGTCCCTTGACTAAACTTGTTGTCCGACGCAAATTAAATGATGGGAAGCTGCTGGATTCTTCACGTGGTCTAACCCCCTTCTCTTTACTTGTTGCCTCATGGAAAATATCCAAGTAAATGGATGGTGATGACTTTCCACCGCCTCATCTTTTCTATCGCCAATAATATCACAACACCACCAGCTTATGGGGTGACTGATTAAAATCCTCCTTCCAAGATTTGTTAAATATGCCGACACCACAAGATTTCCACACCCACTATCATTTGATTTTGAATTCTTCACATCGACGGCCAATAAAAATGGAGTAAGGGATTTTAGGTTTAAATTTTAGATTAAGTACTCTAAGATTCGGGCTCTAGGCCTCTAATTAAAATTGGGCTAAACACCATATCGAGTTACAAAATAAAACGAAAGGGGGTTCGGGCCTTCGCCAATTGGCTGGCCCGACTCAAAATAAAAACACGATCATTAGACTGGTTGAAACCCGAGATGAACTATTAATTTACATGATATTTAAACGATACAGGACGTCTAAATAATTATCAAGTGTCCAACTAGTTAAGACGGGTAACTAATACGAACCGTCTAATTACAGACCGTATATATATTATGAACCGACTAATAACTAACGACATAAACCAGGATGCGCCCACACTCATAAATAATAATAATAAAGTCTTATGCTCATTGAAAACGAACCGAATAACTTCTTTATAATTAATTTGATAATTAATCATTTTAAAATAAAATATAACAATCAAAATACTATTATTTAATTACTACAATTTTCGGAGCGTTACAAGGCACCCGTAATTATAACGCATATAGTTGGATCGAAAATCAAAATGTACCTGAGAAGAATTAGATTGAATGAGTAAGGAACTTCCATTTTCTTCTTCTGCCTACACTATTACATACAATAAGCAGTTACTATTAAAGCAATCTCATGATACATTTTTATTATAATGAGAATTTGAAACAAAGATGATTCGGTATCTACAACCATCCAGCATATTAATCTTGTACAAAGATTTTTTTAAACCATAATCTTAAAAAAAACAACCATAGCAAATATTTATTCTCTGGTGTTTGCAACTCAGAAGCTGAGCTGAGGTACTAAAAAATATAAAAAACCACCAATTAAAAGGAGGTCAGCAAAAGTCAACCTTTTCACCAAAATCCACAACTTAAGGGAAATTAATGAAAAAAGTTTAATGTGTTGTTAGCTAGAAAAAAGTTACTTTACGTGTATGGCCTGATTTAAGCCAGTTGTTGCATCTTATCTCCTTTGAGTAACTCTTTCATAACTCCAAAACGATGTAGAACTTGCACAAATAATATTGACATTATTTCTTATAAATTAAATGTAACACCTCAATTTTTCAAACCAATTTAAACTTTTAAATAAATGAAGTTTGACAACAAAAATTCATAACATCCAAAACATGGACTAACAAAACATTTGGAATGACTAATAAGTGCCAAAAACCGGTGTTACAATAACATCAACTCTATAGTCTAAGGGAATCAAATAAGTACACCGAGCTTAATCATCCAATGCTATAACTACGAGCCGCCTAATCCTTTGCTCCCGAACCTGAGTACATAGACATAAAAGAAAACATAGTACGTGAGACAAAATTGTCACGTGAGAAACATGGGTTTTAGACCCGGTCATAATGAATTGCAATTAAATAATATTACTAAAATGATCATCAAATTGCACATAAATCCTACATAATCTCGAGCTTGCCCTAAGCTCACACATACGCAACAGGTCATCCCGAAGCAACTCCCCCGATGCGGGTTATCATCAAAAGGTCTTATGGTAATTGGGGTTCTCCCAAACTTACCGAGATCGTCACTCCCCCGTCTCGCGGGTTATCGTAATCCCCCTTTTTATCGGGTTATCATAGTCCCCCGAATGTCGGGTTATCGTTCACTTAGATATACTACCCTTGCGCAGGGAGGTACCGCCCCAAGTAGTAATCTCAACTCCCCCACGAATGGGTTATCGTTTCTGGATAATTTGACTAACACATAATTGGTCATCAAACATGAGCCTTAGCTCCAATTCAATCATCAATTCAACAAGTCAATGTCACAAATCATTTCATGGCATATAAACATTACAATCAATTTCTTTATCAAAAACGTTTATTCAATAAAGACTCTTTCAATCATTTTAGTCATTAAAAATCATTTTCCTATGTACTCATAAAAGATCACATGTACTCACCTTAGCAATGCTATCCAACACTTGTGTTTAATAACACAATCCTTACTTCCAAGTCGAGGAAGTACTTCCAATCACAAGGTCTTCTTGACCTAACATCAATACCATAACAAGATCTAGTTATAATCCATAACTAGCTACTAATTAATCCATCTAAACATTTCTAACCACCAAGTTCATACAACTTGGTGGAATCTCAAACCCTAGTTCAAGATTTCCATCACCAATTCCAAATCTAACTTGTACACATTGATTACAAGTCTACAAGGAGTGTTTTACACTCATGAAAGTTCATCTTCCCCAAAGATGACATGGTGCGTTCCCAAAACCACCATTGTTATCCATACTAAGCTCAAAATGAAGGTAACTAAGTGAAATAAGCAAGAATTCTTACCCTTGATGCTTAAACCCTTCAAGATGGTGAAGATTCGAGCTCTTTAGCTCCACAAACCGTCCAAATGCTCTCAAAAACGGCTGCACTCTCTCTAGGGTTCGTAGCTGTTATGAGCCCTAGCTTCTACACAACTTTATATAGTCTAGACAGTCCTCGCGCCCCGCTCGCGTTTGCCTCGCGCCGCGAGGTGACGCGGGATACCTTCTTGGTCGCCGCAGGAACGCCTACCTCACGCCCCGCTCGCACCTGACTCGCGGCGCGAGCTCGATGCGAAGCTCAACACGAGCTCGGCGCGAGTCTCTCCCATCTGAGTTCTGAACCCACCGTTTGATCTCGCGTCTGGCTCGCGCCTGCCTCGCGCCGCGAGGGCTGTTCCAGCCAGATTCTTGGCCTTTAAACTTGTTTCCATCCAAGTTTTGACCCATACTTGGTTATACCAAGTACCAAACATTCAAACATTCGATAAAACACAAACCGAGATGTAAACTAACATAAATAACGAAATCCACATAAATCCCAAATAAATACACGAAATGACAAACGTAAAAATCACGGTCGTTACATTAAATGAGCATGGAACAACCATTTTATAAAATTGATCAAAGTTTGAAACACTAATTCAGCCCATTTTGCCACAGTAAAATTGATCAAAGTTTAAAACTTTAAGATCATTTTCTTACCTTTTCACATCTTCTGGTACATGGAATGGCTAATAAGGCCAACCAAGGTATATTTTGGTTGCATCTACTTCTTTAGTACCCAAAGCAACTCCATGAAAACTGTATGAATTTGCCTTATTTGGTGATCCAAAACCAATTGTTGTTGTCAGTTGTCACCTACAAATTAGCAAAAAATTCTCAGCATTTCTCTCGTTTTTTGTATGATTATACAACTGTTGACCTTAATCGAAGTGGGTTTATTAGTGACAGCTTTGGCTTCTTTAATGGCAGCACAAATTTCATCATAACCAGTGTTACCATGTTTCACCCAGATTATATGCCACCCAAGAGCTTTTAAACGCTGGTCAACGTTTTAAGTGAATGCAACTCTGATTATAGAAATTGTTAAAATTTTACAATTGAAACGTTTTTCCACCGAGAATAGGCAATTATTAGATTGAAGGGGTAGCATACTTACAGATCAGATGCTACATACAAAATTCTTCATGTGTCACACACGTAGTGACGTAACCCTAAGTCCAAAAGAACACCAGGAGAAGCCTAACACGAAAACAGACTAACCTGAGGATTTGAGAAGCGGCTGAAAGAATCAATTGATGACCTGATTGAATAATGCCCATAATTGGAAGATGGAACGAATGGATTTCTGAAATCACCTTTGAACGACATTATAATTTCTTGCTCCTGCTGATGGGGAGAAAATCCTTCACCGGAAATGTAATTTTATGTCTGTACAATTACAATTATTTATGCAACCGTTTTACGACAGATGGAAAACACACAATTCACAGACATAAACACTGAAACAGAGATTAATGCTTAATATTAGGGAATTTAAACTAATAATTGGAAAAATTAATCACCGAAATTGGAAGAGATAAACTGAAGATTAGGTATTTCATCTTCAGAAACCCAATCTCTACAAGCTATCCAACCGTTCATGAGTCCAACGGCGGAATATAGGGTTTTTATCAATCAATTGCAGGAGAATGAACCGGAACCGACTTGATCAATCAAAGAGAATTTCGAAGGAGACGGAGTGGTGACGTGGCTATGAGTTATGAGGTATTTTTGACGTGGATGAATGACGTGGCAAGATTTAAAATTCTTTTTTTTATTATATACTGGCCTATAACTTGTGATAAATCACGGGTGGCTTGTAAATTTTTTTATCGATTTTTAAATAAATATATGTAACAATTTGAATATTTATTAATATTAAACTAACTCATTTGATATGTAAAAGGTAATAATCAAATAAAATTACATATGACAACTTCGAATATAATGCATTATAGAAAAGAGCAAAGAATAAAACGTTTATTGATAAGTAATAGTGAAACATTAATATATGCACCCATTGATATATGCCATTGACAATTGCAAAACTCGAGCTTGCTAAAAAGATAATATTTCAGCAATTGGGGATTTAGATATGTTTATTTGTGAAAAGATTTTTATTTAAAAGAAAGATGGTTACCTGGGCGGTCGCTTTCTTGGAACTAATTCATAGGAGCTTGAAATTCGCTATAGAACTAACACTACGTTTAGTTATTTCTTGAGTAAATTACATGGATTGTCCCTCTGGCTTGCTCAAAGCTTTGGATTTAGTCCCTAAGTCCCATAAATTACAGGATAGTCTTATAATAGGGGGGTCAGTCAAGGTTTTGGTCCCTAATCCGTTAAAAGTTGCTGTTAAATTGTATTAAAAGACTAAAAGGCCCCTTACACCTTTAATTTTTAAAATTTTAATTTGAGTAAATTACATGAATAGTCCATGTGGTTTGAGTTTTGGATTTGGTCCATAAGTCTCAGAAATTACACCCGTGGTTACCGTGGTTTGGACTCCGTATTGGTTTTGGGCCCTAATACTAACTGCCGTTAAAATTTGTTGTGAAACTTTGTTAAATTGACAGTTTTACCCTCACCCTCACCATCTCTTTTCTCTTTCCTCTTTTCCTGCAAACTTTAAATTGACAATTTGACAATCCTCCGGCAGCTTCACTATGACCACCATCTCCGACACCTCACCACCACCATCTGCGACAACCTCACCACCGCCGCCGCCATCTACGACACCCATCACCACTACCAGTTTCATGTATCCTCATCTAGAAACCATTTTTCGACAAAACACTTTACATATGAGCTAGGGGTGAAGAAGAAGAAAAAGAACATCAACACCCAGAAATCTTATCATATTTTGAATGATCTGATTTCCTTTGTTAAAGTCCGGTCTGTTGATAAACACCCAGATTTGAAGTTTTGTTAAAATATACATTACCACGTCTATGAATCTCTCTCTCTTTCTCTCAAATTAATACCTGGAAATCATTTTCATTATCATTTTCTTCTCTCTTCCTTTTCATCATCATTTTTTTCTCTCTTCCTGATTGTTTACCAAACACCTGCTGCATATTTCCGCCATTGTTGTTAACGATTGATCAGAACATGGTTTCCCCAAAATGATTTCGAGAAGTATAACACCAAGATCGTACACATCAGTTATCAAATATGGGTAGTTTTGTTTTAAAGGGAGTGGATGAAGAAGATGGGTAGTTTTTTTTTAAAGGGACTGCAGAGCGTCAAATTCAAAAAAATTTGGTGTTTGTAATTGTGGTTTTTACCTTGGGGCTTTTGGAAATCTTTTAATTTGTGTTTTTTAATACTTCGTACTTGTTTTTCATTAAGAATTAGGGATGAGGATACATGAAACTGGTAGTGGTGATGGGTGCTGTAGATGGAGGCGGTAGTGGCGGTGAGGTTGCCGGAGATGGTGGTGGTGAGGTGGTGGTGAGATGCCGGAGATGGTGGTGATGGTGAGGCTGTGGGAGGATTGTGAAATTGTCAATTTAAAAAATTTGAAGGAAAGAGGAAAGAGATGGTGAGGGTGGAGTAAAATTGTCAATTTAAAAAGTTTAACAGCAAATTTTAACGGCAGTTAGTATTAGAGACCGAAACCAATATGAAGTCCAAACCACAGTGACCACGGATGTAATTTCTAAGACTTATGGACCAAATCCAAAACTGTTGTCAAACCACATGGACT
The DNA here is from genome assembly GCA_963853835.1 of Calendula officinalis. NCBI lineage: Eukaryota > Viridiplantae > Streptophyta > Magnoliopsida > Asterales > Asteraceae > Calendula > Calendula officinalis. Next base: position 21,228,331 of record OY970822.1, read on the forward strand.
ATTCGTATAATTTACTCTTTTCATTTTATAATATCTCAATCTTCCATTCATCCTCTCTATATTCTCTCCCACTCTCTTTAATCCCTAAATGAACTAAAACCAAGGGAATGTAATCGGTAATCCAGTTAATCCCTAGATGAACTAAAACCAAGGGAATCCAATCGGTAATCCAGTTTATATAATTTGGCATGAACACCCAATCGTTAATTTAAATAAAATTTGGTAATTATCGATTTGGAAATAATATTTTCCTAATATAGGAAACAATACATTCCACTTATGATATAGAATGCATTATAGACATCTTTTGTAACACACCAATTTTTTCGACCAAATTTAAAACATTTAAAAATATAAAATATATGTCTTTACAAACAAATATCCAAAATTGTAAGTTTAGATAAAACACTTGGAGTAATTGCTAGTATCAAAAATCGGTGTTACAAATATATCAAAATAATGTCTAGGGAATTAAATAAGTACACCGAGCTAAATCACTTCCAAATGCTAACTACGGGCCGCTTAATCCTTCGCTCCCGAACCTGAGTACATAGCCAAAATAAACGTAGTACGTGAGACAAATATTGTCTCGTGAGAAACATGGGTTTTAGACCCGGTTAGAAATAATTTTGCAATAAAATAATAATTAAATAATTATCAAATTGCACATAGTCAATCAATCTCTAAGGCTTGCCATAAGCCAAACACATACGTAACGGGCCTCCCCGAAACAACTCCCCCGATATGGGTTATCTAGGTAAACTCCCCCGTTTCTGGGTTATCTATTTGCTACCCCGATTTCCGGGTTATCTCAAACTCCCCTGTTTTCCGGGTTATCTATTTCTCGACACACTACCCTTGCGCAGGGTGGTACCGCCCCAAGTAGGTGTCACTAACTCCCCCAATTTATGTGGGTTATCTAGGATCCAATCGATTAGCTACCACATAACAAATCATCAACTTGGGTCAAGGCCCATATCACAAATCAATCATACTAGTGGTAACTAAACAATTAATTCACAATTCAATTCAATTCAATTCAATTCATACTCTATCAATTCAATCTTTTCTTTATTAAAAATATTTATCTAATAAGGATTCAGAAATCATTTCGATTCATAAAACATTGTTTACTATGTACTCAAAAGATCACATGTACTCACCTTAGCAAAGCTATCCAATACTTGTTGAAATCAACACAATCTCTACTTCCCAAACAAGGAAGTACTTCCAATCTCAACTCCTTCTTGACCTATTATCAAAATCATCACAAATCTAGTCATAAATCATAACTAACTACTAGTTAATCCATCTTAACATCTCAACCACCAAGTTCATACCACTTGGTGGAAATCTCAAACCCTAGTTCAAGATTTCTATCCAGAAAACCGAAATCCAACTTGTACACATTGATTACAAGCTTACCATGAGTGTTTTACACTCATGATAGACCATCTTCCCCAAAGATGGTATGGTTGGTTCCCAAAACCACCATTGATACCCATGAAAAGCTTGAAATTAAGGTAGAAGATGATAAGAATCAATAATCTTTACCTTTGATGTCTAAATCTTCAAAGATGATGAAGATTTGAGCTCAAGATCAGCAAAATCGCCCCTTCTCTTCAAAATAACGGCTGAGCTACAAGTAGGGTCGTTGATGCCTAAACCCTAGCCTAAAACCCATTTTTATACAGACTTCAGGAGTTCACGATCGCGAACTTGAGTTCGCGCCGTGAACTATGCGTGTCGTGACCATTTCGCGATCGGTAACGGATCGTGAACTCTATGTCTGAAAACCCCAAATCCCTGGACGGAGTTCACGATCGCTAACTCCACTTCGCGCCGTGAACTCCACTAGTCAGCTAGGCTGCACTTTTCGGTCCTTGTCTCGACCCGGTTTCGTCCATAACTTTCTCATACGGTATCCAATTGACACGAAACCAATTCCTATGGTTCTGAAATGAATTATCCTTATTTATCATATTTTTGTACAATTTATTTATTTACAAATTCTCGGTCGTTACAACTATCTACCCCTTAAGAGGATTCCGTCCTCGGAATCGCATCATAATCAACAAAGTTCGGGTAGCGTTTCTTAATCTTGTCTTTGACTTCCCAAGTCAAATTTGGCCCAAGGGAATGTTTCCACTTGACCAACACCAACTCAATTTCTTTGTTCCTTAATTTCTTTGTTTGGGCCTCCAATATGGCCTCGGGCTCTTCAATCAATCGGTTGGGCGCATCGACCCGCAAATCTTGAAGTGGGATAATATTCTCCACTTCACCCAAGAATTTCTTCAAATTACTAACATGGAAGGTGTCATGGACACCTTGCAACTCGGGTGGAAGTTCTAACTTAAATGCTTGCAAACCGACCCGTTTCAAAATCTTAAATGGGCCAACATATCTTGGGCTCAATTTGCCCTTCTTACCAAACCTCATCACGCCTTTTCAAGGCGACACCTTTAACATCACCATATCACCGACATTTAAATCATAAGGTCGCTTCTTCAAACCCGAATAACTCTTTTGGCGATCTTGTGCCACTTTCATATTCCTTTGAATTATTCCAATTTTCTCATTTGTTATTTTTACAATCTCGGTACCCGTGAGTCTCGTCTCACCCGCCTCTAACCAACAAGAAGGCGTCCTACATTTTCTCCCATATAAAGCCTCAAACGGTGGCATCTTAATGGTCGAGTGATAACTATTGTTATATGAAAATTCAACTAACGGTAAATGTTCATCCCATTTACCACCAAAATCCAAAACACACGACCTCAACATATCTTCGACCGTTTGGATCGTTCTCTCACTTTGACCATCGGTTTGCGGATGGTAAGCGGTGCTCAATCTCAACTTCGTCCCCAACTCTTCTTGGAGTGATCTCCAAAATCTCGAGGTAAACCTTGCATCCCGATCGGACACAATTGACAATGGTACCCCGCGCAAACGAACAACTTCATCAACATACAATTTTGCCAATTTCTCAAGTGGCATGGTCTCCCTAATAGCTAGGAATAATGTACTTTTCGTTAACCTATCAACAATCACCCATATGGCGTCATGATTTCTACTCGTCTTTGGGAGACCAACAATGAAATCCATTGTGATGTCATTCCATTTCCTGGCCGGCACTTGTATTGATTGTGCAACACCATAAGGAACTTGGTGCTCGGCTTTCACTTGTGCACACGTTGCACATTTTGATATGAACTTTGCTACCCTCGACTTCATCCCGGGCCACCAATAAATTTTCTTCAAGTCTTGATAAGTTTTTGTACTTCCGGGATGAATCGAATACTTAGACTTGTGAGCATCATTCAACAACACTTTTCGGTTTCCACCGAATTTCGGGACCCAAATTCGACCATTCACGGTTTTCAACCCTTGACCATTTTCCTCAAACACTTGGTTCTTTCCCAATCTCTCTTGTCTATAATCGTCTTTTCCCATCACTTCCATTTGTGCGGTCTTTATACTTTCAATGAAGCTAGATACTACATCAATCCGCATTAACTTAGCCTTAACCGGTTTTTCATAAACTTTTCTACTCAAGGCGTCGGCTACCACATTGGCGTTCCCCTCGTGATAGACGATTTCACAATCATAGTCACTAATCAATTCAATCCACCTTCTTTGCCTCATATTAAAGTCTTTTTGTGTAAACACATACTTGAGACTTTTGTGATCCGTGTACAAGATACACCTTGTACCATACAAGTAATGCCTCCAAATCTTTAAGGCAAAAATAATCACCGCCAACTCCAAATCATGTGTTGTATACCTTTCTTCCGAATTCTTTAATTGCCTTGAAGCATAAGCTATCACCTTTCCCCTTTGCATCAAAACGCAACTGAGACCTTTATTCGAGGCGTCACTATACACCACGAAGTCTTCCATACCATCGGGTAGAGTGAGGATCGGTGCATTGCACAACTTCTCTTTCAACAAGGCAAAAGCGTCCTCTTGCCTTTTCCCCCAATCAAATTTCACGTCTTTTCTCTTTAGTCTAGTGAGTGGGACCGCCACTCGGGAAAAATCTTCAATAAACCTTCGGTAGTAACCGGCTAACCCAAGAAAACTCCTAACTTCGGTCGGGGTCTTCGGTGCTCCCCAATTCTTCACTGCCTCGATCTTAGACGGGTCAACTTTTATCCCGCTTCGAGATACCACGTGACCTAAGAATTGAACTTCCCGCAACCAAAATTCACACTTTGAGAATTTAGCATACAATTTTTCTCGTTTCAAGACTTCCAAAGTTTGCCTCAAATGTTCTTCATGTTCTTCTTCGTTTTTGGAGAAAATAAGAATATCATCGATGAATACGATGAGGAATTTATCGAGGAATGGTTTACAAACCCTATTCATGAGATCCATAAAAATTGCCGAGGCATTCGTCAAACCGAATGGCATAACTAAAAATTCATAATGACCATAACGGGTTCTAAAGGCCGTCTTCTCGGTATCACCTTCTTTGACACGAACTTGATGGTAACCCGATCTCAAATCAATCTTGGAGAAATAATCGGCTCCTTGAAGTTGATCAAATAAATCATCTATCCTTGGCAAAGGATATCGGTTCTTAATCGTCATCTTGTTTAGTTCTCGGTAATCGATACACATTCTCATCGAACCATCCTTCTTCTTCACAAATAAAACCGGTGCACCCCATGGTGACGAACTAGGACGGATAAAACCCTTATCGAGCAAATCTTGAAGTTAAGCCATCAACTCTCTCATTTCGGTGGGAGCTAGACGATACGGGGCTCGGGCAATTGGCGTCGCCCCCGGGACTAAATCAATACGAAACTCGACTTGTCTCTCCGGTGGCAAACCGGGCAAGTCATCGGGAAAAACTTCGGGAAAATCTCGAATAATCTTCAAATTCTCAACCGTCTTCTTTTCTTTTCTTCCATCTAGGACATAGGCTAAAAATGATGCACAACCTTTCGCTAAACATTTTCTTGCCTTAATTGCGGTTAACAAGTTTGGCATACGATGTCTCTTTTCCCCATAGATGTACACCTTTTCATTTTCGGGAGATTTAATCGACACTAATTTCCTTCCACATAAAATCTTGGCTTGGTGGATTCCCAACCAATCCATCCCAATAATTACATCAAAAGCCTTAATTCCCATAGGCATCAAATCAACCTTAAACTTCTTGTTATCGATTTCTAACTCACAATTTCTATAGACATGTTGAACCATAGAGGTTTTCCCATCGGCTACTTCTATTTCATACAATTCATCAAGTAACTCTAGTGGAACCTTAAACTTAGCACCAAATTCATGAGACACGAAAGAATAAGTATAACCCGTATCAATCAACACATAAGTGGGTATGGAGTTTATGAATAAGGTACCTGAGACGACATAATGAGTCTCTTTGGCTTCTTCACGCGTGAGTTGGAATGCACGCCCTTTGACTTTCGACGGCTCCGGTTTCTTGTGAGCGGTCGACACCAACGTTTCGGTTCCCTTCTTTGGGCATACATTGCTATAGTGCCCCTTCTCGTGACATGAGAAACATTCAACTTCATCAAGGCTTTTAACCTTGCAATCTCTAGCTTTGTGGCCAAAACGACCATATTTGAAACAACCATTAGAGTCCGCCTTGCATTCTCCTTTGTGGTCCCTACCACACTTCCTACATCCCCCAACACTTCCTTGTTTTGACCCGCTCGGGGAAAACTTGCTCTTTTTGGATGGCCTCGAAAAGCTTTCAAACTTCCTCTTCTCATTACCAACCGATCTCTCTTGCACTCTTCTCTTGCTAACTTTTTCGACACTTCGGGCGACATTGATCGCCTCACCAAGAGTGGTTGCCCTCTTCACTTCGAGCTCATACTCCCATGGTAACCCATTTGCAAACCGAACCACACGACTATGTTCGGTTGGGTAAGTACTTGACACGAACGGGAGGTATCCCGTACACTTCTTGGTATACTCATCCAAGGTCAAATTGCCTTTCTTGAAGTGCAAGAACTCTTCCAACAACTCCTCCAACTCCCTTTCGGGACAATACTTCTCTTTGAGTCTCCTAGTGAACTCATCCCACGACATCTTGTAAATGGCTTTCTTCCCCAAGGTTTCATACACGGTGTCCCACCATGTAAGAGCATCATCTTTGAACAAACGTGAGGCATAAGTCACCATGTCTTCCTCTTTGCACTTGCTACTCTCAAGCACACGTTCCGTTTCTCGAATCCATTGAACCGTCACTTTCGGTTCCGTACTCCCGAGATAGAAGTCGGGACGGCAAGCAAGGAATGTCTTGTAAGAACAACCTTCACGTTCAATCTTTCTCTCTTCACCACTTTCCCCATTGGAGGATTTCTCGGTAGGTTTGGTGCTCCCCGTTGACTTGGTCTTAGTGAGTTGAGGGGAATCTTCACCTTCCTCCCTCTCTTCCTCAAAAAGACGTTCCTCTTCCTCCCTTTCCTCATCATCATCTCTTAAGTTCAACCGATCATTTATGATCCGGTTAACATCTTGTTGCATCACATTTCGCATGTTAGTGAGCATGGATTGAATGGCCTCCATTGTTACCGGAGTATGGTTATTCCGGATACCCGAATTGGCCAATCCATTCCCATCTGGATTCACATTTGAAGCTTGTTCTCCATCCACTAATCGACCACTTCTCGTTCTAGCCATCTTACTATAACAAGATGTCAACCCAATTAGAATCCAATAAGTTGACTAAAAAGTCAAAATTAAACATAATAATAGCTCGATTTAAAACAATTCCCTCAATGGTCAACCCTAGTTCTTAAAGGTCAACCTAACTTCCTATAGAACATAATGTCCCAAAAGCAAAGTCTAAGTCTAGGGTGGGTAACCAACCTAATTCACTTAGACTAATGCTCTGATACCAAGTTATAACACACCAATTTTTTCGATCAAATTTAAAACATTTAAAAATATAAAATATATATATTTACGAACCAAATATCCGAAATTGTAAGTTTAGATAAAACACTTGGAGTAATTGCTAGTATCAAAAATCGGTGTTACAAATATATCAAAACAATGTCTAGGGAATTAAATAAGTACACCGAGCTAAATCACTTCCAAATGCTAACTACGGGCCGCTTAATCCTTCGCTCCCGAACCTGAGTACATAGCCAAAATAAACGTAGTACGTGAGACAAATATTGTCTCGTGAGAAAAATGGGTTTTAGACCCGGTTAGAAATAATTTTTCAATAAAATAATAATTAAATAATTATCAAATTGCACATAGTCAATCAATCTCTAAGGCTTGCCATAAGCCAAACACATACGTAACGGACCTCCCCGAAACAACTCCCCCGATATGGGTATTTAGGTAAACTCCCCCGTTTCCGGGTTATCTATTTGCTCCCCCGATTTCCGGGTTATCTCAAACTCCCCCGTTTTCCGGGTTATCTATTTCTCGACACACTACCCTTGCGCAGGGTGGTACCGCCCCAAGTACGTGTCACTAACTCCCCCAACTTGTGTGTGTTATCTAGGATCCAATCGATTAGCTACCACATAACAAATCATCAACTTGGGTCAAGGCCCATATCACAAATCAATCATACTAGTGGTAACTAAACAATCAATTCACAATTCAATTCAATTCAATTCATACTCTATCAATTCAATCTTTTCTTTATTAAAAATATTTATCTAATAAGGATTCAAAAATCATTTCGATTCATAAAACATTGTTTACTATGTACTCAAAAGATCACATGTACTCACCTTAGCAAAGCTATCCAATACTTGTGTAAATCAACACAATCTCTACTTCCCAAACAAGGAAGTACTTCCAATCTCAACTCCTTCTTAACCTATTATCAAAATCATCACAAATCTAGTCATAAATCATAACTAACTACTAGTTAATCCATCTTAACATCTCAACCACAAAGTTCATTCCACTTGGTGGAAATCTCAAACCCTAGTTCAAGATTTCTATCCAGAAAACCGAAATCCAACTTGTACACATTGATTACAAGCTTACCATGAGTGTTTTACACTCATGATAGACCATCTTCCCCAAAGATGGTATGGTTGGTTCCCAAAACCACCATTGATACCCATGAAAAGCTTGAAATTAAGGTAGAAGAGGATAAGAATCAATAATCTTTACCTTTGATGTCTAAATCTTCAAAGATGATGAAGATTTGAGCTCAAGATCATCAAAATCGCCCCTTCTCTTTAAAATAACGGCTGAGCTACAAGTAGGGTCGTTGATGCCTAAACCCTAGCCTAAAACCCGTTTTTATACAGACTTCGGGAGTTCACGATCGCGAACTTGAGTTTACGCCGTGAACTATGCGTGTCGTGACCATTTCGCGATTGGTAACGGATCGTGAACTCTATGTCTAAAAACCCCAAATCCCTGGACGGAGTTCACGATCGCTAACTCCACTTCGCGCCGTGAACTTCACTAGTCAGCTAGGCTGCACTTTTCGGTCCTTGTCTCGACCCGGTTTCGTCCATAACTTTCTCATACGGTGTCCAATTGACACGAAACCAATTCCTATAGTTCTGAAATGAATTATCCTTATTTATCATATTTTTGTACAATTTATTTATTTACAAATTATCGGTCGTTACATCTTTTAGGTATGACAAAATGGTATTGATGCCTATCATTTATGAATACCCATGTGCATACCGATTTGAAGATGACAATTGTCAAAATCAAGGGATGATATGACGAAAGAGAATTGCTGGATTACACATGTCAATCTTAGAAGTGGGTAAACACATAAATAGGCACAAATGATAGTCACAAATATCATTTCTTTTTAGGTATTTATATTATGTCCTCCATTTTGAGGCTGCGGGTATGTAAAAACAGTTAGAGTGGCCCACCAAAATAAGCAATGTAATAAAATGAGCCAAGTAATAGAATGATTAATTACGATTACATTGTCATGTTTGTTAGTTATGTTGGAATATGATGAATGATTAATAACTTTTGTTTGGTATGTATAAATAAACATTATAAAGGAATGAAATTATATTAAAGGACTAAAATTTCCTTATAATATATATATATATATATATATATATATATATATATATATATATATATATATATATACTAATCAATTTTTAAAGGGCATAATTGGAAAAGTATAAAGAACCCATGAATGAAATGAAAAAATATATGGGGGCCTGTGGAACATATGATATATATTGTAATATAATGAGATATTCAACATAATCAATCATCGCATTACCAAATATGTAACAAATAACCTTTTTTTATTACATTGAAATAGTTGATTAAATTCCCTCTTTGATTCATCCATACCAAACAATACGTAACTCATTTTTTAAACAACCTGCCCAATATAATCAAAAACTCTTTCACACGTTTTATTAAATTTGTGGTGGCTATTAATTGAAGTTAGATACTTATTAATTTTTTTTATTATATTATAAGGAGTATAATATGAATAAATAATCATGGTCACAAAATATGTTACAAGTTGTTTAAAATATATATATACAAACAATAATATAAAAATTGTTGTTTTTTGTTACTATAACTCAGGAAATTATTATACTAAGTATTTGTTTTTTTACAAGTTAATTTTATAACGATTACTTTGAATTTTATAAGGAATATTTCAATTTATCATGAATATATCTATATCTATTTATTTTGTTTTTAATGTAAAAACTTAAAATAGGAAATTGTTGATAACTCTCATATCATGTAAATACAAAATATAATTTGAAAATCAATTAATAAATTCAATCTAATATATGAAATCCAGAGGCGTATATATCATTCAATTTCAAAACTATAGCTTGAGAATGTGTATAGAAAATAAATTAATTAATTAAAAGTACCTTGAAAGTTAGCTTAATAATCTTTATTTCTATCTTTATTATTAAACTTTTATTATAGATACAGATAAAGATAAAGATAAGTTTAATTAAACTTGAATTTTCTTTATGAAAGATCGTGGTTTCTTTGAACAAAATAAACAAAATCGCTTGAAGATCAAGAAAACCATATTTGTAATTGATTTATATTCACTATCTTGGATTACCCAAGTAAAATTTCAACCTTTTGATATGATTTAAATCAGTAATGCATTGCGGAATTATCTATAAACTAATAGATACCATTTCATTCCTAAGCTAATTAGGAGTGCTTCTAAAGTGTACTTCTTCCACATATTACAAGTGAAAGGGAAAATGTAAAAACTATCATTAAAGCAGCCCAAGCTAGACTTACTATATCCATGTAAGTTATATCATTTATCTCTATGATAGAATTATACCATTAATAATAACATAGTGAATGATCTGGAGTCAAAAAGGGATTTTGACCGAACACTATCAATGAATCAGTCTAAATAAATATATTTTTGAAGAAATGATATGATGATGACAAGTGAAGTCACGTATCGCCCACAACCTGGTGCTGGTGGTGTTTCTAAGGATTCTAATGTAATTTTATGTTTTTTATTTAAATATATATGTTGGTTATGTATTGTTATAATTTTAGTTTTTGGGTTTCTAAATAACAGATAGGTGAAGTGGTTACTATGGGGTTCGTCAAGGATGTAAAATCTCATATTGATGTACAAGACTATAATGTTTATCAGAAAATCCACTTATTAAGATTGGAATGGTCAATTTGGGTTATGTTCTATCCAACCCAAGTCGACCCATTTTGACCGTAACATTTCTTGTTTTGCAACCATTTTAGAGATTATGGAATGCTTTAGGTTGTGATGGTCCTAGAGTAATAGGTTATGTTTCTTTAAGATATTTGAGGCTTTATGTGACTATATGTTACTCTATCTTGTCCTACAAAAAAAATTCTCATTTCTCCTTATAATTTTGTCCCACAAAAAAGTTCTCATTTCTTAAATTTGAGGGACCACTTAATAAAATAATATTATTACCAATAATTCCACCAATAAAACACTTTCTCTTTCCAATCTAACCTTATATTTTAATAAAATCATTATCAAGGATCTCTCCACTAATATATCCCCTGTGTTGGGAATGAAAAACACTTCTATTCGATATTGAGATAGTTTACAAAGGAAAACACTTAAACACTCAAAGATTACGAAAGAAAAACAAACCCACTGGCTAATACTCACTCTAAGTATTACTCTCTAAACACTCTCTGTTTTGTGGTGCATTACAACTGAGATTACATCTCTTATTTATAGTAAAAACTAGCCACTAAATCTACGGCAAACATTTAATGATTTCATGGTGTGAACCTTTGAACTTGCCATCTTTGAATCAAGCTTTTCTAGAAGGTAGGCTATCCAAGTTAGACTTGATAACTCACATTCTCCCCCTTAAGTCGAACTTGGATCGAGATTCGTCACGCCAATCATATTTCGCATTTCACCATGCTTCACGCGTGCTAACGCCTTTGTGAGGATATCTGCTCGTTGATCCTTTGTATTGACATATTCCACTATAATCTGTTCACGTTCAACGCATTCTCGTATGAAGTGAAAACGGATGTCAATGTGTTTGCTTCGTCCATGAAACACTAGATTTTTCATCAAGGCGATTGCTGACTTATTATCAACATACAATGTGATAGGCATGATGTGATGTCCCGTGAGCTCCTTCACGAGATTCGCAAGCCAAATGGCTTGACATGCTGCTGACGTTGCTGCCATGAACTCAGCTTCACATGAAGACAACGCAACAGTCTTCGGTTTTTGTGATTGCCAGGTGATTGCATTCCTTCCAAGATAGAAGATCATCCCACTGGTGCTCTTCCTATCAACAATATCACCTCCAAGATCACTATCGGTAAAACAAACCAAGTCTTCAATATCACGGCCTTTTCCATAGTTGAGTCCATAATCTATGGTTCCCTTCACATACCGCAAGATGTGTTTAACAACTTGGAAATTCATTGTGGTTGGTTTCTCCATGAAACGACTTGCAATTCCAACCGAAATGATAAGTCTGGTCGAGTGTGAGTCAGGTACCTCAAACATCCCACTACTCGCCTATATTCAGTTGGATCAACTTTTTCACCATCTTCATCCTTATGGACCTTTAGCTTAGGCTCCATTGGTGATGTTTTCGGGTTGCAGTCTAGCATCCCAAATTGCTCTAGAATATTCTTTGCATAAGCCGTTTGACGCAAAGATATCCCCGTCTTCGTTTGAGACACTTCGATTCCAAGGTAAGAAGAAAGCAATCCCAAGTCACTCATTTCAAATTCTTTCTTCATTTGTTCCTTGAATTTGACAACGTCTTCGGTGTTAGACCCAGTAATGATCAAGTCATCAACATAGACACCAACAATAAGAATTTTGTCCTTCAAATTCCTTGTGTAAACCGCCGGGTCTTGTAAACTTTTCTAAAAACCAAGTCCTTTCAAGCTTTTGTCTAAACGAATATTCCAAGCTCGAGGAGCCTGTCGTAAGCCATAAAGAGCTTTGGAGAGCTTGAATACCTTGTGGTTTTGTGCTTGATCAACATATCCTTCTGGTTGGGTTACGTAGACCTCCTCCTTGAGATCTCCATTGAGAAAAGCCAACTTGACATCAAGGTGGTGCACAACCCACCCGTGTTGAGCTGCTAGGAAAGAATGAGCCTTACAGTATCAAGTCGTGCTACTGGAGCAAAGACTTCATCAAAGTCGACTCCTTCCTTTTGAACAAAGCCTTTTGCTACTAGTCGAGCTTTATGTTTCACCACTTTTCCTGAGCTGTCTTGCTTGACTTTGTAGACCCATTTCAAACCTATCGCTTTATGACCCGGTGGCAAGTCGGTAAGTTGACATGTCTTGTTCTTCTCGATTGCATCCAACTGTGTTTGCATAGCCTCCTGCCATGCTTTAGAAGTCACCGCTTCTTTAAAATTCAGAGGTTGATCCGCTGCAATCATCATCAATTCTTCATTTTCAACAGGCATAACTTCGGTATCATCAAAGAGGTTTGATAGCGAGCGATATCCCCTGGGTCCTGTTTGGTTTGGTGAAATCTCTGACTCAACTGAAAGTGGATTTTCAAGGCTGTTTTGAACATAAGGGTTTGTTGTGTTTTGATAAGCTGAAGGTAAAGGTGTTTGGGGAATGTTTTCGGGTGATGATGGACTTGTTTCGGGGCTGTTTAGGTTTGCGAAGACATGTGTTGTAGGAGAGACGTTTTGGTTTGAAATAATTGTGTTTGTATCAGTCCATTTCCATGTTTTCTCCTCCTCAAACGCAACGTCACGACTAACCCGCAACTTCCGGTCTTGTGGATCAAATAATCGACAGCCTTTTGTTCCATCTTCCTCACCAAGATACACCATCTTCTTGCTTCTATCTTCAAGCTTCTTCAAGTTACCACCTACAAGTTTAGCAAAAGCAACACAACCAAAAACTTTTAGATGCCCAAGGTTTGGCTTTTTGCCATACCATGCTTCATATGGAGTGACGTCCGGAAGTGCCTTTGTCGGTAAACGATTGAGAAGATAGACCGCATGTCTAACAGCTTCTCCCCAAAATTCTTTTGGGACGTTCCTTCCTTTGAGAAGACTCCATGTCATCCCCATCACGGTTCGATTTCGCCTTTCTACAACTCCATTTTGTTGAGGCGAATGTGGCGTCGTGAGGTGTCTTTTGATGCCATTTTCTTCACAGAATAAGGTGAACTCTTTTGAAGTGAACTCTCCCCCTCGATCTGTGCGTAGTGTCTTTATTTTATAACCTGAACTTGTCTCCACCATCAACTTATACTTTGTGAAGCATTTAAAGCTTCAGACTTCACCGGTAGCATGTAAACCCACATCCACCGGCTAAAATCGTCTACTAAAAGGAGAAAATACTTACTCCCTCCAATAGACGTTGGTGTAATCGGACCACATAAGTCCGCATGAACAAGTTGGAGAGGTTTTTGAGCTCGAAAACTTGCTTGATCAGGGAACGGAATTCTAGCTTGTTTGGCAAGTACACACCCTTCACACACTTGATTTGGGTGTTCAATCTTTGGGACTCCGGTTGTCATATTTTTCTCCGTCAACTTCTTTAAAGCGGAGAAGTTAACGTGACCGAGTCTAGAATGCCATACCCAAGCTGGTTCGTCTTTTGCTGCTAAAAGACAAGTTGGTCTACCAATATTTAAAAGAGTTTTATACAACCGATTTGGGGATCTTTCAACCCTTAAAAGTAGAGTGTTGCTTTGATTAAACACTCTTAACAAGTCCCCATTTAATTCAGCTCGATAACCGTCCTCAGTCAATTGACCAAGACTAATAATATTACTTTTAAGTTTCGGGATGAAATATACCTCATCAAGGATTCGTTGGTCGCTATTTTTACAATCGAGTAAAATCGACCCTTTTCCCAAAATACCAACGGTCGAATGATCTCCAAATTTCACATGGCCTGAGACAGTGTCGTCTAGCTTGTAGAACTTTGAACGATCTCCGGTCATGTGGTTGCTTGCACCGTTATTGAGATACCAAACTCCGGTATCTACTCGATTTTCTCCTAATGCAAGAAGGCTAACACAAATCTTCTCCTGTAGCGATACCTTGCCAGGTATGTCTTCTTGTGTTATTGCCATCATCAAAACGGGATCTCCGTTATTGGTTCGAGTGAGGTTCACCTCCTCACCTCGATTCTTGTTCGGGCACTCCAATGCATAATGACCAAAATTTTCACAATTGAAACATTTAATCTTACCTCTATCCTTTCGGGCAGGATTATGGTCATTCCGGCTTGAATTGGTGTCATGACCACCTCCTTGGCCGCGTCTACGTCCTCGGCCTCTTCCTCGGCCTCGGGTTCCATATCCACCTCTTCCTCTTGAGGTGTTCGACGAGTTCCTCTCGTTTTTCTTGGAACCAGATGCCCACTCGGCGTGTGTGAGCAATAGAGAAGGTCCTCCTTCTTGATCTCCGTAACCTCGGAGTCTCTCTTCATGGGTCTTGAGTCGACCCACAACTTCTTCTCCCGTCATGTTCTTTAGGTCACCAAATTGTTCTATAGACGTAACAATTTGCATGAACCGCGCCGGGACGGCTCGAAGAAACTTCTTTACCACCGTGATCTCATCAATCTTTTCACCTAGAGATCGAATACTAGTCAGGAATATTGGATATTTGTGCATCCAAAGGATGACCTTAATTTTTGATAAAATTCTTAAAAGATTAAACTACAAGTTATTGACTTGGTCAAAGTGGTAGTTTAAATTGATTCTTAAATTCCATAAAAAGTAGTGGGAGCTATGGCTAACATAATTCATTGAAGATATTAATGAATTTAATAAGTAAGACATTAACAACAATGAATTACCAAGTCGTTAGCCAAAGAGTTAAGAGAAATAAATGATCATTGATTAGATTATTGCAAGCCTAATAGCGTGGTCACAAGTCTTGTGATTAATCATTGCAAATCTAATAGGATGTTCACACTCCAGTGAACAAGTTAATCATTTAAGGGAATTTCTTTAACTAGTAAAAGTATCTACAAATCAAGTGGCTAAAAGAGATTTAGCTACAAGGCAAGTTTTACAGATTCAAGAAACTAAAGGAGTAAATTTTTCCAATCCTCCTATGTTTACTGAATCATGTAAAAAGGGCAAGACTAGAATATGTTCTAATGTTGCATGAACAATGTCTAGCAAAGACAAAAGTAATAGTATTCTTAAAATGCTCGTCTTATTTCTTTAGTTTAATAGAAATGACTAATTGTAATTAGTGATAAAAGTTACAAATAAGAGTCATTGAGAAATCACACAAACGCAAAGAATAAGTGATGATCCAGTAATAATTCGGTATCTATCTCCAGTGAGAATTAATACATGAATTAGTATCATCGTTATTCAGACTTTGTATGTTTTACAATATCCATGAATAAAAGTCTCTTCATTCAAAAAGATACAAATCCGTGACTACTCGTCTTGGTGGGAACCTTGATGGGACGATAATGTCATCGTGATATTTGGTGGTAGATTTGAAGTTCTTCGAAGATAGATACACAAGTTTTGTGTAAACCAAATATCGGTGATATTCTGTTCGAGCTCAACGAATATTGGATTGACCACCGTGATAATACTTCGTGGTTGAAAAGTTCAAAAGTATTATTCACAAGGATTGTCCTTAAGCCTGAGGTTTTTGGTTTGAGATACAATGACTAATGTACTTTGGTTCGTCTTAGACAAGCCTGAAATATGGTTGTCATACGAGGTCTTACTGGGTACAAAGGGAATTGTATTTTGAATCGAAATATAACAAGATGGTAATTGCACCTCCTTTTTAGGAGAGATATTTATGGGTCCGTTGACATGATGAAAAACTGACAAGTTTATGGTCATGCCCAAACGAATTGATTTGTTCTTTGTCGTTTATCACAACAGTTTAAGTCAAGAAGTCAAGAAATGTTTTCGAATACAGGAGTTGATAATTTCTACCATGCTCGTATTCGTTATCACAAATATCGTGCTGCAAGGGATGAACCTAACAACGTTACCCAAGAAGTAAAGACAGAGTGTTCTTTACTAGGCAACGCTATTAAAAGAGTTTCTCAAAACTATACATGGGTTACATAAGCTGTTTTTATGGGGTTGATTACCTACATGCCCATCTAGAAGGCCATTGTAGCTCGTGTCATTAAGATAAAGGTTACGAACTTGCACAAGTGGGATTCTGAAGGAATTATGTGCACAGTTAGTCAACCTATGATGATACATCCATGCCTACGAAACACTTAAGGGACACATCGGTGAGTGCATGTAATACGAGCAAGATATGCAATGATACAACGAAGAGAAATGATTCATAATAGTCATTATGAATCAGTTAAGTATTAAGTTAAGTTTAACTTACTACTAGATTAGTTTAACTAACTAATTAATACATGTATTTGTACATTTACTAGTTCAGTAAATATACAATGTGTTAATTATAGATTATCCATGATATGATTTAAAGCTATTAAATCATATAGTGACTGGATAATATTATTGTCTAATTAATTGTTAATGGTATAAAATACAAGTATATATATTTCGTAATCGAAATATATAAGTGTATAATACTAAGACATTTGATAATTAAGTGTGACAATAATAACTAGTAAAACTATAAGGGTTTAAAGTGTAAGAGATAAGTTTAATTAAGAGATTAATCTTAATTAAACTAGAAGGGCCCTAAGTGAAAGTCCTTCTATTATAAATAGAAGGCTTAAGGGATCCCTTATGAGTACACACCATAATCACGAAATCCCTTGCCCCCTTTCCTCCCATTCGGCCGAAGCCACACACACACAAGATTCGTTCTTCGTTCGTTCTTCGTTCGTTCTTCGTGTTCTTCGAGTTTCGAAGATCAAGATCGTTGCAAGTGATCATCAAGAGGATCGCTCGTCGTGTTCATCATCAGTGGACTACCTTAAGCTAAACTAAGGTGTGATTCATGGAACACTCTTTCTCCTCTCCCCTCTTGTTCGATCGAACGAAAACACCAAGAACCCTAGGGTTCTTGGCGAGTGTTCGACGAACACACACAAGCATTGTGTGTGTTCGAGTTTTTCGTACAAGGTTTCTTTCTTGTTAATCTAATCTAGATTTCCAACATCCCAATCCTTTAGGATTTAGGGATTAGGTTTAATCCCACTTCCGCTTTAAGGGATTAAATCAGCTAGTTGGTTTTAACCGGTCAAGAACACCATCATGTTCTTACCAGTATGGTTCGAACCAAGCACTAGGTGGTTGACCCAAAGGGTTGATTAGTCTTTATATGAAAACCTTACAGAAGGTTCCAAGGTTGGAGCTGAAGCCGTAGGAACATACCTTCTCAAGTTGCCTTCAGGAAGAGTTTTGGAACTTAAAGATTGTTACTATGTTCATAGACTTATTAAAAATGTTATTTCTTTTGATTTACTTATACACAGTGGTTTTTATTATGAGTTTTGTGGTAAAACGATTTCGTGTTTAAACGATGACATTTTATATTTTAAAGCTAATTCTCATAATAGTCTATATACGTTAAATCTAAATAACATAGAACGAGACATTTATCATATAAGTAAAATATCCAACAGTAACTTGAATCAAAATTATCTTTGGCATTGTCATTTAGGTCATATAAACGAGACTCGCATAAAGAAGCTCCAAGATGATGAAATTCTAGTGCCATTTGATTTAGAATCATATGCGATATGTGAAGCTTGTCTATCTGGCAAGATGACAAGAGACCCTTTCAACCATTACAAGGAAAGGGCAGGCGAGTTGTTAGGGACTATACACACAGATGTGTGTGGACCCTTTACTCCAGAAGCCAGAGGTGGATACCGCTACTTCATTACCTTTACTGACGACTTCAATAGATATGGTTATGTCTTTCTTATGAGACTAAAGTCTGAGAGCTTTGACAAGTTCAAAGAATACCAGAATGAAGTAGAGAACCAACTGGGCAAGAAAATAAAGTCACTTCAGTCTGACCGGGGAGGCGAATATTTGAGCCAAGAGTTCGACGATCATTTGAAAGATTGTGGGATTGTTTCACAACTCACACCTCCGTATAGACCTCAGATGAATGGTGTATCAGAAAGGAGGAATCGGACCTTGTTAAACATGGTACGTTCAATGATGTGTCGCGCTCCCCTACCACTATCTTTTTGGGGACATGCACTCCAGAGTGCAACATTCACACTGAATAGGGTTCCGACCAAGTCAGTAGAAAAGACTCCGTTCGAGCACTGGACGGGTAAAAAGTCAAAATTGTCTTTTCTCAAGATTTGGGGTTGTGAGGCGTACGTTAGACGTAACTTCACAGACAAACTCACCCCAAGTCAGATAAGTGTATCTTCGTTGGATATCCAAGGGAAACCTTAGGATACTATTTCTATCATCAAGAAGACAACAAAGTTTTTGTTGCTCGGAAAGGTGTCTTCTCGGAGGAGAAGTTTCTAGAAACTGAAACTCCAAGAAAAGAAATAGAGCTTCAAAAAATTGAAGAGGATGAAGATCCACCGACGACTTCAGTCGAACTAGTGGTTCAACAAAGAATTGTTGATCCTCAACCAGAACCACCGGTTGAGGAAGAAGAAATACGCAATCCACGTAGGTCCAGTAGACCACACCAAGAACCAGATAGGTATCTTGGATTCATGATCGATGAAGATGATGGAATTCTACTAGAACCATTGACCTACAGCGAAGCTACTGACGGCGTAGAGTCTGAAAGATGGCTCGAGGCTATGCAAGCAGAGATGCAATCCATGTATGACAACCAAGTCTGGGTGTTATCAGACTTGCCACCACAGTCACGAGCTGTTGGATGCAAGTGGGTTTTCAAGAAGAACACTGACATGGATGGGAAAGTGCATACTTACAAAGCACGACTAGTCGCGAAGAGTTTCACCCAAACACATGGTGTAGATTATTCTGAAACCTACTCGCTAGTCGCTATGATTAAGTCTATTAGAATTCTTATGGCCATATCAAATATTACGAGTATGAGATATGGAAAATGAATGTTAAAACCGCCTTCCTTAACGGGGAGTTGAATGAGGACGTATTCATGATACAACCAGATGGTTTTACTGATCCAAAGAATCCTAACAAAGTATGCAAATTGCTAAAATCCATTTATGGATTAAAGCAAGCATCTAGAAGTTGGAACTTACACTTTGACAAAAGAATCATAGAATTTGGTTTTGTCAAGAGTGAGTTCAAGGCGTGTGTCTACACAAAATTCAGTGGGAGCTTATTAATCTTCCTAGTCTTGTATGTCGACGACATACTGCTCATAGGAAACGATATACCAGCATTACAAGGAGTCAAATCCTGGTTAGGTAAATGTTTCCAGATGAAAAACTTGGGAGAAGCCGCATTTATACTAGGTATAAAGATCTACAGAGATAGATCTAGGCGGCTTATTGGACTTAGTCAAAGTACACACATTGACAAAGTACTGAAGAGATTCAGTATGAGTGATTCCAAGAGAGGATTCATTCCAATGATACATGGCATTACACTGAGTAAAACTCAGAGTCCTACATCTAGCAAGGAAATAGCTAGGATGTGTTTGATTCCATATCTTTCGGCAATTGGATCAATAATGTATGTCATGTTATGTACTGGGCCCGATATTGCTTACTCGATAAGTTTTACGAGCAGATATCAAAAGAATCCTGGTGAGGCCCATTGGGTGGCTGTCAAGAACATTCTCAAGTATTTGAGAAGGACGAAAGAAATATTCTTGGTCTTTGGAGGTTTGATGGAAGAATTGCGTGTAACTGGATACACAGATGCAAGCTTCCAAACCGACAGAGACAATTACAAATCGCAATCAAGATTTGTGTTCACACTAAACGGAGGAGCTATATCTCGAAAGAGTCAGAAACAAGATACGATAGCAGATTCGACTACAGAGGCTGAGTACATTGCCGCAAATGATGTTGGAAAGGAAGCCATATGGCTTAAGAATTTTATCGCGGATCTTAGAGTTATTGCCAGTATCTCTAGACCCATCGTAATATTCTGTGATAACATTGGTGCAATAGCGCAAGTTGTTGAACCAAGAGAGCATCAAAAGACCAGGGATGTACGCAGGAAATATCACCGAATACGCAAGTATGTCAGAGAAGGTGATATTGTTATTAAGAAAATACCAACGGATGACAATGTCGCTGACCCGTTGACAAAACCACTAGCTGGACCAAAGCATGAGAAACATGCAAATGCTATAGGCATGCAGTACCTAGAAATTGGTAGCTATTAATTTTGATTATGATCCATATACATGTTTGAAATCAATACATTATGTAATAACATTTCGTGGGATTGAAATAGGAAGTTTTACGTAATATTTTCACATTGTCTATTCTTAACATGTTTTAAACCTATCCCTGATACGCAAAGTCTTTGAGTATCTAAATATCTGTGGTTGCTTGAATTTAGTGGGAGCTAGATTCAGGAGTTAATACCATTATGAATATTTATCTGTTCATAGTTATTGAATAGAGAAACAAGTGTTGTTAAAATAAATATGCGTAGATGTTTACATAGTTTGCTAAACATTAGACATGACCAAAAGATCGAGATTACTTCATGGAGCCCAAGCATGAGTAATTTCGTGTAGATGTCCTCTGACCTGAGATGATTGGTTTGAGACTCGATAATTTCTGATCTTTAGCGCTTATCTAACGTCACACCGTAAAAGGGTGATCATAGGGAACTTGACTAAGACAGCGGAAGTCGTGTTCGAAAATGCAAGACAATCAAAATGGGATTTGCACCTTCTTTAACTAGAAGAGATATTTGATGGCCGCTCGACGACTAAGACTACTGATATGCGTGGCCACGCTCGGAGAATGATTAGATCATTCGGTAATCCGTTACTGCAGAAAGTCGAAATCAGAGTCGAGAAAATCCGAGTATTTAGAACAAGATCTCTGCTCCATGTCTATTACTCAAATTAAGATATATCATGATGCGAAAGGAAAAATCTGTTAGTGTTACTCATTTTATGAATATTATCTCTGGATGTAAGAGTTCTTATAATGTGGTTATCCTAAATGTCTTACTAGGGACCGCTTTAGGCCAACGATGATCAGTAAGTTATGCTTAACTTGCACAAGTGGGAGTCTGTTGGATTTATGTGCACAGATAAGCACATGTGTCATCGTGTCCAATGTTATAACACACTAAAGGGTCACACCACTACGCACCCAATAATGGACAACCGAATAAAGTAAGTTGTGTAGAATAATTAACTAGTTAAGTTAATTATAAAGAAGAGAATAAATAATAATAGTCTAATTATTATTTGTGAGGAAGGTTAAATATTAGGTTAAGTATTTAACGGACAGTTAATTAATAGTCTATTAATTAACCAGTAAAAGTCCAAGGGTTTAAAGTGTTAATAGGAAGTTTAATTATAAGGTTAATTATAATTAAACTCCAAGGACTTAACTGTAACTTGAGTCTTTATAAATAAAGGCTTAAGGTTAAGGGTTTTGACTAATCACTTTACACACTCAAAACCCTAATCCCTCCACTCTCTCTCGGCCGATCGAACGAAGGTTTTCTTGGAGATCGATGAACACACACACACACACACAGTTTAGTGTGTTACTTTGTTGGTACAATGCGGTCTTGCAGCGTGTTCAGGTGGTGCAGTAGAGGTGGATCATTATTTAGCAATCTAAAGGTAATGTTCTTATTCATCTCCTTCTAGTGATCCCATTGTATAGTAGAGATCCGGTATGTGGGGTTCAAGTTCCGCCATGTGAATCCTACAAGGTATTCCTACAGGGGCTTCATCAAGCTCTATTTGCATCAACAGAACCTCGCGGTTTTAAATCCGCTTCTAAAGACCCAAAGTGGTTTTTCGCAATGCATGATGAAATGAAAGCTTTGCATTCTAAACAAACTTGGCAACTAGTTCCACGACCGCCTAAATCAAATAGCGTTGGTTCAAAATGGGTATTTCGTACCAAGTTTCGCTTGGATGGTACGATTGATAAATATAAGGCTCGTCTAGTTGTTCAAGGTTTTACTCAAGTACCGGGAATCGACTACTCGACCACTTTTAGTCCCGTTGTCAAAGCATCTACCATTCGCACTATTTTATCTATTAGTGTTCTCAACAAATGGTCTCTTCGTCAATTAGATGTTAAGAATGCTTTCTTAAACGGGGATCTTACCGATGTTGTTTATATGGAACAACCACCGGGTTTTGTAGACGAAAAATTCCTTAATCACGTGTGTCGGTTAAAGAAGGCTCTTTACGGCTTAAAACAAGCCCCACGAGCTTGGTTTCAACGGTTAAGCTCAGTTCTCGTTAGCCTCGGTTTCACTTGTAGCCGTGCCGACACCTCTTTTTTTGTCTTTAAA
This sequence comes from Calendula officinalis, assembly GCA_963853835.1. NCBI lineage: Eukaryota > Viridiplantae > Streptophyta > Magnoliopsida > Asterales > Asteraceae > Calendula > Calendula officinalis. Next base: position 21,251,156 of record OY970822.1, read on the forward strand.
AAGGGAACTTCGCTACTCTACTTATTAGTTTATGTCGATGATATTATTCTCACCGGTAATGACAACTCTCTAATTCACAAGTTCATCACTCGGCTCAACAAAGAGTTCTTAATTACCGATCTTGGCTCGTTATATTATTTTCTTGGTTTCGAAGTTCAACATCTTCAAAACGGTCTCTTCTTGAGCCAAGCCAAGTATGCTTATGATGTTCTTACTCGAGCTAAGCTATTGGATGCCAAACCGGTGGCCACCCCTCTTTCTACATCAACATATTTTACGAGTCGTGGCACTCCTTACTCCGATCCGACGCACTATCGGTCCTTAGTAGGTGCTCTACAATATCTCACTATTACTCGACCCGATCTTTCTTATGTGGTTAATCAAGTGAGTCAATTCTTACACAATCTGATGGAAGAACATTTTTTACGTGGGGAAACGGATTTTATGATATGTCAAAGTTACCATTTCCTTTGGTCTCACATTTTCACATGCTACGCCACCTACTATCTTAGGGTACTCCGATGCGGATTGGGCAAGATGCATTGAAACACGACGATCAACCTATGGCTATTACATCTTCATTGGTGGAAATATTGTGTCTTGGAGTGCTAGGAAACAACCGGTCATGTCTCGTTCTATTTGCGAGTCGGAATATCGAGCTTTGGCAAACACCGCTTCTGAGATTATTTGGCTTACTCATCTTTTATGAGAACTCTATGTTCTTCCCGCGGGGCGTCCAACACATCTGTGTGACAATCGGAGTGCACTTTTTTTGAGTCAAAATCCAATCTCTCACAAGCGTGCCAAAGACATTGACATTGACTATCATTTTGTCCGAGAGCTTGTTCTTTCCGGAAAACTTTACACAAAGTATGCCTCTACACATTTACAGCTCGCAAACATATTTACAAAGAGTTTTTCTCAACCGTTATTTGAAGACTTTGGATCTCATGCAGACATATTTACTAGTCAACTAAATTGTTCGAGCAACGATTGTCAAACACGAAGTCAACCTTGGATCTCCTGTAGCTACAGTGCAAACCCAACAAGTTCTTGGCGAACCTAGGGTGATCAAGGTTGATTGCGAAAGTGAAAGTGAGAGTGTGTGAACTCTGTGTTTTTTAGGCTTTTTGAGTCTGTCCCAGTGTGTGCTTCGACAATGAGTTAGGCCATGTATTTATATGGCCCGTCTCAGGTGTATGGAACGTTGGCCCATCATGACTGCAATAAAGCGATCATGAAGCGCCATTATGACGATGTCAATGATCGTGTAACGCCTGCAATAAAGCAGTCATGAAGCGCCATTATGACGGCCAATAAGACACGCGCTTCTGACCATCCTGACAGGCGGTGATGACCTGGCGATAATTTGACAGGCGTTCATGACTTTGACAGGCGGTCATGACTTTGACAGGCGGTCATGACTTTGGGCGGATCCGAACTGACATGGGCCATTAGTAGCGGATCCAATTGTGACGTGGGCTCTTGAACATAAGAGCCCATCATCATTTAGGTTTTGGGGAATTAGCCTATATATACATAGGTAATCCCTACTAACCTCATCATGCCCCCGAGTTAGGATTTGCCCAAAACATCGATTTGCAAGTCGTAACTACCATCATTCATAAGTCTTCTTCCCGTTTTGTTTTTTCTTTTTTGTTTTTTTTTTCGATCGACCGCACCGGCTGCCCAAGGCAGACCGGTGGTGCAGGCTGTTTCATTCGATGCGATCGTTCGATGCGATCGAGACCGGCTGTCGGTATTAGACCGGCGGTAGTTCGGGCAGTCGCTGTCAATTTTAGACCGGACGTAGGGTTTTGACATTCCGTAAGGTAGACCGGTGTCGGGCAGTTTAAGGTTTAATCTTGTGGACCGACGGCACTTTTGATGGTTTGGACCGGAGATCAATTGAACCCTTACACACTTTTAGAGTTGTTTTGCTCAAGTTGTTCGGTGACCGGCAGTAGTATGGCGGTGGTGACCGGCGGTCGATAAGTGATGCGAGTGGACCGACTGCTCAAGCAGACCGGCGGTCGATCGGTTGGCCGGCTGTCCAAGGCAGGATACGGGCGGATGCAAGTCGATTAATACCGGTGATTAATACCGGTGTCGTCGGCATCAGACCGGCAGCTTTAGTTAGGCCGGCTTTTACGGTTTTTCGGGTTTGGGGGACCGGCGGTTTAGGGTATGGTGGACCGGCGGTTTTGGGAGTGGTCGACCTGCAGTCTTGGGTGTTCGGCCGGCGGTATAGGGTTTTTCGACTGAGGATTTGGTTTAGGGTTAGGGTTTGACCGGCAGTATAGGGGCTACGGGCCCGCGGTTTAGGGTTGTATGGGCCGACGGTTTGGTTTGTTTGCTTTAAACACTTAACTCCTTACTAACGGTAATTATATGCCTTGCACGTTTAATTGGGTTGCTCGCTGCCTTACAGGTACGTATTTGCCTCTCCATTGCGTTGCTTTGTTTACACAGTTGTTATTTATTAGGCATATTGTAGTTGTCTTTATTTGAACATGGGAGAGCCAGTGTCAGAGGCAGTTGTGATGGAAACTCCATCAGTTGCTCGGAGCCCTAGCACAGTCAATGACAAAATGCTAACGAAACTTATGGATGAGTATCCATGCCTTAGGAACTATAACGCTATTGTACCTACGTCAAACCAACGAGCCCATTCCCCTCCGCAAGGAAGAGTAGCCCTCTATATCCATTACCTTTCCCACTCTAATTTTAGATTGCCAGCCACCGCTTTTTATTTGAGTGTGTTGAACTACTTCAAGTTGGGATTTGCACAGTTACACCCAATAGCTGTATCAAAAATCACGACTTTTGAGATGTTATTGGTGGCAATGGGGATAAAACCTTCACTACTCTTGTTTAGGACGTGTTATAAGCTGATGAAATCTCACGATTGGTTTTCTGTAGAGTTGAAGGATAGAAAGAAAAAAATTATTCGGGAATGTTTTACTAGTCATAGAAATTGGAGATTTAAATATGTGTTTGTCGATGCCGCTTTCAGAAATATTTGGGCCAGTAACCTGTTTAGATGGAGAACTGGGTTTGACAAATCGTTAAACGATGTTCCATCCCTGACGCCTCAAAGCGGAAGGCTGTGTAAGCAGATTTTACGGAAGTCCATTGTTTTTCGAGTTTATGAGGAAGGTGCTTTGGTGTTAGCTGGTATATCGGATTATTGGGCTGAAGGGATGAAGCAAGTGATTCGTGGACTCGGATACTGGGAAACGTGGTGTTATATTGTCATGCTTTTATATTATCTCTGTACAGGTACTAACTTATTGTACATTTCCTGCAGCCATGAGCTTGATGGATTTCATGGAGGGAGATCCAGCTATTATGGAGTATGAGATCGAAAGTCATCCGACTGATGTTACCCTTGGTGGACAAGAAACTGGTGCCACCTCACATGTTAATTCTGGGATAAACACGACTGCAACCAACGAGGTAACATCAAGCTCGACATCAGGTAATTGCACAATCTTTACACATATATATTTACTATGGTAAAAGGTAAGCGTACGTGTTATGTTTCGCAGGTACTGCTGAGAATGAAAAGTCACTGTCCAGGACTATTGTTGAGAGTGGCAACGAAGATGAAACAGGTAACGCGATAATTATAGTCGTTGCCAACTTATTACGTGTTACTTAACGATCTTATTGTGAATATGTAGGGGACTTCGATTACCTGGGAGCAACGTTAATTCCAGATCCCAGATTGGATGGCCGAGATATGTTAGGACTTGGTAAAAGGGCGGTAAATCTAGATGTAAGCGATTATGACCTCCCCCCGAAGGTACCAAAGTTGACGTTCCCCTCTAATCTTCCCGCAAATGCGATGTTAGTAAATCGCGGGGGTAATACTGGATCATTTGGAGCAAGCGCCACAATCGGTTCGACCCATAGTATGTTTGGGACCATCACCGCTCCTTTTGGATCTACCAGGTTAGCATCGAACCACAATTTTGGCATGACACAGTCTCCCGTTATACAACGTACTAACCTGCCTATGTCAACTAGCGAGAGTGCGCCGTCAGGATCTATGAACGGGAATACAGGTGTGATTGGTGAAGCATATATAAAGATGTTCAATTGTTTTGTGGAGTACGTCCGACAGCTAGTAAGCAATGAACATGTGGAATTAAAGAAATCGTGCGCCGAGTTGTAGGTGCAAGTTGATAATGGCAGAGATGATATTACCTCTCTAAAGAAAGATCTAGCACTTGAGCAAACTACATCTAGTCATTGTCAAAAGGAGGTGCGCACGCTTAGAGAGAAGATATCCCAGCAGGGGGTCATTTTGACTAAGGCTGAAATGGAAAAACAGGAGATGTCAGCAACCCTGAGTGCCCGTGATGAGCAGTTGGCGCAAAAAGAGCAACAGGTGATTGAAAAAGATGTTGAGCTGGTGACTATGAGGCAAGCGATGGTCAATATGCGTGAAGAACGCGATGCTGCCATGCAGATGAGGAAAGATTTAGTTGCTGCATTGCCTCAGCTATTTGATTTGATGCTCAAACATCCTGATGTTGCGAATGTTCTTAACGATTTTAACCGTGCCTCTCATATGTTTGGGAGACATCTTGCCAGCAAAAAAGTGAAAGATGCACTCCCTAATATTTCTCCCGAGAGCTTGCCATTTTTGGACCCTGCGACGCATGGCAATATGACGCGTGCTAGCGAGAAATTTGCAAGCAGAGCTTTTCCCATTATGACTACCCTGGTGCAAGATTTGGAGTTGCCACTTCCAGCTATTATTGCCTTATGACTTTTCCCACAGCCTTAGCTTGTTTATGCATGTTATGACTTTGTGACTTGGTTTTATTTTGTGGTTGGATTATTGCTTTGTAGCCTTTGAATAATTTTGTGGAATTTCTATGTTTGAAATTACTTGGCTTCTTTCTATGCGTGTACTTTGCTATAGAAATTATGTATGTGTTTGTTGGTGTACCGGTGAAAGAATTTTTTTCTCGCGAGGATGTCGCTTCCGAATAGGAAGTGCTTATCTTTTATCAAGTTGATTAAAAGATGAAATTGGATGCATGTGTAGGAACCAAACAGCGTATGTTTGATGAACCTAGTATAATTGATATTGAACTATGTTCTTGACTATGTCATTTGTGCATGCATGTGTTGTAACATTGTACATAATAAAAAGTGTTATCTTATTGAGTTTATTGAATAACATTGGGATACATGATCAACCAAATTATTAAACGTAACACTTCTTCAGGTTCATGACATTCCATGTCCTGGGGATAGTCTGTCTGTCCATGTCTGACAAGGTGTAAGACCCATTGCCATTAGCATGAAGTACTTGATAAGGGCCTTCCCATGTAAGGCCGAGCTTGCCTTGACCTTCTACCCTGCTGGCCTCATTCTTCCTCCATACCAGATCACCTGGCTGAAAAGAGAGAGGACGGACTCGCTGATTATAATATTTTGCCATCTGCATGTGACTGGCGGCCTGTTTGATGAGAGCGATCTCCCTACGCTCTTCTACAATGTTTAAGTTTTCTCGTAGTGCGTCTTCGTTTTCTTCAGGGTTGAAGTCCATAACCCGTTGAGTTGGATGAGTAATTTCTGGAGGAATGACGGCTTCCGTACCATAAACCAAGCCGAAAGGTGTTTTAGATGTAGTTGTACTTGGGGTGGTTCGATGAGCCTAAAGGATACCTGGTAATATATCCACCCATGCAGTTTTGCGTTGGCCTAATTTGGCTTTGAGTGCTTTCACGATGGCTTTGTTCATGACCTCTACCTGGCCATTGGCTTGAGGATGTGCCACTGACGTGAACCTCTGTTGGATGTTCATGTCAGAGCACCAAACCTTGAATGGACCTTCTGCAAACTGTTTGCCATTATCGCTTACCATGACATGTGGTACCCCAAACCTGCAAACGATGTGTTCCCAGACAATATTTATAACTCGCTTCCCAGTGATAGTTGCCAAGGGCTTTGCCTCTATCCACTTGGTAAAGTAGTCAACAGCAACAATGAGAAACTTGACATTGCCAACGCCGGGCGGAAATGGCCCAACAATGTCGATGCCCCATTTGTAAAATGGCCATGCAGTAGTAACAGGTATAAGATCCTGCTTTGGCAATTTGGTGATAGAAGCATTTTGTTGACAGGCTGTGCACTTTTTGATTTCCTCCCTTGCATCTTGATGCATCGGTGGCCAAAAGTACCCCAATCTCATGATTTTACCAGTGACCGAGCGTGGTCCCGCGTGGAGGGAACATGTGCCGCTATGTACAGCTTCAATGATACTTTTAGCTTGTGTTGGGCCAACACAACGCAGGTGTGGCCCCAGATAAGATTTGCGAAACAGGCAGTTCTCCGGCGGCATTTATGGTCTGTAGATCTGGAATCACCAGCGGCATTTACGAATTTATGGTTAACGGGGCTGCCGGAATTGGGAATTGGGGTAATTCTGGTGGTGTCAAAATGGAATTGTGGTGGTTTTGAAACCCTAAATTTTGACTAGATCAATATATCAATCATCATTTCTTGTAAGTTGTAACCCTAAACTTTCCCTTCTGTAACTCCAAATGATTCACTAAATCAATAACCATTGCTCCATGTCTTTTTATTTTATGCGGTAATTTTAAGTTGTGTAAAATTAGGGGCTGCCGGAATTAGGTGGTTGTTGGTGGGTTTGTGAAGAATGGATTGCAGGAGGGGTGTAGTTAGGGGGTGTTTGGGAAAACTTATCTAAGCGTGCTTATGCTTATTAGCTTATAAGCTTATAGCTTATTTAAGTTAATAAGCTTTTTTAATATTAAGTGTTTGGAAGGGCTTATTTAATATTATTGTAAAATTACTAAAAGGGCTGGTGAGAGGCGGGAGACGAAGGGATAGAACTGATAGAGCGAGGACAAAGTGGTAAAAAGGCTTAAATAAGCTGAAAATCCATTTGAGAAGGGATTGTTTAAAACCACTTAGATAAGCTTATTAGCACAAGCTTATAAGCCCAAACAAACACTTAAAAGTGCTTAATTAGCTTGAATAAACTAAAAAGCTAATAAGCTCCTTAGAAAAGCCCTCCCAAACACCCCCTTAGATGATGGGGGGGGAAGAAGGTTACAATTTTTAAAACATACGATACAATTCATTTGGGGAAAGGAAATAAGGGTATAATTGTCTTTAATATAAAATTGCTCTGTACGGATAAAAATTGCTCTGCACGAATCAGATCCCGTTTCAAAATAATTGATACACTTTCTTTTTTGGGAATTTTAAAATAAGTAATATACTTTGAAAATTTTCCTTATTTAGTAAAAAAAAAAAAGTATGACACACATCCACTAACTTTTTTATTTAATAAAGTAAATGACTCACTTTTACTTTTAAACATTATTAAACTTACATTAATTTAAATATGTGGGACCCATCTTTCACTAACTATCCTATTTAACCTAATTAACTTTCATTATTATATTTTACCTCAAAAAACATGTAACCTCAAATGTATTACTTATTTTGAAAACGGAGGAAAATAATCTTTACATAATTAAGAGACACGTCTTGAGGAAAAAATAAAAATAAAATGGGCCTCTTTTGTCTTTGGTTAGCCAATGAGAATGCACCTTACCCAAAAGGGAACTAGCTATGGCCATACATTCATGAGGAGAATGCTTTGTTTTTCATCTTGTGTAGAAACGAACAACAAGACTTGTAAATCATTTTGAGAAAAGTCTTTTATTAGCTGTCTCACTATGTCTTCATATAAACTTCTTAACTCTATTGCCATGTGCTTCCATGGACCACAATATTCACTAGTTAAAGACAAAAAAAGGAAAAAATGGGAAGTCGAGAACTAGCCTGAAAACCGGACTCGATCAATCAGGTTAAGTTCTATCCGGGTTCGATTTTTCGGTTAAAATACTCATCCCTACAATGCACCAACACCTATTAGCTCATTAGCTTGTTGCATTAGTTATCTAGTTAAATACAAACAAATTATGTCATAACAACTTATTTGACCTATATAAGTTGTTTTTAAGAAGCCACATTTACTTTTCGAAAAATGCCTACTTTAACTCGTAAAGTCATAAGCTAATAAGTTATAAGCACATTCAAATGAGCTAACCAAAACACTAGCTTGCTACGTATCGAGAAAGGGTAAATGCGTTAAATAGCTAGTATTGTTTACATAAACATCATGTAAGAATGGTAGTAGTGATATGTTTTAAACTAGTAGGTTTCACCCCGCGTGCTGCCGCGGGGATTTTTGTATGATATTAAAAAACTGTTTATCGATATTCGTACGACAACAAAAATATTATTTAAGTTAAAAAACAAATATGGGTATAAAAACATTATTTCCAAAATAATCCTGACAGCATAACAATATTGCGTGCTCTTATATAAGTTTTATTATCTAAAACAAAATATTATACATTTAATGATTGTGATACTAAAATAATTTGAGGGGTTGATTTGGATAATATAACTAATTTGAGGGGTGAAGATTGTGTATTCTTAAAAATAATGGGCTTGTATTATATAAGAATGTAATTTGTAGATTATTGCATAAAAAATACTTAATATTTTCATTTGGTTCGACTGGGTGATTCATCTGGTTAAAACGTTGGCGCTTCGACATAAAACATTGCACTTAACAATATTAATGATGATAATTTAAACGTATGACTTTTAAACTAATTATCAATAATATTATAATGATCAAATATATACCAAAATTTAATGTTAATCACTTTACATAAATACATCTATGTATGTATGATAATGAAAAGAGAAAAACAAATGTATTATATATATTTAAATATGAGATGTAATTATAATATATACTAATAGGTAATAACAAAATAAAGACAACAAAGGTTTATAGGGAAAATATGAAAAGATCGAAAGTCAATATAGACGGCAAAGAGTAAAACAAATTAACCTATGTGCTAGCCACTATTCATCCATTTGGTAATTGTATATATACAAGTAATGTGATTTCCGCGCAATGCTGCGGGGTTTAAAATATGCATTTTTTATGTTAAAATGTAGATTCGGTTTATACAGTTTATTATTTTGTAGAGTAATGGTATCGGTGCATACCATTTATGCCTACTCATTTGCCTACCAATTTGATTTTGTATTATTCATATATATTCTAACAATTTACTAATTACTCCCTCCATCACACAAAAAACTTCTCATTTCATCCTATATTTTTGTCTCACAAAAAACTTCCCATTTACTATATTTAATGGGTTCCACATAATAAAATATTATTATTACCAAGGACCCCACCACTTATTATACACTAACAATCTTTCACTCTTCAAACAAATCTTATATTTTAATCAAATTTATTACCAATGACCCCACCACTAACTATACCTTAAAACTTGTGGAAAAGTGAAATAAGAAATTTTTTGCGGGACGGAGGGAGTATAATATATGTTGGTTGATGAATTTTTGTTTTAGACTTGTTAGTATTTTATTTAAGTATTATTAACTACTATTATTTGATATAAAGGAACATATTTTATCGTCCCTACCTCTTTGTAATAATAAAATTGTAATTCATGTTAAGGCTAGTGGGTATGGGCACCACATGTGGTGGTGCCCTTTTCCGCCACATCATCGCCACCTCACACCCCCACACCACCACCACACCACATCATTTGGTGGAAATACCCACCACACCACACCACACCATTTTATTTTCCAACTCATCATTTCATTTCCATTTATTTTTCAAACATAATATTAAACTTCCATTAAAATTAAAATAACAATACATTAAATTAAATTAAAAATACAAATACTTAAAATTAAAAATAAAAATACTTAAAATTAAAAATGCAAATACTTAAATTTAAAAATACTTAAAATTTAAAAACTACAATCCTAAATCGCTCATGGCTTTTCGGGCCCTTTCCTTCGCGGCTAGGAAATGTTGAAGATCTTCTTGCGGCATGCCTGGCGGCGGTTGCATAGTCAAAATATTCATATTATTGATAATTCTTTGTTCGGTTGCAAGCTCCCTCTCTTGCTGGCGTCGTTCTTGTTCCAGTTGAACTTGTTGACGACGCATCTCTACGCGCTCTTTCGTTGCCTCAAAGTGCTCGTCTAATCGTTTTTGAATGTCTTGCCTATGCTTGCTCTTCGCTTCCTTTTCCGCCGCATGCCTACCCGCTCGTTTAACCTTGTCTCTTCCAATTGGTCGTTCAAGAGGAGTTGGGTTTTCATCAATGTCGTCGAATACGTCATCGGGAAATTCATCGTCTGGTGCATCAAGGTTGACACGAGAACGACCATCAGAAACGTCAACCGATTGTGAACTTTTTGAGCGCTTCGATTGTTGTTGATCTTTAGTAATTGTGCCCATCCATTTTGGATCATCTTTTAAAATCAACCAATGTCGATCTAGCTCAAAAGGATGGCCATTTTTTTCAACTTTGTATTGTTTCTTGGCGGCCTCCAAAACATCAAACGCGGCCATTCCGCTACTTCTTTCCGACGAGAGTTTGTTGTATATACCATTGAATTTTGTAACCTTGTTGTTTATGTCACACCATTTGCTACTAAGACTATTGTCTTTTCGGTATGGCGCGACTCCCATGAAGGTATGAAATTTAGAAAGAATGGCTTCCCAATAGTTTTTAATTCTCATGCCATTCCCGTCCTTCTCATTTTTAGAAGTCGCACACCAAGCTCGGCACAACGCAAGTTCCTCCTTTTCCGTCCATGGAATTTGCGTGTCTTCTTCCACATCTTCTCCCCCAACGTCTTCAACAACCTCTTTTTCTTTCCTTTTCCCTTTCCCTTTCCCTTTCGCCTTTCTCTTGCTCCCCCCCGCTTGTTGTTCTTGTGTTTGGGCTTGTTGATGAATTTCTTGTTGTTGAAAATATTGGCCGGTGGGTGCAAATTGAGATATATTTTGTGAATATTGGGGTTGTTGAAATTAAGGGAGATAGTGAGGTGCGGTTTGTGGATAATATTGTGGAGGTGGAGGTGGGACATTGCCGGAATTTAGGATGTTGACGTATTGGTCGAAGCCACCAAATCCTAGGTTCGGTGGTATATTTTGTTGTGAAGGTTGGTTGGGTGTTTGTGGAGAGTTGTTGTGTGGATACATTGTAAGTAGAGAGGTATGAAGATAGGAGTTTGTAGAGAGTAAAATGGATGATTTTTGTGTGTAAAAATGAATGAAAATAGGTAAATATATATAGGGAAATAATTAAAAAATAAAAAGTTTTTTTTTTTAATTTCCAACGGCATTCTAGCCGTTGCCAACGGCTAATTTTCGCAAAAAACTCGTTCCCACGCCCGTTGCCCCGCGTTGGGCGTTGCAAACTCGACCCACGCCGGACCCCCACGCCGTGTGGGGGGGCGGTGTTCCCATCACCCACCACGCCGTTGCCATGCCACCTCACCCCCACGCCCAAGCTTCCTCCGTCCCATACCGTGTAGCCTAAGCTGTATGCCTGTATCCGTCATTGAATACTTAAATTAATTATAACCATGTAAGCAATGGAATTAACTTAACGCTCCATATATCACGTGTTTACCACGCACTTCTTATGAACAGTATTATTTGTATGATAAATGTATAAATAGAGAATTAATTGTAAAAAAGCTACTTCTTTTTCTATAAATAAACTAACTTCATATTTCAGTAATGAATCTAAAAATTAATTATTAAATCATATCATACTTATCGCCTAGAATTTTTAAAACTAAATTCATATTTCTTACTGTATTTCTTATCGCCCCATGACATAAAATATCATTGTCCAAACCACCATCATATGATAATCGATAATTAAACTGTAAATTTTCAATATTTTCTTAACTAATGGTGGGTCGATTCTTCATTAACAATTGATGATCGAATTAGATGAAAAATAATGCCAGAACATTTATTGTTTCTTCCTGTTTAAAGTAAGGGTAGTGAAGAAGCACAATTTACAAAGATGGTTATGCAACCAACATGCATGTTGAGTTTCACCAATTCCATGATATCTTTTATTAGTATTTATAAATATAGAGATTTTGATTGTCAAAGATTGTTGACTTTATATCCAATTTTTTAAAATAGAAACAAACAAGTTTTGACCTTCAGTGGTACCATAATTCTATAGTTAGTGTCATCAATACCCAAAATCCATCCTCTAATGCATGCTTTTTTAGAAAATATCACAAAAAGTATATACGAAAAGAAGGATCTGATTGGCGTCGGGGAAGCTGGTTCCCCGTGCCTACAAGCACTGGCGATTTTACGGGGTGGGCAAGGTGGGCACTTGACCCCCTCAAGATTTTTTCATATATTGTTATATAGTGTATTTAAAATAATTACATTTCTATTTTTGCCCCTCTATAAGCAATGGATGAGTAATTTTCTTTGAACAGTAAATCATAATCTAATCCTAAAGTCCACTATGAGACTTGAACCCCTACCTTAATGATGGGGGCAAACAAATTACCGTTAGGCCAAAGGCCCCTTTAGTAATGGATGAGTAATGGCAACGATTAAGGAAAAACATGACCTATAAAGTGGGGAAGTAATAACATTCTTAGTTGTTTGACTTTATGTTCAAGTCGGTTCTATTTTTCCTTTCTCTGTAATTATTTATTTTAAGGAAAGAAATATTAAACTTAGTTGTTATTTTTTTTTCTTCAAATAATCTACTTATATTAAAGATCTACAAATGTAAAAACATTACTTGCTTCTATATTATTTTTAGTCTAGACTCGAAACATAAGCTGTATACTTCTTAAAACTTTCTCCGGTGGAAATGGGAGTTATGTCGGAGGTGGGTATCAACCTTGAACTCGTGACCTCTTGGAACGCAAGAGAACTTGCAACCATTAGCTAGGCAATATATTTTAACTTATGATTTGACCTAAATATAACTCAACTCGAAGACGCAACCCAATAAGTCGTATAACACAAACTTTGCCCCCTATGAATTTTTCATGGTACCGCCCCTGCATACAAGTAGTTGTTTTCTTGCTCCTACAAACTGAATATGTGACCTCGTGAGAATTTCATTACTTAGAAGATCAAATCTAACCACTAAACCAAATATGAATTTTCTTGTGCACATTTGAATTGGATGCTTGTTGGAAATAGCACGACCGACAACAAAAAATGGTTAAATCAAAACTTGTACATTTGATGGGACCAACATTTGTATTGAATTTTCTTGTGCACATTTGATGGGACCATCATTTGAATTGATTTTTCTTGTGCACATTTGATGGGACCATCAGTTAGCACATTTGAATTGGATACTTGTATAGTTAGTAGTAAAATTTGTACTATATGGTATAGGAAGTAAAAGTTGTAATATGAAAATAAATTCCCATAAAATAATATGTCCTGATTTGCACATGGATAACTTTTTTTGCACAAGGAAATTTCAAGTCAAAATACCATTTTACCCTTAAAATAATATAACTCAATTCCCGTTTTTTTCTCTTTCCGTATTATTTGTTTTCTAAGTGTAATTTTGTGGGCTTGTATGGTTTTGTATGGACCAAAACTGAGACACAAAATAACACAAATTTATTGTAGCTTCGTGGGGCTACGAGCTATGATATTAAAAGGAAAAATACAATAATTTTAATACCACCAAATGGTTTAAAATACCATAAAACTAATAACCCAAATAGTTATGATCACATAAAACAAAATGTCAACCAAAAAGTTGGAATAAATACAAAAGTGCGTTTAAATTCATAGAAAAAAATATCTAAGATTCTATTAAACAAATTGGATCTTACTGCAACCACAAAGCATCATCCAAAAATTCAGGATATGCATTTAAATCAAAGTTGCTTTCATGTTGTGTATGACTAATCTTGTCACGGGGTTCATTGTTACTTTGAAATGAACAAGTAGGAGTTGAAGGATCATGTTTCTGTGATGGTTCCACATACTCAAATCTTGAAGGATCTCGTGTTGTAGAAGTCGTTCATTTTTTCTTTTTTGATTTCGGAGGTCTTCCTTTTGGTCAATGAGTCACGGGCTCAAAGAATGTATCATATTGATTTACAAGTTTAGTAATCATGGAACTAACAAATTCTTTCTTGTTTAGGGGCACACTTGGTACTTTGAATGCAACTCGTCAAGCAACTTAGCAAATTGGTCATCGCCACCATTGTGTGAATTGTCTTCTGAATTCAGAGATAATGTAGTAATCCACCAATGTGGATGAATAAGATCCAATGAAATTGTCATTCTTTGCCCATATTTTATCTTGTGGGCACTTGGAAGACCTATAGTTGCCATAAATTACCTGGTCCATAGAGTCATTGCACCTAAAAAAACAAATCATTAATAACGCTTAAAGTAAAATTTAAAATTGTAGAATCTAAATATATTCCATTTGGAGAAATTAGCATATATTTTTTTCATATTTCTTATATATCTCATCTAATGCAAAATGAGATACATTATACAAAAGCTCACTAAAAATAGGTATATTACACTTGTGAGAAACTTGAATTTTTTTCACTTGCGAGTTTCACTCTAATCTCATTAAATTCATGCTCAATTGCAAGACAAATTTTGTCTTTCACTTCTTGAAATCCACCTGTAGAAACTTGTAAGTACAATTTGAGTTTACCATGAGCACCTTCAGCTCTTGAGGTTGAATGGTTACCTAAATGTAAGTACTTACACGTCCAAGCACTAACAAATTTTTCTTTCCAACGCAACCATATATTCTTTATGTACTTAACTGAATCATTTTCTTTATAAACCAACTTAAAATCACCCCAATTTTTCTCACAAAGAGCTTCTGTTTTTGAATATACCACATTATTCCAAGTTGACATAAAAATATTAAACTCTTCAGCACATGGAAAATGTTTCTTGCAATTTGCCAAAACATTCTTTTCAATATGCCACACACAAAAGATTTGCGTCATTTGGATATACATCACTAATTCCATTCATAAGTGCCAATTCCATATCCGACATAATCACAGAAGGTTGATTATCATATCCGATAATCTCCTTAAACGCACGTAATTCCCAACTATAATTTTCTTGATATCTATTTCCAAAAAAGCAAACCCAACATAAAAAGTGGTAATAAAACATGAAACAACGACTATATCAAGGAGAGACATATTATATTTATTGGTTTTGTATGTGCAATCCATCAGAAATTTATTAGAGAAAATTTTGGCCAACTTAATTGACAAGGGGCGTGCGATGAACAAACGAGTTATACGCCCTTGTGGATTATGTAAAATATCATATGAAAACCCACCTTTTTCAAGCTCCTCAAATAAGGCACTAATCATTGACCGATTTCTTAAATTATCCGTACGAATTTTTGCTTTCAAGTTGTATATAGTTCTAGAGATTGCTGGGGTATTTGGGTTTTGTTAACACAATGAAGAAAGAATTTGTCGTGGGGCTATTCCAGAAAGGGTCATTTGTTTTACAGTTTGTACGTCATCAGGCAGTAATCGACGAAACGATGGATGCCCAGACATGTCGATAGAAGGCTCATGGTTATGTGTCATGTTTTTTGCGTTAAATACCCAAGTTCCATCACTTACCTTTTTACCATTAATCTGGAAAGGATAATTGATCAAACGACACCCACTGTTTTTTTCGTTTATCCCCAAGACGCCGTACATCGCGATAGGACCTGCTTCGGTTGTATTGAAACGTGACATACTTATTTTTTTTTTTGAATCACAAATAGATAGTCCATATCTTTTCACGAAATAAAATGCTCGCACACTCTTTAGTAAATCATCATAGGATCCGAATTTTGAGCTAGACAAATAAACTTCCTCACTTTGAGTCGTCGGACTTGTTGAGTCACTTGAGTTCATCTATTTAATAAAAACAAAATAACATTAAAACTAAGCATATACAAGTAAGATAAGGTTAATTCTTGCCATTTTCCATTTCACCAAGGTACTATAAATATACACAAATACATCAATGCTAGCCTACAATTACTACCATAATATATGCTTTCCATCTATACAAATATTGACCAAATATCTTATCATAATTATACATAAAAAGAATATATTGTAATATATTCTAACACTTCCCCGCAGTCAAAGTGGGAGGTGGTCGAACGCTGAAACTCTCTAAAGTCTTGAAACAAAACCAGTGGTAGGCTTTTGGTGAAAATATCGGTTATCTGGTATCGGGATGGAACGTGTAATACTCTGACAAGTCCTTTGGCCACCTTGTTACGAAAAAAATGAATATCCATCTCGATGTGTTTGGTGCGATGATGTTGCACCGGGTTGCCGGATAAATAAATGGCACTCACATTTTCATAGTACACAATTGTGGCTTTCTGAACAGGACAATGGTGTTCAAGCAACAGATTATGTATCCAACATGATTCCGCGACCACATTGGCAACTCCACGATACTCGGCCTCGGCACTAGACCGAGATAAAGTCGGTTGACGTTTAGCCGACCAAGAAATCAAATTATCTCTGAGATAGACACAATATCCAGACGTGGACCGTCTAGTGTCCGGACATCCACCCCAATCGGCATCCGTATAAGACATGAGAGAAGTGCTATTTGAATTATATAAGGGTAACCCATGTGTCAAAGTCCATTGTAAATACCGAAGAATGCGTTTTAACGCCGCCATATGAACCTCTCGTGGATCATGCGTAAAAAGACAAACTTGTTGTACCGCATATGAGATATCCGGTTGGGTAAAGGTGAGATACTGAACAGCACCCGCTAGACTACGGTAGAAAAATGGATCTGAGAACTTTGGGCTTGTTGTGGCACTAAGTTTTGGTTTAGTGTCAACCGGAGTGGCCAATGGCTTGCGCGATGTCATACCAGCCAGTGCGATTATGTCTGTGGCATAAGGAGTTTGGGATAAGAATAAACCATGTGGATGGTGTTTGACGGAAATACCAAAAGAAGAGCTCAAGGTGCCGAGATCTTTCATAGAAAATTCATAGCCAAGTAAGGTAATGATCTTGGTGAGAAGCTCGTTGGAAGAAGCGGTAAGAATGATATCATCGACATATAAGAGTAAATACGCCATGTGATTTCCCTATCTAAAAATAAGCAACGAGTTATCCGAAACACTATGAATAAAACCAAATTTAGACACATACTCGGCAAAATGAGTGTACCATTACCGAGGGGCCTGTTTTAGGCCGTACAATGACTATTTAAGCAAACACACATGATCCGGATGCGTGGGGTCGCGAAACCCCAAGGGTTGGTGCATGTAGACGGTTTCGTTCAATCTACCATGGGTAAACGCATTTTTAACTTCTAGTTGTTTGATTGGCCATGCTTTAGAAATTGCCAAACTAAGAACCGTGTGAATTGTAGCGGGTTTAACGACCAGACTAAACGTCTCACCACAATCAATGCCAACCCGTTGAGTTTTACCATCCCCGACAAGGCGTGCCTTGTGGCGTTCAAAAGAACCATCGGCGCGTATTTTGTGAGTCAAAACCCACATACTTCTCATAACGTTCACATTTGGAGGTCGGGGAACCAAGACCCATGTGTCATTTTGAATAAGTGTGTTGTACTCGTCATCCATCGCCATTTTCCAATTTGGGTCTTGATATTGGCGGATTTATACATAGGTAAATCCGTCAATATTATATTAATTAGGCTTGTTTTGTAAAGAAAATACTTTATTTATACCTAAATGTATGTTATATGTGAAATGCAGGTCAAAAGTCATATTATACAAAGAAAAGAACCAAAAACGCGTTAAAACGAATTGTAGAAATAGAAGACCATTTACTGCCCAAGTGAATAACTAAAAGGAGTCTGTTGCAAGACATAAAAAAGAAAGAAAAAAGATCAGACAACATATTAATATACAGGCCACTTTAATGACCATGGACACAATTAATTAAGCTAGCCCAACATGTTAATTTAAATTTGACGGTGGCTAAGGAGGTCAAGAATTGAGGACACCACAAGCTGGCATCTCAAGACTCAATTTGGAGGCCCACGTGCAAAGGTAACAAATTAAAAGGGACGAGCCCACGTGACACTTGGCGGAATAAAGGAAGCAGGCAAACTTGTAGGTGAATTAATTAAAAATCCACATTAGCCCATGATCTTATATTACAAAAGAGGGAAGTCACCAATTGGGAGATTAACGTAGGGGGTTTGGAGGTCACGAACGGCAGGACGTAAAAACAGAACCCTGTACGCACGGAGAAAATCAAAAGAACCCCTACGAACGAAGCTACGGACGAACATAACTACAATCGGAAGGAGAAGATCTTAAGTATTCTACATCAATATTTGTTTGGTTTAATTCTTGTTTCTATACAATGTTTTTAAGTGTTTATCTTTGTTTAGTGTTTGATTTGTCTAGCATGTCTATGTGCTAGACCCTTTTATTCACTATGATTGTATGAACTATATATTTAGGTTTGGTTTATTTTTAGGATTGCATTGAGTATTTGAACACTTATTATTTATAACGAAGAACCTTTTAGTTAAACTTTTAAGTTTCGCATATTTGATCTGTTTGTTATTGAATTGTTAGGTATTGACAACACCATAACTATTTAGTAGTTCCCTCTGCTTTTCACCTCGGTGACGTAGTAGGCGACTCACTAGAAATAGGGGTCCGAGACCGGATATCGATAACCTAGGTGAGACTAAAAGACTAACCCTTAGAGAAGAAATTCCTAGGATTAGAAGGTGGCAGAAATCCGAGCCTTAGTTATATTTAGTAAACCGAAGTGTGATCATAATATAGTTCTTGAGAGAAGAAATTCCTAGGAATAATATTACGGACATTGTAGGAAGTTGAGAGAAATCTAGCTGCCTAACTTTCTAGAATATTTTATCAGTCGAGACTTAAACAACCAAACTTAGATTTAGAGGGATTCGGTCATAATGAATATCTTCTCCTATCAAGTAGAGTTTTTCACAATTTCGTCTGTTTAATTAAAATTATTTATATTTAATTTAATTTAGTTTCTTAAATTTGTAGTTCAATAAATAAAAACAAACCCCTTTCATAATTGTCAGTTTTAGGTTAATTAATTTAGTTTTAGCCTACGAGTCAGCTTAACTGTTCCCTGTGGAGACGAATACCTGAAATACTTACCTAGACTATATTGCACACGATTAGGTCATACTTGCCTACGAGTGTGGTAATCTAGAATAGGCGTATTTAGTAGGGGTGTGCAAATATATCCGATATCCGAAAATCCGAAAAAAATATCCGAAATCCGATCCGGAATTATCCGAAATTTCGGATATCCGAAATTTCGGATATCCGAAATTCGGATATCCGAATTTTTGGATTCGGATTCGAATACCAATATTACAAATTTTCGGATATTTCGGATATCCGATATCTGATTTTTTGTCATTTTTTATTTGTAAAAATTTAATATTATCTAATATCAAGAATACACCGATATGTTTTGTCTATATTAATATGTTTATGATAGCTTCAGGTTTCATATAGTTAAAAATCTTATTTTTAGTTTATAAATATTGAAATAATTGCGCTAATTGACTTAATTTACTGGTAATATCATTCAAAGAAATGCGAAATTTCGGATTTTCGGATATTTCAAATTATCCGAAATTTCGGATATCCGAATTTCGGATATCCGAAATTTGGATTAGGATTCAAATAGCGAAAATCCACTATCCGAAATTTCGGATATCCGAAATAACTGATTTTCGGATATCCGAAATTTCGGATAATCCGAAATGCACACCCCTAGTATTTAGGACATTTAATTTATAACTAGTTTATACACATCAGGTCTCGAAGAGCATGAATCGGATTTTTGGTAATGGGAGATGAAGTATGTTGGGTATGTAAATTAAAAGGTGTTTTTGGTTTAAAAATACGTTGTTGACTCTGTGTAACCGGCCGTGTGGATAGTGGTGGTGGTGCTTGGGTTTGGACAGGCGGTGGTGGTGGAAGTGGGCTTGTAACCGACGGTGGTGGACTGTGGGGCGGAGGCCCATTTGGCGAAGGTGGGCTGTTTTATGATGACCCTTGATTAAAAAGAGGACTGTTTGGTGGAGTAATTGGTTGATGCCCACGAAGAGAAGGGGGGCTGTTCGGTGTTGGGGTCGGTGGAGGTGTATGGTATGTATGAATTTGAGTGGGCTGTTGGATGTGTTATTTTATATAGGCAGCGTTATCACAATCCAAAAATTCATATTGTGGGGGTGGTAATGAGCATGAAATAGGGAATTGTGTTTCATCAAAAATGACATATGGACACACAATAATCTTTTTAGAAACCATGTCATAGCACCGATACCCGCGATGATTATCCTGGAATCCCAAAAACACACATGG
This sequence comes from Calendula officinalis, assembly GCA_963853835.1. Lineage (NCBI taxonomy): Eukaryota > Viridiplantae > Streptophyta > Magnoliopsida > Asterales > Asteraceae > Calendula > Calendula officinalis. The sequence goes on from OY970822.1 coordinate 21,271,471, forward strand.
TTTTGACCTCGATTGTAGTTTATGAAGAGTGGTAGAGGGGAAAGGTGGATAACATAATGCCCCAAACACTTAAATGTGATAAATCTGGCCGTTTATTATATAAAATAGAGAGAGGTGAGTGAAAGTTTATAACTTTACTCGGTAGAACATTGTGAAGATATGTGGACATGCTTAAAGTACAGGGCCATAAAAGTGGCGTACCGATGTGTGGGCTAGAAAAGTGCGAATCATATTGTTGAGTGAACGGATTTTATGTTTGGCTTTACCATTTTGAGATGACGTATAGGGGAACGAAAACCGAAGACCAACCCCATTTTTTATGACAAAAATCTCGCATACTTTGTTTGTCAAACTCCTTGCCATTGTCACATTGTAAATTTTTAATATTTCGTTCAAATTGAGTACGAATAAATGCATGAAATTTCTCAAAAATGGAGAAAACGTCCGATTTCGTAGCAAATGGAAAAGTCCAAATAAAGTTAGTAAAATCATCCAAAAACACAATATAATATTGAATTCCCGCATTGTTCAAAATCGTCGAAGTCCATAAAGCACAATGTATATTATCAAAAGGAAACAACGTATTATTAGGTGATATATGAAATGGAAACTTTATGTGTTTACCCAAGACACATGACCTACATACGGACAAGTTTTTTATTTGGAGCACACGTGATGCTTTTATTTTTTCTTAACGCCTCAAAAATGGGAAGACCCGGATGACCTAGCCAATCATGCCATAAAGAAGATGAATCCAGAACTGCAAAACTAAATTGTTGAACCGGTTTCTTGAAAGTAATCGGGTAAAGATCCCATTGACTATCACATCTCATTATACGTTTCCCCGTCTAATATTCCTTCACAGAAAATCCAAAATGGTCAAATTCCACATAAACAAAATTATCAGTTGTGAATTTTCGTACCGAAATTAGATTCTTAATAATATGAGGGGCATATAAGACATTGCATAATGTAAATGGTGGGTGTGGGCGTTTAATATTAGTGTGACCATAACCAAGAATCGGTATAGATTGGCAATTTCCAACAAAAATACCATTAGTTTTGCATGAATTATAAAAGGATGAAAATTTACCCTTATCGACGGTGACATGAGACGAGGCGCCGGTGTCCACAACCCATGGAGATGTTGGCAGATTTAGACCAATGGTATCCATCGCGGACTCGATATCCGTTGGAGAATACTCGCTTGCCTGATGTAAATGCTTGTTGGACTGATTATTTTGGGTCTCGCCCCAAAATACCGTCGGCCCTGTTGTGTTGACTTGGTGGTCCAGAATTTTGTTTAGGCTATGGGCCAGTGGGATACGCGCAAGGTGGAATGGCCCAAGTGGGTTGGGCAGCCCAATTAGCTTGAGAAGCAAACCATTGGGCCCAAGGAGGATAAGCAGGAGGTATTGAATTCCCACTGTTGTGTCATCGATTTCCCTGACCGGCACCGGATCTCCCCCTGAATTATTGCGGCCTCCATTTTTCCCATGTCGACCACCCCTGGAAGAATTATCACGACCACGATAACCGGAGCCAAAATTATGCCCAATAGCAGCATCGGGTGAGGGTGTGATTAGCGTCGTATTGGACGTCGTCGCCGCCTTTTTGGCGATCCCTACCTCTTCGAGCGTTAATATCGACCGAGCTTGATGGAACGAGGGTAAGGGTTTACTTTGCCAGAGAAGCGTGCCAACCCCATTGTAGGCGCCGGTAAGGCCGGAAACCATATGTAGAACTAAACGATCGTTCGACACCTCGGACCCGACATTCCTCAATTGATACGTGAGTTCTTTTAGGCGTTGGCAATATGCCGAAACACCATCAAAATCGGATAAAACCATGTGCGAGAATTCTTGTTCGAGGGTACCGCTCTAGCATGCTTGTTATCCTCAAACAAATCGCGTAGGCGATTCCAAGTATCCATTGCCGAAGACCCCGACACCATGATGGTTGTGATTAGATCACTAGAGATGGTTGCATAAATCCAACCAATAATCGTCGCATGAAGTGTGGCCCATTTTTCCTCGTCATCAGTTTTGCTTGAGCCAACGTTCTTTTCTGACAAAATGATGTGGTGCAAGACTCTCATCGAGCGAGCACGGATTTTAAAAAGCTCGGCCCAGGTAGAGTATTGAACTTTTGTGGTTTCGAGTTGAATGGGTATGTGATTGCGAATGTTTGAGACACCAAGAGCCGGGTGAAACTTGGTGTTGTGGGCAGGGGTGGTATCGGTGGGGGGGGGGGGGGTGCCATGGGTTTGCTTGCTCGAAAACAAGAAAAAGCAGTGGTGAAAAAGATGAAGAACTGTTATGGCCGGAATTGGAACAGAAGCGGAAGAGAATGAGCCACGAATTAGAGAGAAAATCGTGTGGGATCTGATACCATAAGAGAAGGTTAATTCTTGCCTTTTGACATTTCGCTAAGGTACTATAAATATACACAAATCCATCAATGCTATCATACAATTACTATTGTAATATATGCTTTCCATCTATACAAATATTGACCAAATATCTTATCATAATTATACATAAAGAGAATATATTGTAATATATTCTAACAACAAAGAATGACCAACTATCAAACTATTACTTGAGTACTAATCAGAAATTTAAATCCCTACGAAATAAAATCATATTTCATTGTTGCAACATAAATATCCAAATTTTATAAAGCATGTTATTGAATCAAAATTATAAAGGATGAAATCGAAGTGGGGTTGTGATTGAAAATAATTTTTTTATTCTTTACTTTCAAACGTATCTATTGAAATTATTTAAAACTTATTTCTTGAAAAGAATCTTTTAAATTCAATAAAATTAGATTTTACCTTCGAATTATCTTGAACAAATAAATGCAGGAAACGAAAGAGGGGATGATCCTTTTTTGTAAGGTTCTATAGGGTATAAGGTTAAAAATTAGGTTACATTATGTTAGGGGTAAAATTGTAAGTTGACTTGAAATTTCATATTGCCAAAAAACTTATCCTTGTGCAAATCAGGAGCCATAAATAATATCATTGATAACTTTTCCGATATTTTTAAGTAAGGTTTGTGGTCAGTAAAGAATGACAAGTAAGAGAAGTGATTACAAGGTCATGTTTATTTGATCATGTAATTAATTGGAGAAGTTTATTTTTCTACACACCGCGTATTCATTACTTGGAAACATGATGTGTAACATCCCAGAACCCCGTAGCACAATATTGTCCGCTTTGCCCACCGGCGCACGGTTTTGTTCTTGGTATGGACCACTTCCACCCAAAAGGCCTCATGCTAAGAGAGGTATCCACACCCTTATAAAGAGTGTTTCGTTCCCTTCTCCAACTAATGTGGGACGACTGTTACAATTCTCCCCCCTTTGGGACACAACGCCCCCGTTGTGCACATCGGTTCGGGTCTAGCTCTGATACCACTTGTAACATCCCAGAACCCCGTAGCACAATATTGTCCGCTTTGCCCACCGGCGCACGGTTTTGTTCTTCGTATGGACCACTTCCACCCAAAAGGCCTCATGCTAAGAGAGGTATCCACACCCTTATAAAGAGTGTTTCGTTCCCCTCTCCAACCAATGTGGGACGAATGTTACATGATGAATTTCATATTTATTTTTATATCAAATTTAAATATGAAAGTTATTATGAATATCTAAACTTAAGATTTCAACACCTTTATAACAAATTGAACATCTCACTTACATGATCATATAATTGGAATCTAATTTATCAATTTCATCAAATTGATCTTTAGATCATGAAGAAATGTTCACAAAAATTTCAATGTGTGAAAGCTAAGTTTTGGTTATTCATTCTTTTAAATATACAATGATATCGGCAATTTGATGTAATATAAATGATGTGATAAAACCAGTTATAAAATAATCACCTAAATACGCCTTCTCTAGATTATCACACTATTAGGCAAGTATGACCTAATCGTGAGCAATATAGTTCAGGTAAGTACTTTCGGGTATTTCGTCTCCACATGGAACAATTTAGCTGATTAAGTAGAATATGACTAATTTAAAAAGGGGTTTTCATTTGTGTAATTTTTAATGAGAAAATGACTAATTTAAGTAAAATGATTTTAAAAACAAACAATTGACAAAAAAAAAGTGGAAGTGTTTTAATATTAAGGAGGATATTCACTATGAGTCGAATCCGTCTAGGTCTAGGTTTGGCTTTGAAGTACCGATTTAATTCATGTTCTAGGAGTTTAAGGAACTAGATTTCTCTCAAAACCTTACAATGTCTCTAATATGGTCTCTAGGAATTTCTTCTCTAAGAACCTCTTTAAAGTCACACTCCCGCTTATTATTCTTAACTAGGTCCGGCTTTCCGAGACCTTCTAATCCTAAGAATTTTTTCTTAAAAGATCAGACTTTAAGTTGTGCCTACGTTATCGGTATCTAATCTCGGACCCCTATTTCTAATGAGTCGCTGACTATGTCAAATGATATGAAAAGTCAGGGGATTACTAGATTCATAGGCCAAAATATATTTTAGTACCTTGAACTTGGCTGAGTGGAATTTCTACTACCCTGAACTATTAAAGGTGCACCATGGTACCCTGAACTTGACAAAATGGTCAATTTAGTACCCTGTCTTACTAATTTGCTCTTATTTTCTCATATCATTTGCTTCAAATATCAATATATTGAGATAAACATACATTTTTTAGTCCGTTTAAAGCTCCAACAAAATTAAATCAAGTAAGAAAACGCGATCAAATTTATGATTCAAGGTACTAAATCGACCATTTTGTCAAGTTCAGGGTACCATGGTGCACCTTTAATAGTTCGGGGTAGTAGAAATTCCAGTCGGCCAAGTGCAGGGTACTAAAATGCATTTTGGCCTTCATTGAATGTTGTCAATATTTCATTAGTGAAGCAATTAACAGATTAAATAATGCAAAATTTAAGGTTTAACAAAAAGGTTCTTTGCTAAAAATATAAGTGTTCCAACAATCACCATAAATCCTAAAAATATCCAAACCTAAAACCTAAACTTCATCTAATCATAGCGAATATAAGATGATTAGCACATAGACATGCTAATATTCATCGAACAAACGTAAGAAATCATAATCATAAAAATAGTAACGAATAGAAACAATAAAAACCAATGTTTAAGCTTTAGAATCTTGATCTTGAGAGCTCCTAGGGTACTTTTTCAGCTGCCACTTCAATTAGGTCAAAGTCCTTCATTCAGATCTGCAGTTTCGCTTAAATATGTATCAGCCGCGTTAAATCGTGTCGCTATCTCTCAGATAGCGACGCTACCTTCAATTTTCTTGAGCAAACAGAAGTCTGAAATAGCGCAGGCCTTAAAAATAGCATTTCGTAGATAGCGACCAAGATAGTGTCGCTATTTGTAGATAGCGTTGCTATCTCTTGATTTCCTGTAGTTCTTCGTTTCTTGTGCCGTTTGACCCATTTTTTGTTACTTTTTCTTCTATAGCCTGAAAAACACAATGAATACTATATTTGAGTGATAACTTCATATTCTAATCAATAAACATACACAAAAAGAGGAATATTGGCAGATAAATATATGTATAAATCTGCCAATATCAATAAAAAAACAATAATACTTTTCAAAATGATGTCACGGGAAACGATTTATGCACATATACTTATGTCTACCAAAGTGTTCGATCAAATTTAAATTGAAAATAAGATGTCTACCAATTAAGTTTTTCATCTTTCTTATTATACATTCTTACTATTGGTAATTCTATAATATAATTTCTTATGCAACAATTGTTTTTTACAAATTGTTGTGAACAGAATTAAAAGAAGTCATGGCCATTAACTATGTTCTGCAACATCAATATAATGCACTTATATTGGACAAATTTGCTGAAAATTAGGATTCATTGAATGTAAAAAATTAATTTTATTACCTTCTAAAGCCATAACAACTTAGCATATGTTATGAGAATAGCTTTTTCTTTTTCACTATGAAAGTAAATATCCTATTTTCCTTTGTAAGGCCTTGTTTTGTAAATTGTGTTCTCTTATTTTGTTGATTAAGTAAATTTCCTATTAACAAAGGATGATGGTATTGGCCCTTCGGGACCATAAAAAACCTATAAGTGTTGTAGAAAATTATGCATATAAGTTCTTATAATTGATGTATCAATTCTAGATATGAGTTTTGATAATTGATGTACCAATTATGCTTATGAGTTTTGATAATTGATGTACCAATATTCTAACGGATCGTATATTACATGTGTATATCTATTTTTTCTTGCTCCCTTATTTAACATGTGTCATTAGCATGCATTAGATGCAAACGGTAATTGATAGTGACTTTTAAGCTAATTGCATTAACATGTTAACTAATAGAAAATTTAAGAAATGGTAAACTGCTATCATGCTCTAGGTACTTTGCCCATAACACCGGTACAATGTACACGATTTACCTTCAAAATAACTCATGAACAAAGCCCTTGCATCGCACGGGCCATGTTGCGTCGTACATCAAATTATTTGCATGAGTATTTTTAATTTATTGAATAATATTAATAAATTATAATTTTTAATATTTTACACGGAGCAATATCTATCTTTAATAAAAGAAAGCATTCCACATCACCTTATCCATGTCATCTTTGTCACGTCATCTTTACCACATCATAAATCATCTACCAACGAAATAATCTCACGTAACCTTAAATTTCCACATACGATCATTCAAGACACATACCATTGAATATAAAACTTTTAAACTTTATTACTGAAGATACATATTATTGAAGATAAATACCATACAATTATCAAGGAAACTGTAATTTCTTATCTTATATGTAATAATCAAACAAATAATGAATCATATTTCTATTGTATAAGTTCAACAAAATTACGACACCCCATGAATTTTCACGGGGTATAATCTAGTATACATTAAAAAGACAGAATGTCTATTTGTATAGAAATTTTATGTTTATTAAATGCACCATAATATATGCTCTTAAGGTATATAATTAAAAATCCCAATTTGCATTACGCCAATAAATTGTTGGTTTAATATGTAGTAGCACATTATATTCATAAGGTTGATATAGCTAATTTTATTTAGTGATATATAACTAAAAGAGATGGCATGGTTTATTACTTTATTTAGCAATATGATTTAATATGCAATCTTACATGAACATTAGAATTTATTCTTCAAAGTCAATTAAGTTTGCATCCAGTCTTCTATTTATAAGCTTGATTTAAGACAATTATTTTGCAAGGTGATTGGTTCATGTGTGGATTTCTGCTAATTTTAGTTTTAGGTAGCATGCATTTTCAATGCTTCAACATAATTATGTTATTTTACTTAATTTGTCTTTAGTATGTCACTGAGATATTTATAAGTTTTGCATAGAATTTCATTTTCTATGACAAAACTTGTATCCTTGTTTATCTTTTTCAATTTTAAAATCATGACAGTTTCAGAGATTTTCAAAAGGAATGTTACTTCAGTCTATTATTTTATTTTCTGAAGATTCAATTTGACATTTATCAAACAAATATTAAACCTGCCACCACAACTGAACTATTGATCACACACTAATTCCGCATAGACTAGTGAATGTAATACTTACTATTTAGGCTCTGTGTGTACAAATTGTGTAGTGAGATGTTTGAGGGACATTGAGGTACTTAACTTCAATATCTAATCACTTAGCAACTTCAACATCTATAACAATATAAACCTGCATTTGAAATTGTCTTATAACATTTGTCTGTTTGTCTGCATTAAATCCACATAGGGTCACTGAATATCTTTAATGGCTTAACAGTCTCCCCCTATTTGATTTAGATAAATAATTAAAAAGTGAGTGTATTAAATTTATATTAACACAACTTACAAATACACCATTTGACTTATTTGACCTATCTGCTTTGGCATTTATACTTTAAGATGTGATAATTCCAGTCCCGTAACTATCTATTGTCCCTTTTAGACCGGTGCCAAATGCTAATGCCGAAGGCATCAATTGGCCATTTGGACCTTGATATTGATGTTTTTAGACATGTTCAACCCCGTCAATATCGCCTATTTTGAGTACGTTTTGTAAGTAAATGTATGTGATATTACTCAATATAGTGTTTGTTCTTCATTTCAGGTGGTATAGTAGAAAAGAAGTCGGAAAAGGGTAAAAAAAAGATAACCAAAAACACAAAATACAACATTTTGGGAGTTCCTATTCGTGAGGATGGGCGTGAACTACCCAAAATCAACAAGAAAAATCGCTAGCCAACCATCACGATTGGGAACAGATCTCGCGACCACGAAATTCCTGTGTTCAGGAGTTCGCGACGCGAACTCCTAGACCTCGCGACGCGAACTTTTGTGTCCAGATTCAATATATTTCAGATCAAGTCAAACGAGCAGTTATCTTTTTCACCATTACGTTTTTTTGGCAATTGCAGACAATTTTTAGAGCAGTTCTTCAATGAATTCTCCAATTTTACAAGCAATTATTGATATTCTAACACTTTGGATTAATTTTATGGTTGTAATTCTACTATTAAATGCTTGTTTGTTGATACCTAGCACGTCTATGTGCTTGTAATCTGTTATATTCATTATGTTTGGATGATTCTAGGGTTAAGTATGGTTTAATTTTAGGATTATGTTAATGTTCAAACAATTGTTGGTTTTGAATTACTCTTCTTGTTAATCCTATGAATTTTCGCTTCTTTATCGTTTGTAATTGATTTAATTAGGTATTGACAACACTTGATTCAATTAGTTATTCCCTCATCTTTTCACTTGTGACATAGTTGGTAATCCACTAGAAATAGTGATTAGAGACAAGATTCCAATAAGTTAGATTAAACAAGAAGTTCAACTTAGTAATGAAAATTCTAGGTTAGAAGACTTAGGTAATCCAAGTCGGTAATATCATCAAGTAGAAGTGTGATTAATTATAACTTTTGAGAGAAGAAATTCCTATTAGTTGTAATTAGTTTATTAAATGGAATTGAGAGAAATCTAATACCGTGACTTCTAGAACATTAGACTAATCGGGGCTTAGCAACCATACTTAGAACTAGATGAATCCATACATAGTGAATATCCTTTAATAATCAAATCAACTTTCAAATTACGTTCTTAGTTATTCCAATTTGTTATTTACATATCACAAAATCAAATCATGTTTACAATTATTTTCTTGATTAATTCTTTAGTTTTCAGTTGCTGGATTACATAAGCCGTTCCCTGAGGATTCGATAACCCGAAATACTTGCCTAACCTATATTACCCACGATTAGGTATACTTTCCTGTGAATGTGGTAGTCTAGATTAGTGGTATTTAGGAGACATTTTTATAACTAGATCTTGTACATCAAGTTTTTGGACGAGTTTATTGCTTTATTTTTTATTTTTTATTTTTTATTTTTTATTTTTATTTTAAACAGGTTCATTTTACGGTTAGTTTTGGTCCCTTGCAGTTTATTTATTTACAATCTATTATTCAATGAGGGACGTTGAACAACCGATGACCACCGAGGAGGAATGGAACTCATTCAATCAAGAACTTAATAGTAATTACCGAGGTGATGACCGATGGTGGAACAACAACATGGATTACAATTATGTCCAAAGGCAGGACCCACCTGAGCTTTACACGCACAACTATACAAATCCTCCTAGAGTTGATTTCCCCGATCAAAGAGCAAGACTAGAGCCAACACAACCAGAACCACAAAAGTCAAGGTTGGAAAATTTTCTAGAAATTTCCATGGCACAAGCCGAAGAACTTTCAAAGATAGATGAAAATATGCAAGAATCCTTGAGAATTTCACAAGCCTTAGCGCAGAACCGAAAGAGAGATATGGAGAAGATAACACATATGTTATCCAAGCGACAATCAGGCGGTCTACCTCAAGTGAATGCTATAACCACCCAAAGTGGTAATAAGATAAATTCACCTCTTATAAAAACTAATGATTTTACTGATTTACAAGATGACGAGGAGGAAGCCATCCAAGAGCTTCTAGAGTGGTGGTGTGCCTACGAGAGCGGACCGAAAGAAGAAGTGGTGGAGTTCGAGTAGATCAAAATTGAAGAAGATCCAGAGGTTAAAGTTGTAACATATGCACACACTGTTGATTCTTTTTGTTTTCATGATGAATCCTTTGATGATTGTCTCTAGACCGAATTAGATACACTATTAATGACCGATGATCTTAATGAGAACTTATTTGGTGATGATAACATGAGCCCTGATGATGTTATAAGAGAGCTCAAAAAACTCCTATATGTTGGCACCTTAGATGCCCAAAACACCGACGGAGTATCTGAGCAAATCCCTTTAAATGGAAATCTTCAAAACAATTCATGTCTTAACAACCATCCAACTCAAGAGCTTAAACTGACGCCTACTCATCTTGAGTATGCCTTCCTACAAGAGTTTGACATCGAGGATCGGTACCAAAATGTTATTGCAACCATACCCATAAATCACATCTCTCGACTCGAAAACCCAACTCATAAAGAACTCCACGAACACATCGTCTATGACACATATTCTGACGAGTGCTTACATTTGATCGAGTTGAAACAAAATTTTGAAGCATTGTGTGTCTGGTGCTGAAGCCAGACAAACTTTGATTGAAAGCTGCAAAGGGCCGAATGGTAACCATTTTGGCCCGGGGGACATTATTGATAAGGGTTTCCCGGTAATCTACCCCAAGTAATCTAACTTGGGGGGGGGGGTCAAGCTCAGGACTCTGAAATAAACGAAGCGCTTCTCGGGTGACAACCCGTGCTTTTACTATTTTATTTGTATTTTCTTTTGTTTTCTTTTATTTTGTTTTTTTATTTTTCTTGTGATAGGAACTTGGATAGAGCTGAATGACTGCTAGATGTGGATGATTAGATGATGATGCTTGCGGTACGAAACAACATAAACCCCAGGGAGTATTTTTCCTTTGTACCCTCGTTTTTACACTTCTGTTTTGAAAATTTTAGATGCATTGGGGACTATGAAAATCTCTAAGTGTGGGAAGGGGGGTTACTATCTTTTTACTTACCACTTTTATGTGCTCTAATTGTTGCATTGGGGACAATGCAAATTTTAAGTGTGGGGATGGGGTGAATTAAAAATTCCACCACTTAAATGTTGTCAACTCTTTGAAAGAATCATCTAAATGCACGTAAATGTTTAAATGATAGTATGACTTTAGTTAACATTAGCAAAAAAGAATTAAAATTTAGACACTTCTCAATGCTTCGAGGATAACAAACTTGGAAAATTAGTTTGTTTAAACGATAAAATTTCTTTAAGTTTTTATGTTTCAAAATTTGTGGCTTTTCAATATTTTAAAAAATCTTTTTAGTAGTCTATTAAATCTTTAGTAGCCTAACTGATACAACATGTCTTGCATTGTTCAAAATTTTACCTTAAGTTAACTTCTAACCGAATAGGTTGAGGTTGGATACTTAGTTTAAAACAATACCTCTGTGGACGAAATACGCCGGCGAAAGCCGATAATTAAAGCATTTGATGAGTCAGGATGTTGCATCAGTTCTAGCCACCTTCGTGTAGGAAAACCTTGTAGTATTCACATGGCGGAACTTGAATACCACATCATTGGATCTCTACTAGAAAATGAGATCACGAGAAGAAAGAGATGATGAACATTACCTTTAGATTGCTAAAGAAGTGATCCACCTCTACTGCACCACCAGAACACGCTGCAAGACCGCGTTGTACCAACAAAGCAATACACAAACTCGAACAAGCAAAAGCCGAAACCCCCTTGGGGTTCTTTTCTACGATCGGCCGAGAGAGATGGAGAGGAGAGATTAGGGTTTTGAGTGTGTAAAGTGATTAACCCCTAAACCCTCACATAAGCCCTTTATTTATAAGGCTAGATGTTACGGTTTAGTCCTTGGAGGTTAATTATGATTAATCTCATAATTAAACTTCCTATTAACACTTTAAACCCTTGGACTTTTACTAGTTAATTAATAGACTATTAATTAACTGTCCGTTAAATACTTAACCTAATATTTAACCATCCTCACAAATAATAATTAACTTATTATTATTTATTCTCTTCTTTATAATTAACTTAACTAGTTAATTATTCCACACAACTTACTTTATTCGGTTGTCCATTATTGGGTGTGTAGCGGTGTGACCCTTTAGTGTCTTATAACATTGGACACGGTGACACGTGTACTTATCTCTGCACATAAATCCTTCAAACTCCCACTTGTGCAAGTTAAGAAACACTTTCTGATCATCGTTGGCCTAAAGCGGTCTCTAGCCGGACATTTAGGATAACCAGGTTATAAGAACTCTTACATCCAGAGATAATATTCATAAAAGAATAACACTAACAGATTTTCCTTTCGCGTCATGATATTTCTTAATTTGAGTAATAGACATGGAGCAGGGATCTAGTTCTATATACTCGAATTTTCTCGACTCTGATTTCGACTTTCTGCAGTAACGGATTACCGAATGATCTAATCATTCTCCGAGCACGGCCACGCATTTCAGTTGTCGTAATTGTCGAGCGGCCATGAAATATCTCTTCTAATTAAAGAAGGTGCAAATTCCATCTTGACATTTGCGTTATCTTGCCCACGACTTCCGCTGTCTTAGTCATGTTCCCTATCCCTTTCACGGTGTGACGTTAGATAAATGCTAAATATTAGAAGTCATCGTGTCTCAAACCAAAACGTCTCAGGTCAGAGGACATCTACTCGAAATTACTCATGCTTGGACTCCATGAAGTAATCTCGATCTTTTGGTCACGTCTAATGTTTAGCAAACTCTGTAAACATCTATGAATATTTATTTTAACAACCCTTGTTTCTCTATTCAATAACTATGAATAGATAAATATTCATAATGGTATTAACTCTTGAATCTAGCTCCCACTAAATTCTGTAGGAAAGCCTTGTAGTATTCACATGGCGGAACTTGAATACCACATCACTGGATCTCTACTAGTCAATGAGATCACGAGAAAAAGAAGATGATGAACATTACCTTTAGATAGCTAAAGAAGTGATCCACCTCTACTGCACCACCTGGACACGCTGCAAGACCGCGTTGTACCAACAAAGTTTCACACAAGAACTTGTGTGTGTGTGTGTGTGTGTGTTCTTCGTCGAACACCAAACCGAAACCCCAAGGGGTTGTTTGTTCGAGTTCAGCCGAGAGAGAGAGGGAAGGGATTGGGGTTTTGAGTGTGTAAAGTGATTAGCCTCTAAACCCATACACAAGCCCTTTATTTATAAGGCTAGATGTTACGGTTTAGTCCTTGGAGTTTAATTATGATTAATCTCATAATTAAACTTCCTATTAACACTTTAAACCCTTGGACTTTTACTAGTTAATTAATTAACTATTAATTAACTGTCCGTTAAATATTCAACCTAATATTTAACCATCCTCATAAATAATAATTAACTTATTATCATTTATTCTCTTCTCTATAATTAACTTAACTAGTTAATTATTCCACACAACTTACTTTATTCGGTTGTCCATTATTTGGTGTGTAGTGGTGTGACCCTTTAGTGTCTTATAACATTGGACACGGTGACACGTGTACTTACCTGTGCACATAAATCCTTCAGACTCCCCCTTGTGCAAGTTAAGAAACACTTTCTGATCATCGTTGGCCTAAAGCGGTCCCTAGCCAGACATTTAGGATAACCAGGTTATAAGAACTCTTACATCCAGAGATAATATTCATAAAATGAATAACACTAACAGATTTTCCTTTCACATCATGATATTTCTTAATTTGAGTAATAGACATGGAGCAGGGATCTTGTTCTATATACTCGAATTTTCTCGACTCTGATTTCGACTTTCTGCAGTAACGGATTACCGAATGATCTAATCATTCTCCGAGCACGGCCACGCATTTCAGTAGTCTTAATCATCGAGCGGCCATGAAATATCTCTTCTAGTTAAAGAAGGTGCAAATTCCATCTTGACTTTTGCGTTATCTTGCCCACGACTTCCGCTGTCTTAGTCAAGTTCCTTATGATCACCCTTTTACGGTGTGACGGTAGATAAATGCTAAAGATCAGAAGTCATCGTGTCTCAAACCAAAACGTCTCAGGTCAGAGGATATCTACTCGAAATTACTCATGTTTGGGCTCCATGAAGTAATCTCGATCTTTTGGTCACGTCTAATGTTTAGCAAACTCTGTAAACATCTATGAATATTTATTTTAACAACCCTTGTTTCTCTATTCAATAACTATGAAATAGATAAATATTCATAATGGTATTAACTCTTGAATCTAGCTCCCACTAAATTCAAGCAACCACAAACAATTTAGATACTCAAAAAATTTGTGTATCAAGGATAGGTTTAAAACATGTTAAGAATAGACAATGTGAAAATATTACGTAAAACTTTCTATTTCAATCCCACGAAATGTTATTACATAATGTATCGATTTCAAACATGTCTATGATTCTAATAAAAAATTACTAGCTACCAATATTTAGGTACTGCATGCCTATAGCGTGCGCATGTTTCTCATGCTTTGGTCCAGCTAGTGGTTTTGTCAACGGGTCAGCGACGTTGTCATCCGTTGGTATTTTCTTAATTATAATATCTCCATCTCTTACATACTCACGTATGCGGTGATATTTCCTGCGTACATGCCTGGTCTTTTGATGCTCTCTTGGTTCAACAGCTTGCGCTATTGTTCCACTATTATCGCAGAATATTTCGATGGGTATAGAGATACTGGCAATAACTCTAAGATCCTCGATAAAATTCTTAAGCCACATGGCTTCTTTCCCAGCATCATTTGCGGCAATGTACTCAGCCTCTATAGTCGAATCTGCTATCGTATCTTGTTTCTGACTCTTCCAAGATATAGCTCCTCCGTTTAGTGTGAAGACAAATCCCGATTGAGATTTGTAATCGTCTCTGTCGGTTTGGAAGCTTGCATCTGTGTGTAACCAGTTACACGCAATTCTTCTAACGAACCTCCAAAGACCAAGAACATTTCTTTCGTCCTTCTCAAATACTTGAGAATGTTCTTGACAGCCACCCAATGGGGTTCACCAGGATTCTTTTGATATCTGCTTGTGAGACTTAAGGAGTAAGCAATATCGGGCCTAGTACATAACATGGCATACATGATTGATCCAATTGTCAAAGCATATGGTACCAAACTCATCCTAGCAATTTCCTTGCTAGATGTGGGACTCTGAGCTTTGCTCAGTGTAATGCCATGTGTCATTGGAATGATTCCTCTCTTGGAATCACTCATACTGAATCTCTTCAGTAGTTTGTCAATGTATGTACTTTGACTAAGTCCAATAAGCCGCCTAGATCTATCCTTATAGATCTTTATACCTAGTATAAATGCGGCTTCTCCCAAGTCCTTCATCTGGAAACATTTACCTAACCAGGATTTTACTCCTTGTAATGCTGGTATATCGTTTCCTATAAGTAGTATGTCATCGACATACAAGAGTAGGAAGATTACTATGCTCCCACTGAATTTTGTATAGACACACGCCTCGAACTCACTCTTGACAAAACCAAATTCTTTGATTCTTTTGTCAAAGTGTAAGTTCCAACTTCTAGATGCTTGCTTTAATCCATAAATGGATTTTAGCAATTTACATACTTTATTAGGATTCTTTGGATCAGTAAAACCATCCAGTTGTATCATGAATACGTCCTAATTCCACTCCCCGTTAAGGAAGGCGGTTTTAACATCCATCTGCCATATCGCATAGTCGTAATATGCTGATATGGCCATAAGAATTCTAATAGACTTAAGCATAGCGACTGGCGAGTAGGTTTCAGAATGATCCACACCATGTGTTTAGGTGAAACCCTTCGCAACGAGTCGTGCTTTGTAAGTATGTACTTTCCCATCCATGTCGGTTTTCTTCTTGAAAACCCACTTGCATCCACCAGCACGAGACTGTGGTAGCAAGTCTGATAACACCCAGACTTGGTTGTCATACATGGATTGCATATCTGCTTGCGTAGCCTCGAGCCATCTTTCAGACTCTATGCCGTTAGCAGCTTCGCTGTAGGTTAATGGTTCTAGTAGACCTCCATCATCTTCATCGACCATGAATCCAATATACCAATCTGGTTCTTGGCGTGGTCTACTGGACCTACGCGGATTGCATGTCTCTTCTTCCTCAAGCGGTGGGTCTGGTTGGGGATCAACAATTCTTTGTTGAACTACCGGTTCGACTGAAGTCGTCGGTGGATCTTCGTTCTCTTCAATTTCTTGAAGCTCTATTTCTTTTCTTGGAGTTTCAGTTCCTAGACACCTTTCCGAGCAACAAAAACTTTGTTGTCTTCTTGATGATAGAAATAGTATCCTAAGGTTTCCCTTGGATATCCAACGAAGATACACTTATCTGACTTGGAGGTTTAGTTTGTCTGTGAAGATGCGTCTAACGTATGCTTCACAACCCCAAATCTTGAGAAAAGATAACTTAGGTTTTCTCCCCGCCCAGTGCTCGAACGGAGTCTTTTCTACTGACTTGGTTGGAACCCTTTGCAGTGTAAATGTTGCAGTATCGAGTGCATGTCCCCAAAATGATAGTGGTAGTGGGGCGCGACACATCATTGAACGTACCATGTCTAACAAGGTGCGATTCCTCCTTTCTGATACGCCATTCATCTGAGGCGTATACGGAGGTGTGAGTTGTGAAACAATCCCACATTCCTTCAAATGATCATCGAACTCTTGGCTCAAATATTCGCCTCCTCGGTCAGACCGGAGTGACTTAATTTTCTTTCCTAGTTGGTTCTCTACTTCCCTCTGATATTCTTTGAACTTGTCAATGCTCTCAAACTTTAGTCTCATAAGAAAGACATAACCATACCTACTGAAGTCGTCAGTAAAGGTAATGAAGTAGCGGTATCCTCCTCTAGCTTCTGAAGTAAAGGGTCCACACACATCTGTGCGTATAATCCCTAACAACTCGCCTGCCCTTTCATTGTAATGATTGAAAGGGTCTTTTGTCATCTTGTCAGATAAACAAGTTTCGCATATAGCATATGATTCCAAATCAAATGGTTCTAGAATTCCATCATCGTGGAGCTTCTTAATGTGAGTCTCGTTTATATGACCTAAACGACAATGCCAAAGATAAGTTTGATTCAAGTTACTCTTGGATCTTTTATTTATATGATACACGTCTCGTTCTATGTTATTTAGATTTAACGTGTATAGACTATTATGAGAATTTGCGTTAAAATATAAAATGTCATCTTTTAAACACGAAATTGTTTTTCCATAAAACTCATAATAAAAACCACTGTCTATAAGTAAATCAAAAAAATAACATTCTTAATAAGTCTAGGAACATAATAACAATCTTTAAGTTCCAAGACTCTCCCTGAAGGCAACTTGAGAAGATATGTTCCTACGGCTTCAGCTCCAACCTTGGAACCTTCGCCTACTCGTAGATCAACATCCCCTCGTCCTAGCCTCCTGTTCTTCTTAAATCCCTGCAAATGATTGCAAATGTGATGACCACATCCGGTATCGAATACCCAGGATTCACTAGAAGTAACGAGACAATCAATCATAAAGATACCTGAATCGCTGACAAAGTCAGCGTCCAACAGCCCCACGTCCGACGTGTGCTCGCAAATATCCTTCCTGCCACAAGTTCGGCAACACATATCAGCAAAGTCATTCAACCAATCATAGAACTCATCCTGCTGAATCTCAGGGAGAAATTCTTCCTCCAGCCTTTGAACATCGCGTATACACAAGAGATTCTCGTGTATACCTGCGACACTCAAATCAAAATTCCCGATCATTCGTACTACCTTGTCCTGATAGTACTGAGTGAGAGATCCAAACAAGAACAAGACTTGTTCATGCTCGTTTGATGTGCCGGTAACTAAGGTGAGACAATCTAGTAACCTCCTTATGTTGATAAGGTGGTCACTCAGTGGTTGATCATCTTTCATTTTCGACGATATGATTTCTTGCAAAATGAACTGCTTGCTATCTTCAGTACTATCTTTAAACGTCTCCTCAAGATACTGGACAAACTCATAGCATGGTTTCTTACGTAGATTATCAGTAAGCTCTGATAATGAAGTAAGAATAAGAATCGACATAACTTGTGATTCATCTGCCAGATACTGATAATAAGCGTCAAGCTCATCATCCTGGGCATCTTGCCCTAGTTGTCCCTTAGGCACCTCGTCTATCACGTACAGTAGATTCTGTGCTTTTAGATAACTCCTAAAGTGCACTTTCCAAACTTTGTAGTTCGGATCAGTAAGCTTCCATTTTCCAGTGATGAACTTTCGCGATTCGTTTAGTGATTAAAACGGAATTTCTGACGGTACAGACATCTATAAGAAAAACAACAAACGGTTAGTAAGATTAGATAAAATAAATAACTTCTAACATTATTACCTTTTAATAATAATAGTTAGACTAGGACCCATATTTCACGCCCTCTAATGCAAGGTTTGGGCACTACCCATTAGAGCCACGCTATTTCTGGTAGGTATAGCCATACCGATCGCCTCTAGACTAGAAACGATTCCTAGATCCTCGGGATATCAAGTTGAACAACAAACTTGTACATGTTTTAATCCCTCTAGTGCATTTTGGGCCGGGACTCCCGAATATCACCAAAATAGATCGTACCACCTAAGACAGTGCGATGCCTTGGGCCGAACTCCCGATTATCACAAGACCCTACGCACCCTAACACTCGCAATGATTTGATCCACATCTAAGGTTCTTTCTCCTTACAATGTAAATATCGTTTAACAAGTGAGGTATTCCATTAGGTGGGTTGCACTGTGATCTAAGATTTTCTAAAAATGATTTTCCTTTGTTCGAAAAATTAGCCAGTTTTTAATTACTTGGTTTTATAAACTAAATGTTTATAAATTCCAGTTTTAATTTGTCTTTTATAAAACTTGGTTTATAAACAAACTGTTTACTTTACCATTAATAATTTTAAAACTTGGTTTTCAAAACAAACTGTTTATAATTACCACTATATTAATTTATACCTTGGTTTTCTAAACAAACTGTTTATAATTACCATCTTATAATTAAATCTTGGTTTTCTAAACAAACTGTTTATAATCACCATCTTATTATTTCATGTAATAATAAATAAACGAAAAAATAATACTTGCAATTTTGAAAAATTGCCATGCCATAACCCCAAAGACTTGTTTTTGTGTTTTGTTTATTTAAAAAAAACTTTATAAAAATTTCTGAAAAATAAAAAAAAAATCCGAAAAATTTAAAGTAAACACAATATCACTCCCTTTGGGTTATGTCATTCTAATTAAATAAATAAACTGATAATTCAAATTACCAAACTGATAATTATTAAATTACCATAAACCGGTTTCTTATTTCCTCCTTAATTTCATAATTATCTTGATTTTAATAAACCTTATTAAAATCAGTTTTAATTTAGATGTTAATATCTTTATTATAATAAACGAATAAATAATGAAACTTGTCAAAAAGTGAACTTTTTAACATCCGATTTGATCCCGTGTACCTTATGTGCCCGATACTGAGCCTTAGGTTAACGAAACTGGATCAAATACACAACGAGGGAAAAACTGGATCGATTAGACGAAGACCGAACCGGGGCTCGGTTCGGTTCGCCCG
The DNA here is from genome assembly GCA_963853835.1 of Calendula officinalis. Classification (NCBI taxonomy): domain Eukaryota; kingdom Viridiplantae; phylum Streptophyta; class Magnoliopsida; order Asterales; family Asteraceae; genus Calendula; species Calendula officinalis. The sequence goes on from OY970822.1 coordinate 21,291,125, forward strand.
TTCGGCCCATTTGTCCGAACCATGCTCGACCGGAACTCGGTCTTGCTTGGTTCGACAGAAAACTATCCCTTTTATTTTATTTTATTTAAAAACGAAAATTATAATAATAATACTAGTAATAACAAGTAAATAAATGTGTTATTCTAATACTAAGAATAACACAACTTTCCTTATTTTGTCTAAAGCCTAATTTGTCCATTGATTCACCAAATCTTGGTTAATCAATTACTTGGACTAATTTTTCTAGGGTTTTTACTAGACAAAAAAGAAACCTAATTCTTTTTATCTTGAAACCTATTCAATCCAAATGTTCATAAACTTGAACAATGTTCTTGGATTAAATTTACTAGGGTTCTTTCTAAGATAAAAAAAACTTAAATATATGTATATATTTATTTACGAAAAACGGAAATAACAAGGAAGGAAAAAGATGCCTAATTTCTTTTTATCTAGAACCCTATTCAAGCCAATTGTTCATAAACTTGAACAATGTTCTTGGCCGAAAATTCTAGGGTTCTTTTCTAGATGAAAAGAAACTCAATCAAATCTCATTGAGATTAGTAGAAAGCTCTGATACCACTGTAGGAAAACCTTGTAGTATTCACATGGCGGAACTTGAATACCACATCACTGGATCTCTACTAGTCAATGAGATCATGAGAAAGAGAAGATGATGAACATTACCTTTAGATAACTAAAGAAGTGATCCACCTCTACTTCACCACCTGGACACGCTGCAAGACCGCGTTGTACCAACATATCACACAAGAACTTGTGTGTGTGTGTGTTCTTCGTCGAGCACCAAACCGAAACCCCAAGGGGTTGTTTGTTCGAGTTCGGCCGAGAGAGAGAGGGAAGGGATTACGGTTTTGAGTGTGTAAAGTGATCAGCCTCTAAAACCTTACACAAGCCCTTTATTTATAAGGCTAGATGTTACGGTTTAGTCCTTGGAGTTTAATTATGATTAACCTCATAATTAAACTTCCTATTAACACTTTAAACCCTTGAACTTTTACTAGTTAATTAATTAACTATTAATTAACTGTCCGTTAAATATTTAACTAAATATTTAACCATCCTCATAAATAATAATTAACTTATTATCATTTATTCTCTTCTCTATAATTAACTTAACTAGTTAATTATTCCACACAACTTACTTTATTCGGTTTTCCATTATTGGGTGTGTAGTGGTGTGACTCTTTAGTGTCTTATAACATTGGACACGGTGACACGTGTACTTATCTGTGCACATAAATCCTTCAAATTCAAGCAACCACAGACAATTTAGATACTCAAGAACTTTGTGTATCAAGGATAGGTTTAAAAGATGTTAAGAATAGACAATGTGAAAATATTTCGTAAAACCTCCTATTTCAATCCCACGAAATGTTATTACATAATGTATCGATTTCAAACATGTCTATGAATCTAATCAAAATTACTAGTTACCAATATTTAGGTACTGCATGCCTATAGCGTGCGCATGTTTCTCATGCTTTGGTCCAACTAGTGGTTTTGTCAACGGGTCAGAAAAGTTGTCATCCGTTGCAATTTTCTTGATTATAATATCACCCTCTCTAACATACTCACATATGAGGTGATATTTCCTGCGTACATACCTGGTCTTTTGATGCTCTCTTGGCTCAACAGCTTGCGCTATCGCTCCATTGTTATCACAGAATATTTCGATGGGTCTAGAGATACTAGCAATAACTCTAAGATCCTCGATAAAATTATTAAGCCACATGGCTTCTTTCCCAGCATCATTTGCGGCAATGTACTCAGCCTCTATAGTCGAAGCTGCTATCGTATCTTGTTTCCGACTCTTCCAAAATATAGCTCCTCCGTTTAGTGTGAAGACAAATCCCGATTGAGATTTGTAATCGTCTCTGTCGGTTTGGAATCTTGCATCTGTGTAACCAGTTACACGCAATTCTTCCAACGAACCTCCAAAGACCAAGAACATTTCTTTCGTCCTTCTCAAATTCTTGAGAATGTTCTTGACAGCCACCCAATGGGGTTCACCAGGATTCTTTTGATATCTGCTTGTGAGACTTAAGGAGTAAGCAATATCGGGCCTAGTACATAACATGGCATACATGATTGATCCAATTGCCAAAGCATATGGTACCAAACTCATCCTAGCTATTTCCTTGATAGATGTGGGACTCTGAGCCTTGCTCAGTGTAATGCCATGTGTCATTGGAATGAGTCCTCTCTTGGAATCACTCATACTGAATCTCTTCAGTACTTTGTCAATGTATGTACTTTGACTAAGTCCAATAAGCCGCCTAGATCTATCTCTATAGATCTTTATACCCACTATAAATGCGGCTTCTCCCAAGTCCTCCATCTGGAAACATTTACCTAACCAGGATATTACTCCTTGTAATGCTGGTAGATCGTTTCCTATAAGCAGTATGTCATCAACATACAAGACTAGGAAGATCACTATGCTCCCACTGAATTTTGTGTAGACACACGCCTCGAACTCACTTTTGACAAAACCAAATAATTTGATTCTTTTGTCAAAGTGTAAGTTTCAACTTCTAGATGGACGAAAGAATACTGATCCATAAATGGATTTTAGCAACTTGCATACTTTATCAGGGTTCTTTGGATCAGTAAAACTATCCGGTTGTATCATGAATACGTCCACATTCAACTCCTCGTTAAGGAAGGCGGTTTTAACATCCATTTGCCATATCTCATAGTCGTAATATGCTGATATGGCCATAAGAATTCTGATAGACTTAAGCATGGCGACTGGCGAGTAGGTTTCAGAATAATCCACACCATTTGTTTGCGTGAAACCCTTCGCGACAAGTCGTGCTTTGTAAGTATGCACTTTTCCATCCATGTCAGTTTTCTTCTTGAAAATCCACTTGCATCCAACATCACGTGACTGTGGTGGCAAGTCTGATAACACCTAAACTTGGTTGTCATACATGGATTGCATCTCTGCATGCATAGCCTCGAGCCATCTTTCAGACTCTATGCCGTCAGCAGCTTCGTTGTAGGTTAATGGTTCTAGTAGACTTCCATCATCTTCATCGATCATGAATCCAAGATACCTATCCGGTGGCGTGGTCTACTGGACCTACGCGGATTGTGTGTCTCTTCTTCCTCAACCGGTGGGTCTGGTTGGGAATCAACAATTCTTTGTTGAAGTACTGGTTCGACTGAAGTCGTCGGTGGATCTTCATTCTCTTCAATTTCTTCAAGCTCTATTTCTTTTCTTGGAGTTTCAGTTCCTAGAAACTTCTCCTCCAAGAAGACACCTTTCCGAGCAACAAAAACTTTGTTGTCTTCTTGATGATAGAAATAGTATCCTAAGGTTTCCCTTGGATATCCAACGTGTAACACCGCAAATTTGAAACAATTTTTTTTTTTTTAACATATGCGGAAGCGATTAAAATATTATCTACTAACTACAAGTTGTTTCAAAAGACATACATTTAAAGTTATCACAACATATTAACTAAGTTTAATTACAAAGCGGTGTCACGATTAAACTTTGGCTCGACCCGTTTACAAAAAAAAAAAAAACACAACACGGTCAAACTTCCCAAAAGCAAAGCTACTACTTCCAAGCCCAACCACCTGAAATAGACAACAGATGAGGATTAGCATAAAGCTAAGTGAGATAGACCACATGTAATAAACTACATGACACACCAAATGGTAATCACTACACCCCCAAACTAGATCAAGTAACCTAGAAGACCGGTGGTTCTGCCGAACCATAACCCTTCTACTACAAGGTTTTCCGGAAGCCCTAAGCTACTTGAAATAATATTAAGTCTCCTTATACAACGAATGCAAAAGAAGTCTTAATACTATACCAATAACTAACGATGCCCAGCCCCTATCCAGCAGGCCGTCCTCTAATCTGACTGTATGTGCACATAACCAATTACTCCTAATACCACTAACCACTAGGCATTAAAGAAGTAAACCAAGAATTCACAACACAATTCTGCACCAGGCAAAGATAGCGTCGCGATCTGAAGATCGCGTCGCGAAATCCCCACGCGATCTTTCCCTCGAACTCTATTTCGGTATTCTGTACGAGCCGGAATCAACTTCGCGTCGCGAACCCGGTTCGCGTCGCGATCTACAGCAGACAACCAAAATCCTGCATTTTTTCATTACAAGTGCAACACAAACTATACCAACATACTAAATACAAGTTGTAGACCAGATCTACTCACCTTGCACCGCAACTTAACCAAAAAAACTCAGTGATCTTATGTTACTGAGTTTGCTTCCCCTTTCCTGTACAAAGTTAATACCGAATTAGTCACCAAAATCAACAATTTGCAATAAGTATACTATAAGTCAAAACCATTATTCCTTCCATCATTTGACCATTTAGTACTTGCATTTCAACACATAACAATTAACAATGTCTAAAATGTCATCTAGTTAGTTCATTAAGCTTTACAACTAATTTTACTTCTTAGGCCCAAACGGGTCAAAACAAGACTAATGAATTGGGGATACACACAACATTATCCATTGAGCTATTCTACTTGATCAACATCAAAATTACGTAACTAACATACTACTTGCATCCAATTGGAAATATCACCAACTTTGACTTTACTTAAGTCAATTTGCACAATTTAACAATTAAACGGGTCAAGACCCAAAACCAACATAATCAAGTTTACAATTCATTCAACCAACATATTGATAACATGAAATTGGCAATTGAAGTTTGCAAATCACCCAAGACTCAAGTCAACTCCCAGGTTTGACCAAAGTCAACAATTCATGAGTTAAGCTAGTTTATGACTAATTCCCATCTAGCCAAACACTATCATCCTTTTATGCATTTTCCTACTAGTAACTTTCATAATTAACAATTATCATGTAAACATGCATAATTTATCTAACACAACATCAAGAACACCAAATTACCAAATTCATCAAATTGGGGAAGAATCCATCTTCTTCCCAACCACCATTGATGGAGCTTTATGAAAGCTTCACCAAATGAGCAATAACTAACAACAATTCATACAATACTTGCAAGAACTCAATTAAACACTAATTCATCCAACAATTCCAGATTGCAAGCAAGATTCATCAAGAAATTCATAAAAACCCACTTAACTCAAGAACCCTAATTCAACAAAACTTCAAGAACATGAACTCTAACAATAAAGAGGCATTTTCTTACCTTAATCTTGCTTTAAATTCGAAATTACAGAGAAGGTTAAGAAGATCCAAGCAATTAATCACTTCAAAAGCATAAGAAAACCCACACCCTTTTTGTGTGTGTGTGTGTATGTCGAAATGTGCAGGAAACAAGAAAGAGAAAGAGAGTTTTGACACCTCTCAAGACACGTGCCAACTCCCAAACACAGCTCTTAATTCATTTAAAACAGTGTAACACTGAAAGTCTAGATCGCGTTTGATTTATTTAAAAATACTTATCTTACTCAGATTTTAATAACGAAGATATTTTCGGAACTGTAATTCAAAGTTTAATTAAGGAAATAATTTATCATTTTCATGCTTAGTTATAATAGTTAATACTAATTTTAACCCCTTGGTTAAAAAATACAATTAATCCAATTAAAATTATATAAAATAATAAACAATAAAATATTACTTACCGAAAGTAATAAAATATTCTAGGTCGGGTCTCGGGATGTTACAAATCTCCCCTCCTTAAAGAGATTCCATCCCCGGAATCTCACCTTGAACAAATAATTTCGGATAACGGCTCTTCATATCTGACTCGGTTTCCCACGTCATATCGGCACCCAAACTATGTTTCCACTTAACCAAAACCATCGGTATCTGCTTCTTCCTCAATTTCGTTACTTTTCGATCCAAAATTTCTACTGGCTCCTCGATTAACCTCTTTCTCGAATCCACCCTTAAATCCTTGATCGGTAACACCTGAACTTCCTCTCCTACATTACATTTTCTCAAATAACACACGTTGAACGTGTCATGAATACCCGACAATTCCGGAGGAAGATCGAGTGCAACAGTTTGGTCATTCACCACTTTACGAATAGTAAACGGCCCAATAAATCTAGGTGCTAACTTTCCCCGTTTCCCGAAACGTATCACACCCTTCCAAGGAGATACTTTCAAATAAACCCGTTCACCCTCAACAAACGTTACGGGTCGACGCCGTGGATCCGCGTACATTTTCTGTCTATCCCGAGCGGCTTTCAGTTTTTCACGTGCAATAGCCACTTTATCAGCTGTCAACTGAACGATTTCGGGACCCGCAAACTGTTTTTCCCCAGCTTCTAGCCAGCATGTGGGGGTTCTACACCGTCTACCATACAACATTTCATATGGTGACATTTTAATACTCGAATGGTACGAGTTGTTATAAGCAAACTCGACCAAAGGTAGATGTGTATCCCACGATCCACCATATTCTAATACACAATCCCGTAACATATCTTCTAAAGTTTGAATGGTTCTTTCGGTTTGACCGTCTGTTTGTGGATGGTGTGCGGTGCTCAAATTTACCCGAATACCCAATTTTCTATGCAAACTTTTCCAAAAGTTAGAAACGAATCGAGGATCCCGGTCGGATACAATAGACAATGGAATACCATGTCGAGAAACTATCTCATTAATATATAATTTAGCCAATTTATCAAGCGGTGCGGTTTCGTTCGTGGCCAAAAAGTGAGCACTTTTAGTCAACCGATCGACTATCACCCATATCATATCATGGTTTCTCGAGGTGCGAGGGAGTTTTGTGACAAAATCCATGGTAATGTTTTCCCACTTCCACTCCGGGATTTCTAACTGTTTAAGTGACCCGTACGGTTTCTGATGTTCGGCTTTGACTTGAGCACAAATGTGACATTTTTCTTACAAATTGAGCAATATCGGACTTCATAGTAGACCACCAATACAACATCTTCAAATCATTATACATTTTTGTACTACCCGGATGAATGGATAACCGTGAATTATGTGATTCTAATAATATTACTTCCCGTAACCCCCCAACTAAAGGTACCCAAATTCGAGTCTGAAATGTCTTCAATTTTCGAGTATCATCCACCAACTCATCTTTTCGTTTACTCATAATTTCCGATTTTAAATTTTCTTCTTTCAAGGCTTCTAATTGACATATTCTCAATCTATCAACCAGATCCGAAACAATTCCTACCCGCATAAACTGAACAACTTTTGACGATTCCTTAAGACTTAAGGCATCGGCGACTACATTGGCTTTTCCCGGGTGATATCGAATTTCACAATCATAGTCTTTAATGAGTTCTAACCATCTTCGTTGCCTCATATTCAAGTCTTTTTGCGTAAAGACATATTGGAGACTTTTGTGATCGGTACAGATAACACATTTGGTTCCATAAAGGTAATGTATCCACAATTTTAACGCAAAAATTACTGCCGCGAGTTCTAAATCGTGGGTCGGGTAATTCTTTTCATGAGTTTTTAGTTGACGAGAGGCATAAGCAATTACCCGATCCCTTTGCATTAAAACACACCCTAAACCCGCGAAAGACGCGTCACAATAAACTATAAAATCGTCTGAACCTTCGGGTAATGCCAATATTGGAGCTTGGCACAATAATTGTTTTAGAGTTTGAAACGCCTTTTCTTGACCGTCACCCCACTTATATTGAACATCTTTACGTGTTAGCTTCGTCAATGGACTAGCAATCTTTGAGAAATCTTTAATGAACCTTCTATAATATCCGGCTAACCCCAGAAAACTTTTAATTTCAGATGGAGTTTTCGGGGCGCTCCAATTCATTACCGCGGTTATCTTTGATGGATCAAATTTCACTCCGGCTTCACAAATCACATGCCCCAAAAATTGAACTTCTCTAAGCCAAAACTCACACTTAGAAAACTTAGCATATAATTGTTCCCGTTTCAAGGTGTCTAGAACTTGCCTCAAATGATTTTCATGATCGATTTCGGTTTTGGAATAAATTAATATATCATCGATAAAAACAATTACAAATTTATCAAGGAACGGTCGACACACCCGGTTCATTAGATCCATAAATATTGCGGGGGCATTCGTTAAACCGAACGGCATGACTAAGAACTCATAATGGCCATATATTGTTCGAAACGCGGTCTTTGGAATATCTTTATCATGAACTCGAACTTGATGGTAACCTGACCTTAAATCAATCTTTGAAAAATATGATGCCCCTTGTAATTGATCAAATAGGTCATCAATACGTGGTAACGGGTATTTATTCTTAACTGTTCGTTTATTCAATTCACGGTAATCAATGCACATTCTCATCGTGCCATCTTTCTTTTTAACAAACAAAACCGGTGCACCCCAAGGTGATGAACTCGATCTGATAAAACCCTTATCCAATAATTCTTGTATCTGAGTCATCATTTCCCGAATTTCTGATGGTGCCAATCTGTATGGAGCCTTGGCTACGGGACTGGCTCCCGGAACCAAATCAATTTTAAATTCTACCTCTCGAATAGGAGGTAACCCGGGTAATTCATCGGGAAAGACCTCCGGGTATTCCGATACCACCCGGATGTCTCGAACAACCTGCTTTTCTTTTCTAACATCAACAGCATAAGCGAGGAACGATTCACATCCTTTGATTAGAGATTTTCGAGCTTTCATAAGTGAAATAATGGGGAGAGTCGCTTTAACCCGATCCCCGCGGGCCACTACGTGTGTCCCGTCGGGTAAAGGAAAGGTAATTAACTTTTTATCACAATTAATTAATGCTTTATTTAAACTGAGCCAATCCATTCCAAGGACCACATCAAAACCAGATATTGGCATTAGGAGTAAAAACGTATTAAAGCAAGCCCCATCTATAACAATTTTTGCCCCAGTCACAGATGTTGTGACTGGTTCTACAATTCCATTAGCCACTTCCACTTCCAATGGAGTAGATATCACACAGGTAGGTAATTTTAATTTAACACAGAAATTCATGGAAATAAATGAGCGGTTAGCTCCAGAATCAAACAATACACGAGCCATAATATTATTTATCGAGAACATACCAGTAATAACATCATCTGTGGTGATGGCATCCTCCACTGTCATTCGGAATGCTCTTCCCTCAGGCGGAGGGTGATTCTTTCTCTTTTGACCCATCTGTGAGGACGTTCCACTCCCCGCACCCGAACCCGAACCCTGACCCGAACCCATCTTCCTTGATGAAGGACAGTCACCAATGCGATGACCTTCCTTTTGACAGTTCCAACATACTGACTGGGGAAATTTACAATCTTTCATTTCATGCCTGTTAACACCACAACGTATGCATCTCTTAGTTTGGGAACTACAATTCCCCGAATGCGAGGATTTACATCGATTACACCACACCGGTCTCTGATTAACATTTGAACTATTCTGTCTCTTTCCCGAGTTTCCTTGTTTTTGGTTGTTTTGCCATTTCTTATTCTGGTATGTATTTGATTGATCATTTCGGATTCTTTGTTGAGTGGATTTTTCGCGATTCATCAACTCGCGAGCCTTGTAATCCCCCTCTACCGTCTTGGCCAAGGTAAAAGCATGTGTAAGTGAACTTGCATGCCTAACCGAGCCCCGATATTCAGGTATTAATGCATCCACAAAATGTTGCAATTGTGATTGCTCATCGGGTACCCATTGTGTTATGAACCGCAACTTCTCATTAAACTGTTTTATTAATTCTTCTACCGTCATTCGGTCAGTCATCTTCAACTCCATAAACTCTCGTTTGATTCGGTTAATTTCAAATGGGCTACAATATTTTTCACATAATTTTTCTTGAAATTGATCCCATGTAACCAAGTCTAATTGAGGTGGAGGTATATGAAGAGTTAAGGTATCCCACCACACCATAGCTTCCTCTTGAAGCATTCGAGTAGCATACTTGACTCGCAATTCCTTTTCACAATTACAAGCATCGAGTGCCCTAGACATCTCTCTTA